>ML782363.1:92671-103632 GCA_009831015.1 Picea engelmannii | reverse complement strand
TCAGTTATTTCATACCTGTAACACTTGAGCCATGTTTTGCCCATGTGGAAATGGGTTCATCAACACAACAATTTGTTGTTGCGCTAATAGTTTTTGGGCCTCAACAAGTCGAGGGAACAAGTGAATCGGGTGGTCCTCCGTGCAAAGGTTACATGGATACTTCAACTTTCTCTTCTCTCCCCCACCAACATTTTTATTAGCATTTTTGTCCCCTTTACCCTTCTTGTTCCATTGTTTTTTCTTTCCTTTAGGATGTTGGTTAGCCTTTGGGTTCGTCGACTACACATTGTGTACATCCAATGTTTGGGTAGGGGGAACATCTGAACTAGAGGTTTGGTTGGCCACAGTCTATTGTATCGACAATTGTTGCAATTTATTTGACAATAGATCGGTGGACTTTCCTTGTGTTGATCCCACTATACCATCATCATGTGGTCCAAACTTTTGTTTAGCCTTGTCAAGGATGGACTGTGGCGCATCTAGAAAATTCTCAGAGAGTAAGCTAGACTAAGAGTAAATCAGTTCGAGTTGTTGCACTCTCATTATCACCTCCTCCTCTAAAAAAACTCTTGAAGTTGCAACATCCTTGGATACAACTGGTACCAAGGACTTTAGGAACCACTCCAACAAGAAATATGGTGGGACTTGTACCTTAATCAATCTCTTCTGACGCTTCCATTTTCGGATGTAATCAGAGATATGATCTACCTTAGTCTTCTCAAAGTTGGCCTGCAATTCGGTGCCAACATCCTATCTCATGGGTAGCTAGAAATGGTTTAGGAAAACCATCTCCAAGTCGTTAAAGTAAGAATACCTTGAGCGGTCGAGCTCAATATACCATTTTGGGCGAGGATTTATCCCTCGGTTGTGTTCCAAGGATTTTGGAATGGGATTCCCCCAGCCGATCCGATGGGCATAGGTACTGAGCCCTACCCGGGGTTCCATTGACCATGGAAGGGGTTTCCCCCTATCGAAATCCCCTACAAGGGAATTGATCCCTGCCAAGGATTCCAAAGTCCTTGTGAGGATAAAACTCATGTACTTGCCCCCTGTGTAGGAATAGTACCCTGCACAGGATTCTGTTGTCCAAAACCAAGATGTCAGTCGAAGAAAAGGCGTTATTACCAAATGCATTGAACAAAGAGAACAACATGGATCCCACTGGCGTAGTGTAAGATGAAGGTCCTAAATTGCCTGCTCCAAACAAGTTGTAGTTCGAACTCGGCCCGATAGGTTGCTGGAAAGAATTGTCGAGCAAGGGGGATGGAGGGGGTTTATGACCTCCACCGTAAGTGATAGCATTAAAGGAGACTGAGGTGCCCCCAATAGACTCTTGCACAAGAGCGTTTGAGCTCCCTGGCCCCAAACCCATGGTCTGTAAGGTGGAGTAGGTAAGTATTGAGTTTGAATCAAAGTTGGGAATCCCATATGAGAATGGAAGGTCCATCGCACTTTGCGTAAACGGAGCAGTGGTCGCCGCGGATGAGGCATCGGACCACTACCCGAGGTAGAGGGAGTCGATACCACTGTGGTATGGACTGGCAAAGGTGGGTTAGGAGGAAATATACCCCTTGTGGTAGTATCCAAACATGGAGTATGAGGACTCTCGGACGAAGTAGCAACATTTGCTTCCATGGTTGCTTGTAAGACTATCTGACGCTCAACAAGTGTCACCTTAGGATGGGAAACTTGTACTAATATTGGTGTCGACAAGTCAGTGATTGGAGGGTTGGCTAGCCCGAGAGCTTCCACTCCAAGGTCAGAAACAATAGGTTCCTCCGAAGATGAATAATCTCCTCTTGGAGTAGGCTCATGCACAGTTTCTTGTGGCCTGATCGCTTCGAATGACCCTTTTTGGTCAAGTCTTGGTGGTGGTGTCTCTAATGCAACCGACGGCATGCCCTGAAGCCTTCACGAATGGTGGATCTCTTGATCTTCCACTTTGTGAAAATATCAATGACACAATAAGGCTTTAACTATTGTTTAAAACCAAGCACACACTAGAAAAATTCATACAAGAAAAATCAAGCAAACCACTACCTAGTAGGAAGAACAATTATGCCAGCCAACACTAGAGAAACTTACTGGTACAAGTGAAACTTGAACACAGAAGCACCCTCCGGGTATAATCTTCAAAGTGTGACCCAACATCTGCCCTAGGTACCATGGTATACCCCTGTAGTCACTTATGTAAGTCCTTAGAATATAGGCAACTAAGTTTGCAACTCGCAAACAGTCACCAGGTGGGTACAGTCGACAGTTGGGTGGACCGCAATGAGTAGGATAACAAGTCAGATATCTACGAGGGTATCGAAAGCAAGTGTTATGGAAAATAACAGAGGATATTGGACAAATTCGAGGTCCATGAAGTTCCATTGGAAAATGCAGGCGATAGTATTCCCACGACAGATCCTCAATATGTGTTCCCCACTACGTTTAGTCCGACTTTGGAGGGGTTATCTCCGTTGTCTTTCCTCACACGACCTTGTGTTTAGACCCTGTGTTAGAGGGGGGTCCTAGATAAATTTCACATTACTAGACTTTAACACTCCCTAACTCTAACTCCGATGTTTTTTTAACAACCTTGAAGAGTTTCCTCTCCAACCTAATTCAAGGCCCTAACCCTAAACTAGTTGGTTGACCCTACAAACATAAAAGTCTACTTAATTTTAGATTTAGCATTTGTTTTAATGGCTTGATTAACTCAAAGGATATGTCGATTACACTAGTGATGTTATGAGAGACGAAAAGAGGAGAAAAAGACGAAACTCTGAAAGAAAAATTACTTCTAGTCAAAAGTAAAGATTTATAGCTAACTCTTTGTAACCAACTTTTCTTTAACTAACTTTTTCCAAGATCTTTAAAAAGAAGACCTAAAATGAAATTTCGCTTGACTACAAGATACTTAAGTTTCAAGAAATCAGTAAAGAACTTAAAAAATGAACTCTTTTTCCTTTCTAGTAAAATAACTAACTCCAACTACTTTACCAAACTGAAAATATATATATATTTTTAAATTGCTTCAAACATAAAAACTGAAAATAAATCTTTTTTTCTCTTTTTCAAAGAAAATTAAAGGGGTAAAAAGAACAAAAAGACAAGATTGAAACAAATCTTTGGCCTATTGTGGATAGTAGAGAATCACAAAAGAAACCAAACAGGCAGATCAATCATTCAAAGACTCGCTTAAGACCCTTTCAGTTGTAAACACAAGAAACTTCAAAAAGACAAGTAAACTGAATTCTAACCCAAGCTATGGTTGTAAAAAAATAGAGACTTTGAACTACATCAAGAAACCCTAAGAAGTATAAACCTCAATCAGGAAAGAGGTTGGCTGAATCTTTTTCAAAAAGAAACTTTCTTGAACTAGATATGCTACTGCTAATTCAACAGCCTGCGTATGTACATGGGTTGTTTACTGAGCATGGCACGTATGTAAGCGGGCTGACCCAAAGCAGGGCGCGTACACCTATGTACTTATTCAAAAAAGAAAGAAAACAAACAGTATTATAGAGAAGGGAGAACTTGTCAGACAGTTGGATTAGGTTGATGGATTGTTGGTTGTCATTAATGTCAACTATTGGAGAGTGATATTGTAGATTGATGTCAACCCTTAGTGATTGATGTTAACCCTTGGAGAAAGTATGGTAGTGAATTCCAATAGCACAAAGGTTTGGGTAATGGAACCAAGTTTGTTTGATGTAAAGATGACTCATTATTGTCTTGTCATGGTTTATAATAAGTACAACTGGATGAACTCCAAAGTGGTACCCTTATGGTGAAATCCCTCATGGGAAGACGCTTTGCGGATTGAGTTATCCTATAAGTATGGTTAGAGAACCCATGCCTATTTGTGAGATTAAGGTCAGTGAATTTTTTAGTGAACATATACTAGATGGATATTTCTTTTCATGCCATTTTTGGTGGTATGTGAAATGTCACATAACTCCTCACAGTTAGAGAGTTATGGCCATGAGAAGTTGGAGAACCTAGGTTTGGGTAATGGACCCAAGTTTGTTTCATGGATAACGGTATGAGTTTTGATATAATTTTAGGTAATACTATTCTATATGGATAGTACATGTCATTCCATTTCTGGTGGTATGTGGAATGTCACATAACTCCTCACGGTTTGAGAGTTACGGCCTTACAAAGATGGAGGATCCTTATATGTCATCTAGAAGCCCCAAAAGGTCAAAGTAGTCAACGTGGTTTAAGAGATTTTAAAAGGTAAATAATAAAGTGAAGGGATGAGTGTACTATAATTCAAAGTGAATACAAAATAAATTATTTAAATAATAAATTTAATGGAGAAATTAGAAGTGGGTTAACCCTAAAATAAGGAAAGTGGGCAAAGTGACCTAGAAGATGTTTTTAAGAAAGCTACTTGGAGAGTATAAATAAGAGGCAATGCTCTCTCATTTAAGACACACTTGAGAATATTGAATAGATATAGGTTTCTGAGGCAACCAAAGGATATCTGAGCTGAATTTCTGAGAGAATGTGAAGAAAAGAAGGTCGGAATTCAAGGAAGGATAAATTATTTTGATGATGCTTTCTAAGGTATGTTATTCACAGGTCATCTCACCATTTTCGCAATAAATTTTTTTTCTAGAATGATTCAAACCATGAGATTTCTATGACATTAAGGGAACATATCCAAGTACCTGTGGTAAAAAATTCCACTTGTGGGTCGTTGCATTTTTGGAGTTACACTCCGTGGAAAATAGGGTTTGTGGCTAGTCCTAAAACTAGTCAAAAACAGGTGTTTCGAGTAAAAACATCATAACATTTTCCTAACAGATCCAAATTCAGTAAGACCAAATGTGTTGGTTATAGTAAATTTTGTATTATTCTTTGTAACAGTTTCAAATCAATTCAAAAAATATTTCGTGTGGGGCACTCTCTACAAGGTCACTCTCTAGAATAAGCCAGAATTCAACAAGGTATGTCATTTTTGCTATAACTCCTTTTCCGAGAGGTTACAAGTAGTGAAACATGGAGGAATTGCATAAAACAAACTGAAGAACATTGTGTATCAGTTTCATATATTTATTCATTACAAGTACAAAGTTATGATTACTTCAAGTTAGGGTTGACTAATCCAAAACTAGGCATGTGAGATTAAAGAAACATTTGATGAAAATGCTAGTCTCTTGTTGTTAAAGTTAAGGAAGGTTTGCAGGAATGTGATCATATACACTAGGTCTATTACAGAGTTACAAATTAGATTTGGATGATGAAATTTATGAGGGCATTTGGTTGAGGTACATGTCGGGTACATGGTTGAGACAAGTAGTTGATGGGTTGGCACATACATGAGGAGTATAGTTGATGATGTTAGTACATATTGATAAGCCATAGTTGATGAGTAGTTGATACATGATTGGTACATACTTGTTACATGGTTGGAGACACTTGTTAGTAGTATTGTTGACACATGGTTTATGGATGATGTAGCATACTTGTATTATTAGAAGCACATATTGATCTTGGTGATGCTTATGAGTTGTTGTGTTATACTTGGTTGATGCACATCCTTGAGATTTATCTTGGTGATTTATCTTGGTGAGTAGATTTGACTTGGTTGATAAAATTTATGAGACAGGTTATTATGATAGGTTTTTTGGACAAGTTGTTGTGACAGGTTGTTGTGATAGGTTTGGTGCATGGTTGATGCACTTGTTCATGGTACAAGTTGAGGTACAGGTTGGTGCATGGTTGATGCACTTGTTCATGGTACAGGTTGAGGTACAGGTTGGTGCATGGTTGATGCACTTGTTTATGGTACATGTTGATTATAGGTTGAGGTACAGGTTGATGCATGGTTAATGCATGGTTCAGGTTATTGGTACAAGTTGTTTGGTACAGGTTGATTGGTACAGGTTTACAATAGTATATCTCACAGTGATAGTGTGACAGTGGTTCCATCATTCTACTTATACATCATGGTGGTTGGATGAGGCAAGGACAGGTGGTTGTATCCATCTTCTGGTTGTAGCTGGAGAACATAAGGGGTTGTAGCCTCCTTCTAGTTGTAGCCAGATAATTGGGGAGTTGGAGCTTCCCTCGGGTTGTAGCCTGAGAAACTAGGGGGTTGGAGCCTCCTTCTAGTTGCAGTTGGAAAACAAAGGAAGTTGGTGTTTCCAATGAATGTAATTCTTCAAGACATATAAGAAAAATCATTATGTGGTTTTCTCCGGCTTTGGGTTTCCACGTAAAACACTGGTGTATTGTGTATGTGTATGATTGTTCATCTATTCATTACTTATTTACTCTACGGTTGTTGGATGATAATGCTACATTGATATAACACTTGGATTATATCGTTAAAAATGATTAAATTTCTCTATTACCGATTCACCCCACCCCCCCCTCTCAGTAATCCAACAATTGAAATCGGAGCGAGGTTCCTTTAGGAAACAGTTTAACCAATGGAAGGAGATCATGGATTATTTTGAGAATGGAGTACCAATGTTTAATGGTTAGAATGGTTTTAAGTATGAGATGTGGAGCAGAAGGATGGAAGTATTTTGCCAGGCACAGGGACATTATATTTGGATATCATTTGTTATAGGATATGATAGTTCAAAAAGGACAAAGATTGTAGCCAAGAAGGAATTGAAGAAGAATAACAAAATAGAAATGGATTTCATTTGGGAAGGATTACCTAAACCGGTAAGAGAAAAGGTTGGTAAATGTTCATCAGCCAAAGAACTTTGGGATAAGTTACATGACATATATTATTCACCCATTGCGGATTCAGAAAATGCCAAAGAAGATGCAGATACAGAACAAGAAGAAAGATGCTCATCATGTCAGACAGATTCAGAAGAGGAAGAGTATGATGAAGCAAAAGTTGATTACAGATAAAAATTGATCAGTGCAATTAAATATCTAGGGAAAGAAAGAGAAGAAAACAAGTCATCCAAGAAAGAATTGATGAAGCAAAATCAAAGTGTTCAAGGTTCCAAAAAAGATCAACAGGTCATCAAGAATTTAAGAGATCAACTAGAAGAGGCCAGAAGAATTGAAGAAACTCTAGAATATCAAAAGAAATGTTTAGAAGCCAACATAGCAGTACAAAAGGAAGAAGCAGAAAAGAGAGAAAATATATTGATGGATCATCTCAAGGAAAGAACCAATGACTTAAACCAACTTGAGGAAGAGTTTGGTCAAGAAGAGAGAAGACTGGAAGAAGAAATAATTACATTGAAAATCCAACTTGAAGAATCAAAGAGAACAGAAGAGGTCATGAAATCTCAGATAATGAAGAAAGAAGAAGAGGTTGAGAATATTGAAGAAGATGTTGTCACACTACGAGTCAAAATCGTCAAGCTCAAAAAGAACGTTGAAGAGACAAAAACATCCACATCAGTTGTAGAGAATGAAGAGAAGCACTCTATGTTTCTAGAAAAGAAGAATGAAGAAAATAAAAAGAGTTATGCAGAAGTACTCAAAGGAAGGAATCATGGTCAACCAGAATCTAAGAAAACTGTTGAAGATACATCTTCAAGAATACCATCCATGTTCAAGCCACAAAGAAGCTTCAATCATGATCATGATCAGTCAAAAAAAAAATCAGAAGAACTACGCCACAAAGAAGATCATTCACTCCCAGGTATGAAAATTTATGTTATGGTCATTATTTTTATTGTACTAACTTTGGACATAAGGTTGTAGATTGTGGGGATTATAAAATAAATGTTCAAGCAAACCGTGCCTATGTGGTTGCATGTAAAATTGAGTGTTACAAATTTCATAACTATGGACACATAACCAGTGATTGTAGAAGCATGATCAATACTTCCATGAAAGAGAATACTGATATCAAATACAAGAAAGTATGGATAAGAAAACATGAAGAATAGGTGAACAACGACCAGGTACCAGAGATCGCGAGATTGCCAATAAAACGAGAAGAAGAAAATTCTACAGAGAAAAGGAAAGATGTCAGATACAGAAAGGTTTGAAAAATAACTGAAAGAAAGGAAGGATAGGTAAATAAGGAACAAGTTCAAGAGATTGTACTTTCATGCATTGTAGTGAAAGATGAAGCAACATATAGAAAGAAAGAAGTCAGAGCTCAGAGAGATAATGAATCTACCAATGAAGATGATGATGAATCTTCCAATAAAGATGATGATGAATACACATCAAAGCAGGAATTGTTCTTAGCCATTTGACTTAGAGACTCCCAAGTAATATGAATATTAGACAGGGGGAGTCTATGCAATAGTTGTGATAGACCAAAGAACCATCCTTCGAGAAGCTTACAAAGTTTGAGAAGACAGATTCAGAGAAATCAGTTAGCAGAAGTATAGTTTGATATATTAATCAATACTTCATGATAGTATAGTGATAAATGGGTCAGCATTATGGACAATTGCGCAAGTAGAGTCTTGGATAGTATGGAAAGAGATGGATTCGTAAGAACACTTAGCAGATATTTATTGGACACATGCAGTGCATACATCAATTCACATTCAAAATAGAGTAATGCTCAGAAACAACAATGACAAAACTCCCTACGAACTATGGAAAGGAAGCGTGGACAACAACCTCTACATCAAGGTAACTCAAGGTAATATTTTATTAATTGAAATTTATGTTGATGATATTGTTTTGGAAGTACTAATGATAGGTTAAGACAGAAATTTGCAAAGGATGTGCAGAATGAATTTGAAATGTCATTACTTGGAGGGCTATCCTTCCTTTTTGGTCTTCATATATGTCAAAGAAACCAAGGAATTTTTATTTCTCAGACTAAGTATATCATAGAAATGCTAAAGATGTTCGGAATGGAAGATTGCAAACCAGTTACCACTCCTATGAAAACCAGTTGCAAGTTGAGAAAAGATGATGATTCAAAGTCTACAAACCAGAGGAAATACAGGTCAATGATTGGTAGCTTACTATATGTGACAACATCTAGACTAGATGTAATGCAGGCAGTTGGACAGGTGTCATGATTTCAAGCAGCACCAAAGGAATCACATGTATTAGCAATGAAGAGGATTTTTAGATATCTCAAAGGAACATAAGAGTTTGCATTATGGTATCCAAAAGGAAAGGATCTATCACTTATTGCCTACACAAATGCAGATTGGGAAGGTTGTATTGATGACCGACGGAGCACCAGTGGAGTAGCGTTCTACTTGGGAGTGTTTAGTATCATGGCTAAGAAAGAAACAATCATCAATATATTTATCTACAACCGAGGTAGAGTATATTGCAGCAACATCATGTTGTACATAGACTCTTTGGATGAAACAAAATATGGCAAATATACAGGTTGAGTATGATGAGCCCATTCCAATCTATTGTGATAATACAAGCACCATCGGTATCTCAAAAACCCAGTGATGAACTCCAAGATGAAGCACATTCCAATCAAGTATCACTTTCTATGGAAATGGGTTGCAGAGAAGAACATCAGAGTTGAATATGTGGGAACAAAAGAACAAGTGGCATACATCTTTACAAAACCACTTCCATGGGAATCCCTTAAGTATCTTCGCCAGAGACTAGGAGTAATTTCTACTCCAAAATGAATACTTTTGAATGATTATATTATATGTCTTAGATGTACATGAGGAAGCGCCATAAATAGGACAAAGGGGGAGAGATTTATCAGATGCAAAAGGTGAATTCTTGGAGAGAGAGCATAGAGGCATGTTTCCAAGGGGAGCAGTTGTCACAAGGGAAGAATGAGCGATATGACTTTAGAGTGATACCCTTTATCAAAGGGGGGTATATTATTAATATGAAGGGAAAGAGAGTAATAAGAGGATTATAAACACAAAGAAAAATAAAAGGCACGTAGACATGGGGAGCATCCCCAAGGAGAGTTCAGTCAGGGGGAGAAGCCCCAAAGGGAGATACCCTTTGCCATCGATGTCAAAGGGGGAGAGACATAAACATTTATAAAGAGTATAAGCATGAATGTTATCATGAATAAGTGTTTCCATAAATGTCGATGTTGTCATCAATGCCAAAGGGGGAGATTGTTAGATAGTTGTCTTAGGTTGATGGATAGTTGGTATGGATTGTTGGTTGTCATTGATGTCAACTATTGGAAAGTGATATTGTAGATTGATGTCAACCCTTAGTGATTGATGTCAACCCTTGGAGAAAGTACGGTAGAAAATTCAAGTAGCACAAAGGTTTGGGTAATGGACCCAAGTTTGTTTGATGTAAAGATGACTCATTATTGTCTTGTCATGGTTGATAATAAGTACAAATGAATGAACTCCAAAGTGGTCCCCTTATGGTGAAATCCCTCACGGGAAGACTCTTTGTGGATTGAGTTATCTGTTAAGAACCAAATATCAATATAGGATAGAAAAACCTTAGAATAAATACTTAACGCCACGAAAAAGAGAGAAATTCAGATAATAAGCCTCTTCGATGGGGCAACCTCCTTATGCCCACATAAATGTACAATTCCAAGATGATTCCAAATGAAAATGTCTCCTTGGTATATATAGGAGACTAGGAGGTATAATTACAACTAATGGAATAAAGCCGACATAAATAAAATAACACTACTAATGTAATATGCCCCAATTAAGGGGTAATGAGCCAATATTAGGGCTTAACATGCCCCTCCCCATGAGACAAGTGTTGTCTGCAATGCTTGAGTAACTTTGGATGCTTCTGTATAAAATACTCATCTTCCCAAGTGGAATCTTCAGCCGATAGTTTCCTCCATTTAATGAGATACTCTGAAATGGATCTATTCCTCAGATGGCGAACTCTTGTGTCAGTGATGGCTTTAGGCCCCAATATGATTTTTCCTTCCTCGTCAAGTTCTATAAATATAGTTTGAACTGGGATCTTGTCGCCTATAACCTTCTTTAAGCATGAAACATGGAAAACTGGGTGTACTCGTGAAGATGCAGGCAACTCCAATTTGTATGCCATAGTAACAATCTTTTGCAACACCTTATAAGGGCCAT
>ML782363.1:52396-85750 GCA_009831015.1 Picea engelmannii | reverse complement strand
CCCTTAAAAGACTCAGGAGACTCGACAAAAACTCGAAAGGCAAAAAAAAAAACCAATCAAACAACCCAAAATTCCCTAAAACCCTAGAGGCTTCCTCAGTATGGTTGCTAGTTCTGCTAGTGGGAAAAAAAACCCTATGACTACACCAGGGTTCAGAATGTAGGAAGATTAATTAACCGTCGAAAATTCAACTACTTCTCTAAACTACCCCAAACATACAAAAACTAATACAAGAAAAGAAAATATGAGGGAGATCGGGTAACTATACCTCTAATCCACGTCTGGTGATGATCCCCTCGTGCTTGAAAGTTTTGTTCACTGCATGCCTCCTCCTAGGGCTGACCTGCATCCAAATATTGACAAACAGAAACTACAAGCATGTTATTTCATATACAAATTAGGGTTAGGTGTTAGAATGTCAAAACATAAATCAATAAAATCATTCATTACACCATGATTTGGGACAGGAAAAGTAATTTTTTTATTAATAACTCAATGATTATACCTTTACAATCAAATTCAGCTACTAGTCCACGAACCTGGTCTGGGCTCCTCTTCACCAAGCTCCAAGTCCACCTTTGTATGGCTTCTCCTCTCAACCTTCTAATCTCTTCTTGGGAAGTGAATGGGTTCTGATGGAGGAAGAAGGGCTAATGGGGAAATGCTGAGACAATTCTCACAAAAGGGTTGCAATAACTTGGGCAAGGAGGGGATGTGAAAAGGACAGAGTTTCACTGTTCTTATGTCTAGATGTAAAATGAGACCCCAACACCTCCTTTTATATGACAAAAGGATGGTTATTCGGTTGGGTGACGGGCTATAGGCGGTGGATTAGTTGAGAAACTACCCAATAGATCGTAATCTCAACGAATTCCTTGTAACTTTTTATTTTTTGCAACTTTTGCAAGTATACGCAGGTTGTAATGGTGCAACATGTGTATGTACGCGAGATGTAGTGGTGAAACAAGCATATGTGAGTGGGAAGTAGTGGTGCAAGGCACGTACATCTTCAAAAAATTGGTTTTTAAGAAGAGAAACTCATCAGTGCTTTGGCAAAAAATGCAAGAGGACCAAAGGCTAGGTATGCATGTGTAGATAAATTTAGGGTTTTAAAAAAGATGTTTGGTTCATGTTGCAACAAGGTATGATGGTACAACAAATTTGCTATAGGATTTGAGTTTGTATGTATCAGTTGTTTCTTCATGAGTAAAGGTATGTCATTTATGTGTTTTGTTCAGGATTGTATCATGGATGGTATGGCACATGATTAAGGAATGTCTTGGAGGCCCTTTTGGTATATGGATGCATCTGGTTGAGTCCATGTTTTGGTGATATTGATACATGCTTGATACATATCCTTGGTATTTAGTTTATGTATGTTATGGTTCAGTGTTAGAGGAACATCTTTGTGATATTGGCATATACTTGGTATATATCTTTCTTTTTATGGTGCATGATTGAGGCATATTGTTGAGACATTGACACATCTTGGATACTTGGCATATGGTATGGTACAAGTTCTTATACATGGTATGGTGATGGTTTTGGTATCCATGTGAGTGGATCTATTTATGGTTGGTTAATCAGTGAAAAATATAGTGACAGGCTGGATGATCGGTTGATCATGAGTTACAAGTTGATGTGACAGTGACAGTGATAGTGACAATGGAAATGACAATGAGAGTGATAGGTTTATGTATCAGTGACAATGGCACTTATAGTTTGATCAACAGTAGTGATAGTGAGTCTACATTTATATTTTAGGGAGGCAAGATGAGGTACGGAAAGGGGGTTGTAACCTCCTTCAAGTTGGTGCCAGAAAACTCAGGTAGTTGGATCTTACTTCAAGTTAGATCATGTAAGTTGGGGGGTTGTAGCCTCTTTCTGGTTGGTGTTGGAGAACTAAGGGAGTTGGAGCTTCTTTTAGGTTGGTTCTTATTAAAAGTGCTAAATTATTTCATAACACTTATTCACCTCCCCTCTCGGTATTCCAACAATTGGTGTCAAAGAAGGTCCTTCAAGAAAATAGTCTAATCACTGGAAGGAAGATCATAGAGTACACTAAGATTGGAGTACCACAATTTTGTGGATAGAACTATTCCTTCTGGATAAGAAGAATGAAAACATATGTACATGCACATGGGTTTGATGTTTAGAAAACAATAGTAGATGGATATGAAATACCTACCACTATTCCAAGAGATAGATATGGAAAGAAACTCAATGAAAACAAATCGAGGGCCAAAAATGTGATTTTAAATGGCCTAGACCACTCAACATATGTGAAGGTTATGCACTTTGATTCTGCAAAGTATATTTGGTAAAAACTTCAAAATATTTACAAAGGAGATGCTAAAGTAAAGGGGGCCAAGCTTCAAACCTATAGAGGCAAGTTTGAACAAATGAAGATGAATTAAGATGAAGATATTTCAACTTACTTTTTACGAGTTGATGAAACAGTAAATTCTATTAAAGGAATGGGAGAATAAATTGAAGAATCAATCATTTTTCAAAAGGTACTGAGATATCTTCCAATGAGATTTGATCCCAAAATTTGATCCCTATAAGAAAGAGAAAATATTTCCACGTTAATAATGGACGATCCACATGGAATATTCATAGCTTATGATATTAGAACATACCATGATAATCCACCCGAAAAGGAATCACTGTTCAATTCATCCAAGAATAAAAATAAGAACAAATAAGAGCCAAAGAAAAATCCATAGTCATTGTAGTTGCAACAATGATTCTGATGAAGATGAAGAGATGACCAACTTTGTAAGGAAGATAAAGAAAGGAATTGGAAAGTACAAATATAATCTTCCTTTTAAATGTTTTAATTGTGGTAAAATTGGTCATTTTGATAATAAATTTCCATATGCTAATAATAAAGAGAATGATGAAGAAATAGTTCCTAAGAAAGAAATGAAATATCAAAAGGGAGACAAGAGAAGAAACAAGAAGATTTTTTTCAAGAAAAGTCTCTACTCAAAGGAGGATAGTTCATCACCAGATGAGGATGATGATAATGACAGTGACTTAGAAAATGTACTCTTTATGGCTTTTGAAAATGATGAAGAGGATTATGAAGAAGAAGGTGAGGTATATCTTGAAGCAAACCTAGTTATCGCTTTAAGAGAATTAAAGAAGGAGAGGAAGAAAAATAAATTGCTCAAGGAAGAATTACTCAAGCTGAAAGAAAGATCTCAAAGTCCTAAATCTGAAGTAGACCAACAGATGATTTTGAAACTAAAATTCCAAGTTGAAGAAGCCATAAGGATTGAATAAATACTCAGAAGCCAACTGGAAGTAAAAGAAAAAGAAAAAAAATCTTAGAAATAAAAATTGTTTCTCTAAGAAAGGAAATTTAGAAAAGAGATATACAATAGAAAAACACCAAAATATTGGATGAAATCACCAGTGCTCAAAGGTCGTATCATGATAGGTTTGGACTGGAATACAACCAAACACATATAGAGAAGGGTCCAAGCTCTATGATTGTAGAAGAGGAAGAAGAACAAAATACTTATGTAGAAGTCACCAGAGGATTAACCAAGAAGGAAGAATGAAATTCTTCATACGAGAATGATCAGAAAGAAGATTACAAAAGGATGGCATCATATAGAATACCTAGGTTTCAGAATCAACAACCACCCATGGGAATAAATCAAGAAGAAAACTAAAAAGGAACAACACCATTCAGAAGATCTCCCAGGTATCTAACTATCTTTCTTGGTTCATATTATTCTTGTAAAAAATTTGTTCACAAAGCTATAAATTGCAAAGCTTCTGCTAAGAACATAAGAAACTATGAAGCTCACCCTAGAATTGATCATCTCAGAAAGCCTCGTGAAGCATACAACATAAACTATAACCGTTTTGGCTCATTAAATGATGAAGTAGAATGTTATAAATACAACAATTTTGGACACGTGGCCAAAGATTGTAGATTGATAGTTCCTCCAAAGGAACCAAAGAAGGAATTCAACAATCATCAAAAGGGACCATCAAGAATTTGGATATGGAGGCAAGATAAACGAATTGTTGAAAAATGTTCCCTTTCACTACAGGCACAAAGAAGAAGAAGTGATTGGTATGTTGACAGTTGTTACTCAAAACATATAACAAGTGACAATAACATATGTATATCTCTAAAGAAAGAAAGAGATGGATTAGTTTCATTTGGTAATGGAAACTCAACAAAAATTATAGGGAAAGGCACAATCAAGCTTGGAAGTAAAGATTCCAAGGCATAAAATGTCCTACTTGTTGAAAAAATGAAGCATAATTTGTTGAGTGTGATTCAAATGTGTGATCAAGGACATAGACTTGTATTTGAATCAGAGAAGTGTGAGATAAAAAAAGAAGGATCAGGAAAATTGGAGGATACAACAATAAGGACTCCAAAAAATATATACATCTTAAATGAGATTGGAAAGGAAATATGTTTCTTGGGAAGAGAAAATGAAAGTTGGCTTTGGCACAGAAGAATGGGACACGTGAAATTTGAAAATCTAGTCAAAATTTGGAGAAAGGAAGCAGTAAGAGAAATGACTGAAATTTCAAAACTATCCAATACTATGTGCAAGCATTGTCTGCATGGAAAATAGACAAGAACACAATTCATATCAAAGGAATACTCTACGATAAATCCATTGGAAATTGTGCACATTGATCTATGTGGACCAATGAGAACAAAATGACTAAATGGAGAATAGTACTTCATGATACTTATTGATGAATATAAAAGAATGACTGCAATATCTTTTCTAAAAAAGAAATCGGAGGAATTCAGAAATTTCAAAATATTCAAGGAGATGGTTGAAAACGAAATGGATTCGAGAATTAAGTGCTTAATATCAAAAAATGGTGGTGAATTCATATCGAAATAATTCATAGAATTCTATGAACATAATGGAATAAAAAAGTCAGTTCTCAGCAGCTAGGACACCTCAACAAAATGGATTCATTGAAAGGAAGAACAAAACTATAATAGAGATGGTCGGATCCATGTTGAAGGATTCAAAGTTGAGAAATATCTTTTGGGTACAAGAAGTACACATAGCCGTTCATATCTTGAATAGAGGAACACTTGGAAGTAACAATGAAAAAACACCACATGAGTTATGGAAGGGAATACCAGCAAATGTCAAATATTTTAGAGTATTTGGAAGAAAGTGATACATAAAAAGAGAAGATGACAGAGTTGGAAAATTAGATTCTCGAGTTGATAAAGGCATATTGGTTGGTTACTCAATAAAAAACAAGGTATGCAAATGTTACAATTTGAGACTCAACAAGATAGTCGAAAGTATAAACATAAAAATTGATGAAGCAAATGTACCAAAGATCAAAGAAGAAAAGAAAGATCCAAATGAACAGGAAAGAGAAGAAGAACTAAAAGAAGAAGAGGTAGAATAAGAAAAAGAGAAAGAAGAAAAAAAAACATAGAATAACAAGAAAAAAATGACCAACACAAATTTCTAATACCCTCTAGGACACCTAACCGTCGGGTTTAGAAGAATCATCCACCGTAATAGATTATTAGAGATAAAAATGTAGGAATAGAGACGAGAGGAAGAAAAAGGTTTCGTACACCAGAGAAGAGACACGTTGCACTACTATCCATAGTTGAACCCAACAACATTTAGGAATCCAGTAATGATAAATATTGGGTCAAGGACATGGAAGAAGAACTACATCAAATAGAGAAGAATGAAACATGGGAACTGGTGCCAAGATCGAAGAACAAAAATGTGATTGGTACAAAATGGGTGTTCATAAACAAACTAAACGAAGATGGACAGGTAACCATAAACAAGGAAAGATTAGTATGAAAAGGATATGCACAAGTTGAAGGAGTAGATTTTGAAGAAAATTTTTCCCCTTTTGCCAGAATGGAAGCAATCAGATTGATCTTGGCATATGCATGTTGCAAGAGAATCAAGGTATATCATATGGATGTAAAATCAACATTTCTAAATGGTGAATTAGAAGAAGAAGTTTACATTGAACTATAAGGATTCCTATTATTAGAAAGGGAAGATTGTTTTTGGAGATTGAAGAAAACTCTGTATGGACTCAAACAAGCCCCTAGAGCCCAATATTCAAGAATGGACAGATATTTGTAAGAACGAGGATTCAAAAAGGGTAATGCAGATAATAATATCTATGTAAAGGTTTATAGAAACAACATACTTATCGTTGAATTATATGTGGATGGAATTATCTTTGGAAGCCATGACGATAGGATGAGTAAGAAGTTTTCCCAATACATGTTGAATGAGTTCGAAATGGCACTACTTGGTGAATTGACATTCTTTTTAGGACTTCAGATATCTCAGCAGAATGAAGGAATTTTCATTTCCCAAACCAAGTACATCAAAGATATGTTGAATAAGTTCGAAATGGAAGATTGAAAACCAGTAAGTACTCTGATGGTGATAGGTTGCAAGTTTAGCAAAGACAGTGAATCTAAAGAAGAAGATCAAAGATTATATAGATCATTGATTGGAATCCTACTCCATGTGATAACTTCAAGACCAGATGTAATGCAAGTAGTTGGACAATTTGCAAGATTTCAAGCAACACCAAAGGAAACTCATGTTCTAGCAATAAAAGGGATCTTCAGGTATATTAAAGGAACAACATAGTTTGGATTGTGGTATCCAAAAGGGAATGAGTTGACTATGGTCATTGATGCAGATGCAGATTGGGCATGAAGCATTGATGATCGAAGATGTACTAGCAGAACAACCTTCTATTTGGGAGATTTTCTGGTATCTTGGTTAAGTAAAAAGTAATCTTCAATATCATCATATACAACAGAAGAAAAATGTATTGCATCAATAACATCTTGTACTCAGGTTATTTGGGTGAAGCAAACCCTGCATGATATACAAGCGAAGTATGATGAGACCATTTCAATATTTTGTGAAAAAAATAGTGTTATTAGTATCTCCAAGAATCCAATGATGCATTCCAAGACCAAACATATTCCAATCAAGTTTCATTTTCTACGAGAATAGGTTACAAAAAATAATATTAAGTTAGAGTATATTGGGACAAAGGAATAGATTGCAGACATCTTCATTATACCTCTCCCAAGAGAGACATTTGAGTATCTTCGACAAAAACTTGGAATATTTTCTACTCCACAGTGATCTACATGTTTTTTCTAAGAATACAAGGGAAGAGAAATCATCTGTGCAAAGAATATTGTTGATATCATATCAACTCAATAAAGGAATATTAATATGAATTCTTTTCTATATGTCAGTATTTTACTTCATAAGGAAGCACCAATGGAAAAAATCATCAGAAGAGAGAAAGTGTAGAAGCATATTTTCAAGGGGAGTTACTCTTTGCCATTGATGTCAAAAGGGGAGAAAGCACATAAGCATGCATACATGGGGAGCATTGGTCGTAGGGGGAGCATGAGTGTTTCCATCAATACCAAAGGGGGATATTGTTGGAAAATTTATTTTCATTGATGTCAACGTTAGAGGAATTCTAGAAGCTTATAGAACTATTGGGTATAATTGAATAAGTATCCAAAGTGGTCCCCTTATGGAGTAGCTTTAAGCATGGCCCTCACAGGAAGACACTTTGAAGAAGTCTACAAGAAACCGAGTGGTGTGGTCATGAGGCTATAATTTGACTAAGGAAAATGAGGTTGAATAATACTTTGAGTGTATAAAAAACCCTCATACATGGATAATCCTCATCATGCCATTTCCAACGGTAGGTGGTACACCACGTAGATCCTCACAGTTGAGGAGTTATGAGGTCATGAAGTTGGAAGCCCCGAAGTATGGTTAAGAAGCCCTTAAATGGTTGCAACAAGAAGTGATAAGTCATTTATTAAATGTTAAAAAAATTATAACAAGAAAGTATAGGTCGACCCTAAAATGAAGAAAAGAAGCCACTTGGAAAAGTATAAATACACCTAGAGAAGCCTCTCATGTTTATATACAAGTTCAATTCTTATCTATATTTCAAGTGATCTTTTGGTGAGTATTTCTTAGCGTATTTGAGGAAGAAAATATGAGGAATAAGGGAGTGCGAAAGTCTTGGAATTGCAGAGAAGGAAGGGTTTCAAGAAACCCTAGTTTAACTGACCCCCGCAGGTCAGGATATTGGTGTCCCACAAGGCACCCCACGAGTTGTTTAGTGTTTGTCACGCAAGGCTCTGCATGATATATGACATCTATCCAATGAGGCTAAGCCATATATGATGAAGGATGCTTAGTTTAGGTTAAAGCAAGGTACAATGGTATAATAGAGGTTCTATAGGATCTGAGCTGGTATGTATCAATTTTTTTTTCATGAGTAAAGGTATGTCATTTATGTGTTTTGTTGATGCTTGTATAATGAATGGTATGGCACATGCTTAAGGCATGTATTGGAGGCCATTTTGGTATATGGTTGCATATGGTTGAGTCCATGTTTTGGTGATATTGATACATGCTTGAGACATATCCTTGGTACTTGGTTTATGGATGTTATGGTTCATTGTTAGAGGCACATCTTTGTGATATTGGCATATATTTGAGGCATATGTATGATCTTGTTTGTTATGGTGCATACTTGAAGCATATTGTTGAGACATTGGAACATCTTGGATACTTGGAATATGGTATGGTACAGGTTCTGGTACATGGTTGATGTACATGGTATTGTGATGGTTTTGGTATCCATGTGAGTGGATTTGGTTATGGTTGGTTGATTAGTGACAAAGAAAGTGACAAGTTGGATGATCGATTGATCATCATTTACAAGTTGATGTGATAATGACAATGGCAATGACAGTGACAGGTTGATGTATCAGTGGCAGTGACACTTACAGGTTGATCAACGATAGTGACAGTGAGTCTACATTTATATTTCAAGGAGGCAGGATGGAGAAAGGAAAGGGGGTTGTAGCCTCTTTCTGGTTGGTGCTGGAGAACTCAAGGATTTGTAGCTTCCTTTATGTTGGAGCCTATAAATTAGGGGGTCATAGCCTCCTTCTGGTTGGTGTCATAGAACTCAGGGATTTGGAGCTTCCTTTAGGTTGGTTCCTGTAAATCAGGGGGTCGTAGCCTCCTTCTAGTTGTATATAGAGAATTCAAGGAGTTGTAGCTTCCTTCAGGTTGGTGCCTGTAAATCAAGGGGTTGGCGCCTCCTTTTAGTTAATTCTAAAGAATTTGGAAGTTGATGCTTTTTATGAATGTAATCTTTGATATATAAGAAAGCATTTCGTAGTTTTCTCCCATTTGGGTTTCCACGTAAATTTTGGTGTACTATGTATTTGTGGTCATTTTTTATGCTCTAATGCTTGCTATTTCTCATGATATGTTGATGATATATTGTTGATAAAGTTTATAATTACATGTTCTAATTAAAAGTGGTAAAAAATTGCATAATATTGATTCACCCCCCTCTCAGTATTCCAACACGATAAATATTTGGGATTTGTTATTTTACAATTTCCACACACACACACACATATCAATTGTCCCAAAATTATCAAGATCGCCTTTCATATTATCATAGGAGTACCACCTCTACAAAAATGAAGGGGTGTTTTTAATCCTCATGAGGTTTTTGTTTTGCTCTTAACAGATTCAAACATCAACATTTTTGGTGACCATATTGGGGAAAGAGAGAAAATGTTGGTTTTACACCATAATCATTTATGACTCGGACTCAACCTAATCAAACCCAATTGCAAGTTGGATTAGGAAATCAAACAATCATTTTGCAGCAACTATATGATTTAGTTCTCACAACATCCCAAACTCGCGAGGAACTTGAAATATCTTGGAAAACTCTTTCTCGTGAAGAAGAAAGAGAAATCACAAGAAGAAAATTACAAAGAAGAAAAGACAAAGATTGAAACTAGAAAAACATAAGGGCTTTTTAACAAGGAGAAAAAACAAACAAATTGAAAAAATAGGGGAAAGTTCAAGTGTTGAAAAAGAAAAATATCAACTATGGCTAACAGAGAAGAAAGAAATCAAGAACCTCCTGAAAATCGTGAAGAAATAAGACAAATAATTCCACAGAGAAGGGTTAGAAATATCCCTTTAAATATTCATGGTGAGCAACATCAATTGTCGGCCCTCCCACAAGGCTTACTACCAACATTCCCAGGACATGGATTAGTTGGTCCAAAGAAATGCATGGTAATTTTTTTGATCCTGTGTGAAATTCATTTGGTTGAACATGATAATGTGATGGTTCGATTATTTCTTTAAGCATTAACAGACCAAGCTCATGAATGGTATATGTCCCTTCCAAAAATTCAATTTCTACTTTTGATGATTTAGAAGACATGTTTCTAACTATGTATGCTCCTCCAAAATCATATCATACTCTACTCACAGAATTCACCCAAATCCATTTGAAGAAGGGTGAAAGGGTCATAGATTTTACTTTTTTTATTTTTAAGAACACTCAATAAAATATAAGAGAATCATAGACTAAATGATCAAGTCATACTTGGATGCTATAAAAATGCAATGCCTTTGAATGTCAAATTTTCCATCAGAGCTTCAAAAATTGAGGACTTGAATGGAGCAAGGAATAAAGCAATGAAAATGGAAGAGATTATGCTCGAGACTAGTGAAAATACAAATATTATTCTTGGTAGAGTGAAAAGAGAAATGGATACATTCACTATTTCTTATCAAGGAACGTCATATTCAAGAAGAATTGAAGATCAAATAACAATAAACATTGGAGATCGACGAATTGGAGGTGGAATACTCAAAGGAGTAATTCCTAATGTAACAAATGATCCAACAACGACGCAATAAACTAAACAGAGAATGGAAATAGCACATATGAATAGAACTATCAAACAAATGCAAAATGAATTGACCAGATTAAGGAGAAATGTGAATTTTCCTCCTAATCCAAGAATACGTGTTCAAGAACAGAGGAGAAATCAAATTCAAGAACATCAAATCATAATTGATGGTACCACTAATGAATTTAGAAAAAGGGCACCAAGAGCACCAAATCCAAATGTTGTATTATTATAACATGTTTTTGAAGATCAAAACATTGATCAAGAGGTTGATTTCATTCAAGAAGAGATTATTGAATCTGTATAGACGTATGAATGTGATTCATCCATGTATATATTTGAGGAAAATGAAGAAAATGACATCTCACAAGATAATGTTGTGCAAACAAGAGCACGAGAAAATCAACTCAAAACAAAAGATAATTTAGAAAAAAGGAAAAGAAAAGGAAAATGTAGACAAATAAAAAGAAAAAATGAGACAAAGTGGAACAAAGGCTAATAAGCAACAACCAATTGTAAATTCAACAAGAAATTCTCCACATATTACATGCAATCTAATGGGTGATCTCTCAAAATTAAGGATTACTTTTCCATTTATGGAAGTTGTAAAAATTCCCCAGCAAAGGAAAAATATCTTTAATATTTTAGATGAACCTACTCATAGAATGGAAGTTGTTGCATCAATTTCAAGGAAACAACAAAATAATTCAATAGACATACTGAAAGGTAAAGTCCCGCCTTTATGTATTACGATAGAGAATCATGATGTTGTCATTCATAATTGCATAGTTGATACTGGAACTACAAATAATATCATGCCATTATCCATCATGGAAGAACTTGGGATGGGTTGTACCAAGTATTATGAAACCAGAGAAAGTAGTTATGTTATTGTTTCAAGAAAAGTCCCGACATATGGAGAAATTAAATATTTTTTTTCTTGGATAAATTATGCACCACATATCACAATTGTATTCAAAATTACAGTTTGTTGATCTTCCTCCAACATATGGAGTGGTCCTTAGAAGAGATTGGTCTGCAATGATTGGTGGTTACATCATGAATGATGGTAGATGCATGATGTTACCCAATAAAAATGGACCAATGTTGAAGGTTCCACAAGAACCAAGAAAACCATTATCTTCTAAGAAAAACGATAATGGATTGATGCAAGGCTATTTTGATGTCGGTATAGGGAATTATGTCGTGTTGGACCAAGAACAACAAGATATCTCAAAAAATGAAGAAGAGAGTTATTTCAAAGGATTTTGGAGAATATCTTTTGATGGTGCATGTTCTAGTTTAGGGAGTGGTGTTGGAATTGTATTTAAATATATTGATTCAAGTATACACTTGCATTCCATAATATTGGAATTTCCTTGCACGAATAATGAAGAAGAATATGAGGCATTGATCCACGGGATGATTTTGGCATTGGAAAGGAAAATTGAACAATTGATCATAATTGGTGACTCTGAAATATTTATAAATCACATCACTAAAAAATATAAGATAAAAAATGAAAGACTGAAATTATATGCAAAACGAGTAAATGAACTAATGGATTCATTTAGCTCATTCAATTTACCTTTCATCCCTAGAGAAAGGAATTAGAAAGAGGATTGTTTGGCACTTGCTGCATCATTATTTAATCTAGATTATTTTCAAAATAAGAACATTTTTCAAGTGAAAAGAGTTTTTAGGTCCTTGGTTCCTGACAACCAATAATATATTCAAGTATTTGAGAATGATGAACAATTGAATTATTTGCTTTCCAATGCATGTGAAGTTGAAAAAAACACTCCATTGATTTCAATAAGTTGTGTCAAATCTAATATTTATTCACATAAGATGATAAGACCAAAGATTTGAAAGAAGAAAAATCTACACGAAAGATACAACAAACTCAAAAGATAAATATTAGAACTGAAAGTTCTCCAAAATATGTGAATCTAGGGACTGGTTGCACACCGAAAGAAGGTGATCAATATACTGCTTTGTTTAAAGAATATTTTGATGTTTTTTCTTGGAGTTATGATGATCTCAAAGCTTATGGTAAATCAATATTCTAGCATATCATACCTATAAAAGAAGGGACTAATCCATTTAAATAGAATATGAGAATAATAAACCCCAAGCTAAAGCCCTTGGTGAAAATAGAAGTTGAGAAGTTGAGAAAAGCAGGAATGACTTTTCCAATCAGACATTCAAAATGGCTTTCCAATCCAGTGATTGTAAGAAATAAAAGTGGGGATATTCACTTATGTGTTGATCTTTATATTTAAACAAAGCAAGTATAAAAGATAACTATCCCATGCCAAACATGGAAATGTTACTCTAATAGGTTATTGGCTCATCTCTTATGTCCATGTTAGATGGATTCTCAAGATATAATCAGGTTCTTGTTGCAGAAGAAGACATGTTGAAAAATGATTTCATCACACCATGGGAGACATATGCATATGTTTGTATGCCATTTGGTTTGAAAAACGCTGGAGCAAATTTTCAGAGGGCCATGGATCATGCCTTCAAAGATTTAATTGGTAAATTCATGGTTGATTACCAAGATGATATCACTAACTACTCCAAGATTAGAGAACATCATATTGACCATTTAAGAGAAGTATTTGAAAGATGTAGATTATTTGGAATTTCTCTAAATCCCAAGAAGTGTTTATTAGCAGTCTCTGAAGGAAAATTATTGGGACACATAGTCAACAAGGAGGGAATTTATATTGATCCTAAGAGAGTAAAGGAAATCAATGAATTAAATCCACCAACATCAAAAAGGGAGTTCAATCATTCTTTGGAAAAATATTTTTTTGAGAAGATTTGTTCCAGATTATGCAACAATTGCCAAACTAATAAATTTGTTGCTAAAAAAGAATCAAAGATTTGAATGGACTAAATATATTCAACGAGATTTCAACATGCAATTACAACCACCCTAGTATTGAGAAGCCCAGATTTCAACAAAGATTTTATTATATATTATTTTTCCTCGGAAGAAATTATCGCTTCAACTTTAACGCAAAGAAATAATAAAGGAGAAGAACTCCTGATAAGCTTCATGAGTAAAACCATGCATGATTATGAATTGAGGTATTCATATATAGAAAAGAAAGCACTTTCTTTAGTAAATGAAGTATCTCATTTTGGAACTTACATTTTATCTTCTTATGTCATAACATATGTTCCCTCTTCTCCAGTTAAAATGTTTCTTAATCAACAATTAAGATAAGGGAAATGAGAAAATTGGCTTGCCAAAATTCAAGAGTATGGCATTGAGATCAAGCCACTACAAGCAGTCAGAGGAAAGGGGTTGTGTAATATTATTGTTGGAAATGATTCATTAAATGGGGTTGTATAAGTTACAATAGGAAAATCTACATAAGCTCCTAAATGGTATAAAGATATAATTTTCTATCTAAAATCAGATTAATTCCTAAATAGCATGTCACCAAAAGAAATGATGTCTTTAAAAATGAAATGAAATCAATATGTACTAGTTGCTGGGATTTTGTTTCACTGGAATTTTGACAGAATGTTTTTAATATGTGTTGATGCAACAAAGGCTCAAGAACTAATGAAAGAGTTTCATGAAGGAATTTGTGGTGGTCACTTTGCACCCACGACTACTGCACATAGAATGATAAGAGATGGTTATTATTGGCTGACAATTTTCAAAGATTCAAATGCAAAAATAAGAAAATGCATTTCTTGTCAGAAGTTTTCGAGAAGAATGAAGAAGGTTGCAATGCCCTTGTAACCTATATTAGTGGGAGAACCATTTGCACAATGGGGAATTGATGTTGATGGACCAATAAACCCAAAATCAAGTAAAGGGCATGCATACATTCTCACCGCTACAAATTATTTTACAAAAATGGAAAGAAGCAATAACATTAAGGAAGGTAGACTTAGAAGAAATTATAAAATTCCTCAAGCATAATATTCTATCAAGATTTGGAGTCCCGGAAAAAATTATCATAGACAACGAATCAATTTTCATTGGATCAAGATTTACCAAATTTTGTGGAGAGTTTGGTATTTTAATGTGACAATCATCAAATTATTATCCTCAAGGAAATGGCCTGGCTGAGTCTACAAAAAACAATTTGGTCCAAATCTTCAAGAATACTATTGATAAAAATAAGAAAAATTGACATTTAAAATTAATAGATGCATTGTGGGCAAGCAGATTGACACCAAAAGACATTACTAGGACATCTCCATATGTATTGGTGTATGGAAAAGAGGCCAGAATGCCAATTAAATTAGAAATAAATGCTTTAACATATGTTGTAAACATTGAGGATCATTTCATTATTTTCTGAAATCTGTTATTTAATTTATTTTCAACAAATGTTGTAAATAGAGATTCCTAATCCATTTCATATGAATCCTTGTGTATGTTTATTATTTTCTTGAGCGATAAATATTTGGGATTTGTTATTTTACAATTTCCATTTATATATATCGATTGTCCCAATATTATCAAGATCACCTTTCTTGATAAATAAAGTTAGACTATTCTCAATGGAACACAAGTTTCTTCCTTAGAAATGCAGTCCAAGAATTGTCATAAGTACGATAGAACAAATGTTTGACTCTAAAGTAAGAATGTTTTTTATTTTATTTAAGTAACCCCTTGAGAAAGAAAAATAGATGTATTGATTACAACTATTTCTAAATGTGGTAAGGTTCTAGATGTCAAACAAACCTCTTGGTAACTTACAATAACTACACATCCAAAACATAATTGTCATCACAATTTTATTTATTTAAGTAATACCTTAACGCCATACCTCAATGCTTACATTTTAACTTAAGAATCAATATAACATTTAAATGAAAACTGGCACAGCGACTAGAGTAATTGTTAGACTCACAAGGGTAGTTCTTTGTAGTGAAACCGAGGCATGATTAATTCCTTGTGCCACTAGCCTTCCACGTATGTACAAGTGTGTCAGAGCAAAACCGATAACCACAAAGGAGTTACACAAGGATATAAAGAGACTTGATCTGAATCTGAAAGACAATTACTAACCTATCTTCCAACCCACATTCAATATTAATATGCTCAATTTAGATGCGGAGGAGATCATATTGTGATCTGGATTCAACAAAGACATTACATGGACCTTACTCATCAAGAGAATTATCGACAATTATTGGCGCATAGATCGATGATTATATCTATGTGTTAGCTTTTGATGCTAGTGGGTCTTCAATCTACCAAATGATTCTTGGATTCATTAACTCCAAGCCATTATGAGGGTTTCATATCAATTGGGTAATCAAGAAGTAAAGGAGTCCTTCCCAAAGATTCGAATTAGAGGTGTTTCTCAGGAATATCGAGATTTACCTATGATATCTAGTAGGTACTAACTGAACAATTAACTATAGTAGCATCAAATGGTTCATTTAAATTCTATGTAAGAACTAACAAAGGTCTCCATATGGAACAACAAGTAAGTCATAGAATAACACTCGAGGAATCTCGAATTTAGATAGAGATCACTTAACCTTCCTTAACCTACAGATCTAACATTAGTGAGGGCTACAGACTTATTCCAATCTTAAGCTTCCATTCAAATATTAGTTAGGATGAATTAATTTTTGTTATGCCCTTTAGATTGATCATTGATAATGTCTTGGATGTAATACCTTCACAATTGAAATCTAAAATTTGTTACACAAAAAAGTAATGTCATCAATAACCAACATGCATTATAGTTAATGCAAGGGTTTTAACCACTCCTAGGTGTTAGTTAAATGAAGCTGGTCAGAGATCCATATCTTCAACTGATCGTTGATCGCACCTTATAGATAAAAATTTAATTCTTCCAAAAGTTGGATTTAATAAGTTAACCTTGATCCCATGTTGCATTTATCTTTCTTTTGTGAGAATATGAATATTGATGAAGCTCAAATGTTGGACCATGAGGTAATATTTATGTGAATAAAGAATGACTAAAGAATACTAAAATTCAAAGAAAAAATAATGGGCGATTAATGCAGGTTAAGGCCACAAATAGATATATTTCAAAGATATATTATGGAGGAAAATTAACATGAACACAATACTTTAAATTAAGATTAAACATGTTCAATATTTTATCGTGGATACATGGACATTATTCTAAATTCTAGATTCTTGTCTAAATTCAACTGGAAGAACTTTTGTGATCTATACTCTACATACATTTTACATAAAAAAAAATGGCATAACTTGGGGTTAGCTTGGTTTGGCGTACAATTCATATAATGAAATCTTCCACTTATTTCAAAGTTGATCTGCAACTATTTCTACCATGACTGATTGAATCTAATCTCTGGTAATTTCTCAATGAGTATGTTTGAGATTCATATTATTGTTATACTATGCAAAATTAGATGTAGATAAAAATTCTTAAATGAGCACCTAATTAATCTACTGAACAGATTCAAACTAGTCGATCCATACAATTTTTAAAGAGATACATTCACAGTTGGTTATTTTTTTCCCAAAAAAAATATTTAATTTGTGTGAGATGGAAATATTTTCAAAAATATGCTTATTCCTCACAAAATGTTGATAAACAAATCAAGCGAAAAGGATGTATAGCCTTATTATTTGGATATTAGGTGGCTAGAAGTTTGAATAGTCTTACTTTGGAAGGCCTACTTATTTTTAACATATTACTTGCACTTTAATAATTTTACAAAATGCATTCCAGATTCTGAATTGACAAATTAAGATTTATTTCTTTCCTGGCCAACCAAAGTCATTATCTATTTCAATATTTCCCTCATATTTATGTTAAGAGGAAATCACAAGCAAGTGAAGAAGTAAGTCAAAGCTTGGGTGAGGCAGGCATGGTAAGGATAATGATATGAGCCAACCTACCTAAGCGCTAGTGAGGTATTCACTTCAAATGGTAGCAAGCGGATGCAAACGATACATATATATGGATGGTCATTAAAACTCTAAAAAATACAAATCCCACCAAAAATTAAAAAAATATTCAAATTCCATTGTTCACCAACCTGATATCTTGTGCAATGTCACTGATTTGAAGCGCATGAGAGAGATGGGAAAGTGTCTTTAGAAATTCATCCAAGAGCTACAAGAATGTGTGTTCCTCTATAGTCTTGATCGAGGATTCAACTTCAAAGTTGAGTAATGAGTTTAGATTTGAAATCATGTAACATGTTGAACGCCAAGCCTTTTCATAATTTATAAACCCTAGTTTCCATAAAACTTGGAGGGAAATACATGTTAGAAATTAAAAAATGGAGGGGAAAACTGAAAATCTATGGGAGAAATCACTCCTTAAGAAAAACATGGGTGAAATATGTTCCATAAATACTTGATATGTGGGAGACTCACTTCACAAAAAAAATAGATTTTAAAATTTCAAGGCGAATTGGAAATTTACCCATGAAATCCAGAGGGAAAACACTCTTTGCACGAGTTTTATTCCTATTTTATAGGAGGCTAATGATCTTCCATTTATATTTGTTTATTTTAATATTTGGGCTAAAATCTTTAATTTTCTTAAAAATTATTTTAATAAAAATTCGCCCATTCAAAAATTTAAACCCTAAATTTTCGCCCATTTGCGAAATTTCACCCCTAAAATGATCTATGCTTGCAACATAATGTCACATTCTTTTGAATGAACTAGATGTTGGGTTATTACTATCATGGTTCAATTGTAATTATTGGTTGATGTTGAACTCATAAATGCCTTTGTTTTCTACCACTACCCAACACTTTAACTTGAATATGATCCATCCTATAACTACCAACTTCATATACATGCTTTAATGTTTAACATATTCCTATGTATTTGAAATGAATTGATTGGTATGCTATGAAAAATTTGAAAAGTTCATATCTTTGTTGTTCATGCCTCCAATTCAATACATCCAATAGAATTCTCCACAATTTTTATTTTCATCTATATTATAATATGTTGTATATTTATTTCATGGCATATAACATGAGAATATATGCCCAAAATGTACAATTAGAGATTACATGATTTCAAATAATTATTTTCTTAGAATTGGTTTCTCTTATTGTCACAACTGCCACATTATGTGTGCTTCACTATAAATGCCTTTGTATCCCAAGAATAACTTTATATATGTGTGATTCACTATAAATGCCTTTGTATCCCAAGAACAACTTTATAGTGATATTGCAGTTAATTTTTATTATGTCAAATCAATTCTTTTTCAAGTGCAACATGCAAAAGAGTCAATTCCAGTTAATTCTGTAATAAACTTACTAACAATGACCTCCCTCTCCTTTGTCTCCCAAGAACAAATTTATAATGATATTGCAGTTACTTTATATTTTGTCAAATCAATCATTTTTCAAATGCAACATGCAAAAGAGTCACTTCCAACTAATTTTGTAATAAACTTGCTAGAAATGACCTCCCTCTCCCTCACTCTCTTTTTTTTAAATATTTTAACCCCTCCTTTTCATTTCAATTAATTCTTTTAATTATGACATTGAATACAATAGTCTACGCTCGTTTACTTTTGTCCATGCACGATCTGATTTAAATGATGGCATGAGGTTAATAATTTACTTTTATTCTTGTATGTGAGTATATAAGGATGAATTTTTGGGGGAGGGGACTATATTGTGGGCCAAGAAGAGGTTGTAGTGAAAAAGAAGATAGTACTTGAGGAGGTGGATGTAGAATGAAGGCCAACTTAAGGCCAACTTTTCTTAGACTAAAGATTTATACTTGGGTAATAATCACAATGTTCATTCTTACAATTACCACAAGGTTTTAGATTGCAATATTGTCCCACATCCTACACATAATGCTAATCTAGCTTGGGAATTGGATCCACCCTTCCTTCTACTGGTAATGATGGTTGGAATTCCATGAATCCTCCAACTCCTCCCTAAATACATGGATGTGGAAGATATTTTGATACATATCACTCTACTTCTAATGTTGCACCTATACCACCTAAATTTGTAGTTTCATCATCCCATATTCCCAAACATTTCATTCATGAAGCTGAATCTCTAGAGGAAAAATTGAAAAATGTTGAAGAATATCCACCCATTCCTCCACAATATCCTTCCTATAATCTTATTGGAAAACCTATTTTTATTGTCAAATCTCTAGTTCCTCCTTTGGATAAGAGACATGCTAAGGTTTCTGCCCATTCTCACCCTTAGTCACATGCTACTTTTCCTTTCCAAAGGAATATGAGAATCCAAATCTCATTATATGATATACATTCTGAGGTGAACATGCACTTGTGGCCTATCACTAGAAGGAACAAACCATAATCATTCTTCCACTCTAGACCAACTTCACCTTAGTCCTATAATTTCCCATATTCTCTTATTCATCTTTATGATGCATTTGTATTGGAATTAACACTAGACGTCACTATTTGGACTTATGAGATACATAGATGAATGTATAGACATGACTATTTATTATTTTGTGGATATGATTAGATCGGGTCCCATTTTTGGTATATAAGCAACTTAGCATAAATTTATGATATATTTTATTTGACATGAAAATGTGTGATGAAATGTACATTTTTCATGTTGTAGCATTGTATAATGATGGTTATAATATTATGAATGTGTGTAAGACCCTTGTTCCCCCCAGTATGCAAATATAACTATTATCATGACCAAAACTTTAGATAGACCTGCTATGTGATTATTGAAAGACAATGTACCTTTGATAAATTATGTAATGTGAATATTTGGTTATTGATGCAACATGGAGTTGTTGAGATACCATTGAAGGGATTGCCTTCATAGGTTACAATATCACTATAGGAATGGTGAAAGAGGGAGACCCTCACTGGTTGAAATGACCCTGCCAAGACAGTGCTATGTCAAAATTAAAAGAGTGAAGACCCTTAACTTCCCTCTACTGTAACATATCCAACCATTGGACTGGTCCACACTTCTCCGAGGATGCTCTCCAAGAAACTTTTGAAACCACACTGTAACGTACCCAACTTCCCATAGACTAGATCCAGAAAATAACAAGACTCATCTCAAGTATTAAAATCAATCTCTAGTAATAAAATTAATTAAAGAACTCATGCGGGAGATATGATAACAAAACACGCATTTAATAAGAATCAATCTGAATTCTTAAAGAATATTTATCGTTCCATGCACAACCATATCTAACAAACATGCACAAAATAAACATAGATCTCAGAGACAGTAATTAATACACAACAGAAATAAATATACAAGCAATGGAAACCTTGATAGAGAGCACTTATCTTTAATAAAATGAATCACCAACTGGCTGTAGACCAAGGACATTCCACCCAACCATAGACATGTTGTTCCAAGTCTCAACAACAATGTCATCCCCAAGCCATGGATATGAATCCACAAGGACGGTGTCAGGGTGTCACTCAACTTTCCAAACCAGTCAGCACTTAAGCTCTCACATATTTCTCAACACACAACAATCCAAAGTACACCAACTCTCTTCTCTCTAGCCTGCACAACCCAAGAGAATGGACCCCCTTCTTTTCCATGCAGTCCCTCAAGATGTACCTCCTTATAGGGCTACAGTTCATCTGGTCAAGAATATCCATGCTGGGAACTCTTAGGACTTATCACTATGAAAACAACTTAACACACACCAATGCAACTCATCCATGTAGGCATGGATTTCATGAATGGAATACACCAATCATTACTACAACCAACAAAAAATGGCTTCTTCCTCAGCAATTCACCCCCAAGTCCCAACCAAGAACAAGAACAAAGGGCAACAGTGAATGAAGAGTGAATAGAGAAGAACAACATATAAGAACCCCCCAAACAACCCACAAGAGGTTTTTATATATTTACTTGCAAATCGAGAACCACACAGAATTCCCCAAGAATCTCATATAATTGATTCTCTCAATTAAAACAATCATGGGTAATTAAAATATAATAAAAAGACTTATCCCCTTAAGTCCCCTCTCTCATGGAATCATAGCCCCCTATAAATCTTGTCCTTGTCCATCTAGCAGCCAACAATGTATTTTATTATTGATAATAATCAAAGAATTAAATTTCCTAGGCACTCCAACCTATTTAATTGTTTAGTCACTTTGGCCTTCCATCAAATAAAACAATACATTATTTAATATGGGGACTCAAAATTGGGGTATTGCATTCTCTTCCCCCTATTTTGGCACTATCATCAGTGCATATACATAACTGAAAATCAAAAATTCAAAATTATTCAAAAATCCGCAGGTATTCTGCCTGCATGACATCTTCATGCTCCTAAGTAGCAGCTTCAAGACTGTAGTGGGTCCACTAAAATTTTACCATCTCTATAACTTGATCCTGGATAATTTTGACTTTTCTATCCAATATCTGCATTGGCTAGACCTTAAAGTCTACCTCTCGCTCCACCTGAATCAAATTACAATCAATAACATGGTTATGATCATGTACATGTTTTTTCAACAAAGAGACATGAAATGCATTATGCACATTCATGGAAGCAGACAATGCAAGCATGTATGCAACTAGCCCTATTATGTCCAATATCTCAAATGGACCACAAAATCTAATTGTTAGCTTTGTACAACTACCCAACTTCAATGAGCTCTTCTTTGGCTTCACTTTCAAAACCAAATTCTTCCCCACTTTAAATTCTCTGGCTATCCTATTCTTATCTGCATAAATTTTTTGGCTATCTTGTGCTTCCTTCAAATTTTTCTTAATTCTAACCATTTGGTTCCATATTCTTGAGCAATTCTGGCCCAAGTACCACTCTGTCAGTTGGGTTATCCTAACTCACTGGAGCATTTGATTTCCTACAATACAAAGCTTCAAATGGGATCATCTTCAATGAATCTTGATACCCATTATTATAGGAAAACTCAACCATGTGCAAGTAATTTTCCCACTTAGATGACTTATCTATCACATACATTCTCAACATGTCTTCAATTACTTGGTTGACTCTCTTTGTCTTCCCATCTGATTGTAGATGGTATGCTGTGCTAAAGTTCATATTTGTACCAAATCCTTTAAACAATCCCCTCCAGAAATTTGAAGTAAACTTGGTATCTCTGTCTGAAACAATTTCCTTAGGTATCCCATGCAACCTAGCAATCCCCCTCATGTAAATTTATGCAATATTTGATGTTGTATGAGTCATTTTTATAGGAACAAAATGAGCATTATTTGTCAATTTATCAACCACTACCATGATTGAATCATGTTTCCTTGTCGTCATAGGAAATTTAGTTATAAAATCAATATTTACCACTTCCTATTTCTTCTCTATAATTGGTAATGGTTGTAGCAAAATTTTTGGGTGTCTATGCTCAACCTTCACTCTTTAACCTTCCATACATCTAGCAATATAGTCAGCAACATCTTTCTTCATTACTAGTCAAAAGAATTGGCTTCTTACTGTTGCAATTGTTTTCTGGTAACCAAGATGTTCGACATACAAAACATTATGCATTTCTTTTCATATCAAATTCCTAAGTTCTCCAGAAATAGGAACATAAATTATATTTTCATGTATAAGTAATCCATCTTAATTTTTTGTTGTACATTTTCTTGTTGCAAGTTTTATTTTACCTGTAGGTAATGTTGATATGTAACAAAAACATCCAAAATTATGTTCTTCAAATCTAATTGATGCATACTAATGGTTGTAGCATGCATGAGATGTACTCTTCTACTGAATGCATCAACAACTTTACTTTCTTTTCCTTTGATATGCTTGATGTCAAAATTGTATTCTCATTTTCGTGGCATTCAAAGTTGGCTATTCAAAAAGATATTTCAGACCATTGTGGTTTTTTATTAATTCAAATCTCATTCCCATGAGATATAATGTCTCCACATCTTCAATGCATGAACAATGGCAACAAGCTCTAAGTCATGTGTGGCATAGTTCCCCTCATGTTCTTTAAGTTTTATGGACTCATAACCAATGACATGTCCATTTTGAGTGAGGACTCCACCAAGTCCTTCCTTGCATGCATCTGTACATACCAAAAGACTTTCATTTGGGTCAACAATATTTAAAATAGGTGCCCTAGTAAGTAATTCTTTCAAAAAATTAAAGTTCCCTTCCATTAAAATTTAATTCCCTTATTTTTTAAAGAAGTGACGAGATGAGCAGTCTTAGAGAACCCTGCTATAAATCTTCTATAGTAACTAGTTAGTCCCATAAAATATTTGACTTCTGAAACATTCTTGGGTGTTGGCCATCCTCTAATGGCTTCAATCTTCTTTGGATCTACTTCTATACATTTTTTTGAAATAATGTGTCCCAAGCAGTGGATTTGTTCTTGGTTAAAAGAACACTTACTAAGATTGGCATACAACTGATTTTCCCTCAACACTTGCAACACCAATCTTAGGTGATGTTCATGCTCTTCCTCTGACTTACAATAGATAAGTATTTCATCCAATAATACTATGACAAACTTCTACAAATAATTTCTGAATATGCCATTTATTAAGCACATAAAGACAACTAGTGCATTGGTCAGTCCAAATGGCACCACTACAAATTCATAATGTCCATACTTTGTTCTAAAGGTTGTCTTATTGATGTCTTCTTCCTTGATTCTTACCTGGTGGTGTCTTGATCTCAAGTCTATTTTTGAAAATATATTTTCCCCTCTTAGTTGATCAAAGAGGTCATCAATTCTTGGTAGAGGGTATTTGTTCTTCATAGTGTATTTATTTAGTTGTATAAAGTCAATACATAGCCTCAATGTTCCATCCTTCTTTTTGACAAAGAGTATTAGTGCTCCCCAAGGTGAAACACTTGTGCGTATGTACCATTTCTTCAACAATTTTTCCAGTTGCATTTGTAATTCTTTAATTCTGGCGTAGTCATTCTGTAAAGTGTTTTTGATACTAGGGAAGATTTTGGTACTAAATCAATAGAGAAATCTATCTCCCTCTTTGGTGGAAATCCTAGTATTTCTTGGAATACATTTTCAAACTCTTGCAGTATCGAAAAATATTCAAGGCTTAGGCCTTTTATCTTTTTTTCTTCCTCTACATGGGTTGCATACAATTGATATCATTTCCTGGGAAATATCTTTTGTTTTAAGGATGAAAAACTCTTCAGTTGTAAGGCTACAATCTCCCTTATAGAAATGGGTCTTGGAATTCCTTTCATAGTGTTATGTTTTCCTTCTTCATCAAGACATGTAAATGTATTTTTATGATAATTTAGAACAACATGATGTTGGTCCAACCAATCCATTCCAATTAGAACATCATAACATCCCAATGATATCATATTTAGATCAACATTAGTATTTACTCCGTTAAGACTTATGGGACAACCTCTGACCGCATCATTGATCATTTTTTTGGTTCTAGTGGCTAGTTGAACCAAACTTGATTTTTCAATCTTACTTTTCTCCAAAATGTAATCTATTTGCTATTTTAGGATCAATGTAGCAATGCCTTTCTCTTGAATCAATTAAAATAACAACAGACTGGTTAATGATCTTACCTTCCACCTCAATCATATTGGATTGGAACTCTGCTTGTCGATATTCTAAGGCTACATATATTCTACCCATGTCTTCTACTATGGTAGCCTCATATATGTTGTGCATATTCTTCGCTTTATCTCCTCTGTGAGGGAAATCCTTGTATAGATGATTTTCTTTGCACTCCCAACATTGGATTGGTGGTCTTCCTCTTTTCCCAAGGAGTGTTCTTTCTTGGTTTCATCCTTACCAGGATGATATTGTTAATTAATATTTGGGCTATTCATGTTAAAAGGAGGTTTGAATCCTCTCCTTCTATGATCATATTTCTCCTTATTCTTATCCCTCCAAAACTTCTGCATGGATTCTCTACCCTTGATTTTCTCATACAGGTACTTAGCCTTCTTGATGGTCTCTGTCAAATTCCTGGGCTCATCATACTGAATCTTTTACTTATAAAAGGATGGAAGTCCACTCAAAAACCTTTGTATTTTCACCTTCTTATCCTTTATAAACCCCACATACTTTAGCAATCCCAAGAATTTATTTTCATACTCTGTCATGGTCATGCTTCCCAACCTGATTTTAAATAACTCTTGCATTTTCTTGTCATGGAAGTGTTATGAAAAGGTACTCTTTCTGAAAATACCTCTTGAATTGCTTTCAAGTGATCCTTCTCTCATTTATGTTCTCAACTTGCTTAAGTTGATCCCACCACATAGAAGTTTTCCCATGCAAATGGTAGGTGGAAATTATAGCTTCCAGGTTTGATGAGTAGTTATGCAATTGAAAATACCTCCTGAGTCCAAGCAACCATGCTTCAACATCATCTTCCCTTTCTCTTTCACCATCAAAGGATGGTGGCTTAAGCTTTCTCATCTCTCCTTGCAAACTGTCCAATCCATGTCTTCTTCTTTGGTTCCTAACATGAGACACCTCTGGACTACTTATGGGATCTTCATATGTATAAAATAATTTTGATTAGTAAGGAGGTGAGTCATGTCTATGAGTTCTGCTAGCACTTCTTGAATAACCAACTCTTATGTAGTTATCTCTTCTTTCATGATATGTTCCCTCTTCCTCCTGTCTTGATTTTGATCCATTATTTACTTTCCTCTACAACTAATTTAGAATTTGCATCACTCGTGAATTTATCTGATTTTTTTGTCGTATCATCCTCGCATTGTATACTTTGTAACCTTGTACTTCTATTCTCATGCTTCTCGCAGTATCTATTAATGTTTCTTTCTCCCCTCTGCCCTTGTGTCCATTTGATTATGTCTCTTCATTACCAACATTGATATTTTGTCCTTTGGCTTCTCTATCATGACTGAAAGATCCCTCTCCTTCATCCATTTTTTGAATATGCACTCTTATCCTAAATTGATATGTTTATACCCCCTAATTCTGCAAAATGTGCAAGCAACCATTTTTGTTAGAAATATGTGTATCATAAAAAAAATTGTCAATTAATGCTATAGGTCCTTTTTCTGTTCAATTTATGAAGATTTATATCAAAATTCTCCCAATTCTATTAATTTTAGGTTATTCTCCTCTAAATCAACTTTCTAATGACTATTATCTTGTCTAATTGTGAGTCTTGAGCATAATGGTATTGGTGGAAAACAATTGAAGGAATATTCATTAGCACATGCAACATAGTATCAACACTCAACAACCGTCTTATCATTCCTTCATATTTAAACTTGATCGTTGATCTACTCACTGGAATGCCATGCGGCCACATTGCACACCATTCATCCAATTATTTTTTTATTATATCTCATATGTTGATCTATCTTAATGGATTCGTCATGGATCTAAGCCATATCTCTTCTTCATTCCGAGCTTCTGCAATCCCCAAGTTGTACCCTCTAGTTCCACCGCACTCACTTTGCACTTAGATTATTTTCCATTATTTTCTATACAGGTCTATGATACATCATGAGTCGTCAGGTTCCTCACTCTCTGCCATCTGATTTGTGACACATGGTGACCTCCTGGAAATTAGAGCTATGACACATGGTGACCTCCTGGTCACCCAATCGATTCTCCATACTTAGTCATTTTCTCATATATCACTACGGGCAGTGGGTCTACAACAATTTCTCGTCTCTTGTATCCGTGACCCTGTCCATCGGACCGATTCTTGATACTTAGTCATTTTTTTTGAGATATCTCCATTCAATATATTCTTCATACTTAACCAATTTTTCACATCTTCACATACCTCCGACTCTCTTCCATGCTCACCATCTCTACGATATCTTGATACTTAACCATTTGCCACTTCTTACCATGAGTTCGTAGGTTTGTGGGGATACCACACTTCTTTCCATACCCCCGGTCCTCTATCATGTTCTCCACCTATGTGACATCTTGGGACTTATCCAATTTTCCACTTCTTACCATAGGTTTGCGGGTTCGTAAGGATACCACACTTCTTTCCATACCCCCGGTCATCTGTCGTGTTCTCCACCTTCGTGACATCTTGGGACTTAGTTGATTTTCCACTTCTTCCTACAGGTTTGTGGGTCCGCGAGGATACCACACTACTTTCCATACCCTTGATCCTCCGTCGTGTTCTCCACCTCCGTGATATATTGGGACTTATCCTACTTTCCAACTCCTTTCTTGCAGACACTGCAGATGAGGTTTCCTCCATGTGGGCTTCCGTTGATGTGGCACTAATATGAACACTTATGAGTTTTATATTGTGGTGTTGACATGGCTTGGTTTTTACACCAACATCGGGCCATGTCCAAGTATTTGATCCTAACCATTGATCTCTAGAGATCAACTTCTAAGAGTTAATTTCCTCTGGATTCATCGTTCTTTCTCACAAAAATTCATTTCCTTACTTAGGGTTTCATACTCTCTCATTTTATTTTAATCCATATATCTTCACATTTTCTTTATAAACTCTTGGTATTCATTTTCCCTTATGAGTGTGGTATATACACATATAAATCAAAAACTTCCATTTAAGTCGGCCAATGTATTATTGATTCTATAACAGGTCTTCACAACCTGGCGTTATATCCCACGGCTTGATCTCTGGTCCATATAGGTCCAGTATTGAAACCAAGGCTCTGATACCAATTTGTAACATACCCAACCATCAGGCTAAGTTGTGCTACTTCAAGTATTATCTCCAAGAAACATCTGAAACCACATTGTGACAAACCCAACCACCCACAGGACAGATCCCGAAAATAACAATACTCATATCAAGTCTTAAAATTGATATTCGGTAATAAAATTAATTCAAGAACGCATGCAGGAAATAAGATAACAAAACGTGCATTTAACAAGAATCAATCTGAATTCTTAAAGAAGATTTATTGTGCCATGCACAACCATATATAACAAGCATGCATAATATAAACATGGATCTCAGAGATAATAATTAATATACAACGGAAATAAATATACAAGTAATGGAAACCATGAAATAGAGCACTTGTCTTTAATAAAATGAATCACCAACTGGTTGCAGACCTAGGAAGTTCCACCCAACCGTAGACACTTCTATTCCAAGTCTCAAAAACAATGTCACCCCCAATCCAAGGCTATGAATCCATAATGACAGTGCCAGGGTGTCACTTGTTTATAGATGAGTAACTTGTTTATCCTTATGTGTATTGAACTGAAATGTGTGTGTGTGTGTGTGTGTGTGTGGTTGAATGTTTAGTATGGTGATTATGGATATTAATACTTGACTTGTGAGATGGATGGTGTATTTTTAGAGATGACCTCATGTTTGTATGAAATATATATGTTTTTATAGCCTGGTGTCTTTAATTACAAACAGTCTCTGTCTTTAGAAAATTAGCTACGAGTTTATGTTCGTGACAATTTTGTGTGATGAATATCCTTATAGTAGCTAGAGTATGTAAATAAATCAAGTATATTTTATATAATAAGTTGAAAGATGACCCAACATCCCTACTTATTGTAAGAGAGATAGAGAGAGAGAGTACCTGTGTGTCACCATGATTGAATCCCTGCAACAAAATGAATAATCATGGGATAAGGTGAAACATAGGCACCTTGGGTAGGAAATGGAATTCCTTGGACCCAAGAGAGAGTTCTCGAAAAATCGAAAGTCTTGAAAAGGGCTAGAGAAAACACTCATGAAATTTGGCTAAGTTTTGGACTAGACTATTAAGCCTGAGAAAAACCCTTGTTTTTCCTCAGAGGAATCGTGACCATCGATTTGGGATGGCAGTTAGATATGGACCCTTTATTGGTGTGGGGGTAGGATTAAATCTCAATCGTTGATTTGGCGAGATAATATATTCCCACCACCCATCATATGGTGTCATTTAGGGTAAACCATGGAGGAGATCTCAGAAGGGGGCACTTCGAGGGAAGATACAAGATGTTAATAGGAGAGGGTCATGTTGAAATGACAACCATTGATCCATCGCAGGCTCTACAAGGCACTCCGACAAGAGAAACTTCGAGGGAATATTTGAGTCGTTAATTGGAGAGGGATGTGATGAAACGACAATCGTTGATCTCTCGTAGGCTCTACAAGGCACTATGACAGGAGATACTCCTAGGGGAGGTATGAGTCGTTGATCGGAGGGTGGCCATGAAGAAATGACATCGATTGATCTGTCGTGTATCCCATAGGGTCAAGTATGAAAGGTTAGCAAGATCGTAAGTCGACCAAAAATGTTGACGATGATAAAGGCATTGACGATGTGACGAGAGCCATTGATCGGAGGTAGGTCGGAGTAAATATCCACCATAGATTCTCGAGGAGCCCTTTATAGGTTATAGAATGGGAGATTATGTCATGTTGACATGGTGTGCCTACATGACAACCAATGTGGTTGTCAGAGTGACAAGTGTCAATAATGGATTCAGTTGAGGGACACATGTGTCCCAGAGAATACTAGAAATCATTATATATATGAATGTGTTATGAATTGTTATATATGGAGGTAGGGAAATCCTAGTCGTTCATCGGGGGAATTTAGGCTTAGCCCAGAGACTCGAAAGGAATATAAATTTCAACGATGATGAGATGTTGTGGTTAACGACAACTATCGATCGATGATCCATCATCATATAATCATGACTGTAGATTAGATGTGAACCCTACGAGTTTCCTTAATAAAAGGTGGGGATACGACTGTTAATCCTCGTGCTAGTTAGAATCGCTGACAAAATTATAGTCGTAGGATGTTTTCCCCAAGTACAGTTGGATCTGGCACAGTCCCGATATGGGGTCATTGTCGGAACTTTTGGTTGGGGTGTTGACGATAACCCACATGCTAGATGGGATCGCCAATGCAACCAGAGTCGTAAGATGCTCATCCCATGGACAGTTGGATCTGGTGCAGTCCCAGTATGGGATCATCGTCAAAATTTTAATGTTGGAGTGTTTGAGGTTTTGTGGGAGTAAAATCTAGATGACAATGAGTTTCATAGAGTTTAAATGTTGGGTTGATGAACCATATGCAAAGCACCACGTCGAAGTCGTGATTGTGCCACATCAGATGGCACATGGGCTAGGAAGCCACTTGGATGCCCCATGGTAGTGAGGTGGCACTTAGTCAAGGAGGGACAGAAATTTGGAAGGCCATAAATTTTGAACCGGGGCTCAATTTGGAGCATGGTGACAGTCGTTGGAAAACTATTGATGAGCATAAGATAATGGTTTCCTCGAGAAGAGGTATTGAGATGATTGAGAAAAAGAAAAATTTTACTACCCCATCCCTAAAAAGGGTACTTAGGGGGTTGGGTGACTTAGAAAGTGGTATGAGAGTAGGAAACTACACTTGGCCTGCTTGGGCTCATGAAAGAGTCAGATAAACTTTCTTATAGAACTTTTAAGGGGGAGGGCACCCTGCCCTACCCTATTCATAAGAGCTAGAACATTACCACAGAATAAAGGATTGTGATTTTTTGTTGTTTTTACATGTTTTTAAACCTGAACTGAATGATGTTGTTATATGCTAAAAAAAGAGTCAATTTCATCTTATAGAATTTTATTTTATATGTTTTCCATGACTTAATGGATTAATAACTAACATAAAATGTTAATTATCAACACTTAACTAGTAAGTGTTTTTTCCCAGAAAATCTATAAGCGAAAAGGATAGTGATATATAACAAGATGGGAGAAGGATCCCATAATATAGAAGAAGAGTCTAATTAAAAGAGAGTGGTAGAAAACCCTCCAAATTTGGTTGAAACTGTAAGAAGTCTCATGGCATAGCTACAAAAATTTAAGGCCGATAATAAGAGGCTTATGAAAGAACAAGAACAAGAAAACTGAAATAAATGTAGTTTTACTGCAAATCCTGTCAGATATACAAATGCAGCTAAAACACGGGCCAACAGCCAGTAATGTGGACAAACATCAGCCTAAGATAATCCAAAGTCCACCTGAGATACAAAGGCATGGTCTTGAAATTAGAAATGCAAGAAAAAGCACTCCCAAGAAGTTCCAACATGGAGCCAAGAGGCATGTCAAGGTCAAAGATTCATCTGAAGAATACTCTACTGAAGAAGCAGAAAGCTCCAAGGAACTATCCAACAGTGAGACCATTTCACATTCTCAGAAGAAAAGAAAAAGCACTCCAAGGGTGGTGACCCTGAAGAATTTAAGAAATCCAAGCCACCCACTTTTGACAGGGAAATCAAAAAGGGGGAAGAAGCAGAAGCATATATACATGGTTTGAAGAAGTATTCTAGAGTTCATGACTACTCTGAAAACTTGAAGGACTGAATAACTATATTTAACTTGAATAGAAAGGCATCTATCTGGTAGGAGGACCTTAGAAATGTAAAGGGAATCCGAAAGAAGGATTTGTCTTGGGGAAATTTTGAGAAATACTTCAAGAAGAAGTACCTCTTTGAAAGGTACTATGATGACAAGAGTACGAAGTTCTATGAAATCAAAATATGTAACGACCATCAATAACTAATCATTATCTAGTAAGCAATACACCATATATATATATATAGAGAGAGAGAGAGAGAGAAAGAGAGGGGTTTAATTTACGAAAGCAAACAACAAATTTAAACATCATGAAACATTAAATAAGGTAATACATCATCTACGCAAAACAAATTCATTTAATCAAGAACTAATTAATGTTATAACACTAATTCTAAAAGGTCCTATCTAGTGTAGCAAAAGAGTGTACATGTAAATTCATGTATCTTCTTTATCTAAGGTTGTGCAACTTGCGCTTAGTTTATTTATATTGGAAGCATAGTTAAAATAATTAATATAATTAAATTAATATAGTTATTAATATCAATCTATAATATATTTAATAATTAATAAAAATCATTTAATATAATTCAGTAATACCCAATATACCCAATCCTTGTTGTATAGATCATTAATATAAAATTACTAATATAAAAGTCCATAACCACAATTCGTTTCTATTCCTATTATATACTTAAATATTATAATATAAAATATTACGTTTATAAAATTATAAATGCAATTGTAAGTTTACTTTGATCAAAAGTAAATATTAATAATCTAATTCTTACTTGTAATTAAACATTAAACATGCAAGTGTTCTTAATATTATTAATACAAGTGTTCTTACTTGTAATTAAACATTTGTAGAAGGTATCTTCTCGCTATCTACGCCTTAAGTAGTCCATGAATAAACCAGGGGCTCAACTCTTTCAACCGAATAATTTTCACTGGAAACCCTACGTAACTCTTCCACGTGACCTTATTCTAACACTGTTCGGTATTGATACTAGTGACAACAATTCCATAGTTACAACACCATATGCATGACTCGAACCCAACACTTTAATCCGTTACAAGCCACATGAGACTCTTCACTCATACTTCCTTCATTATGAGTGCAGTTCCTTATGCTATCTTGTTGAGTGAAACAGGGGCTGCCCCTATTGAAGCAATTTCTATGGCACGAGTCATAAGGTATTTGAAAAAAATTGAGCAAATGGAAGAGACAAGATGGCCTAAGGTTGTGTTTAGTGACAGATTGTGCAAAAGAAAGAAGACTTGGATGCAGCAAAATAACAAATGGCTTAGCAAATGGGGC
>ML782363.1:29636-52130 GCA_009831015.1 Picea engelmannii | reverse complement strand
AAGACAGCAGGGAAAATTATGCAGGTATTCTGGCAGCTAATTCCTGGGATAATCTATTCAGCGAAGAGTTTGTTGAGAAGCTGGGAGCGATTATTGTAAAACTTCACAAGAAAAGGGCCGAATGCAAAAGCAAGATGGAAAAGAAATCTGTCCCATAGGCTATTTTTAGCCTCGTGGACGTTAAAAATACTTTCATTTCATTTCATTTCATTTATCAAGGCAGGATTGCGCTGTGATCGTTTCTTCACTTCTACCAAGGAGCCCAACGCATGGCAACAATAAACAACAGCGAAATTCAACGGTAATACCGTCGTTTACCTCATCAATATCTAACACATTATGGGAAATTATCATAGGAGGTCAATTCCTTATCGATTCACTGTAAAGAATTTTGAAACCACTCATCTGAGAGACTCCAAGTTGTTACCAGTCATTTAACTAGTGAGTATATCTTCTACTTGTTATTTCATTGTATTTCTAGTTCCATAGTGAAGACAGAGATTGTTTGTCGCACACCCGACCCCTAAAGTACTTTTTTAAGGGTTGGAGCATCAAAATTTCACTTTTCTCGATCACCTTAAATCCCTTTAACTAGGGTCCCATAGTCTTTGGTTCGATGAGGGTTTTCCAACGACTATAAATTTGTCGAGATATGCATTCTAGATTGCAAGTTATGATCTTTCAAAGCTCTTTAAGCCTTCATTGACTAGAGTCTCTCACAACCACGTGGCTCCCTATCACCCGACACTCCACATCATCATAGTATACAAAGACTCTCCCAACTAAGAGTTGGCATTTGTCTAGCTCTTATAGGCCTACTAAGTTAATTAATTATTAACATAGTGAAATCTCACGCCTTACTAAATCTCCAAGGGAACTTAGGGTTATTAATATTAGTTAACGCCTAAGTCTCTAGACTTCGGCGAAAGTTCCTCGTCGTGAATTTGTGAATAAACCCAATTCACCCGAACGCCAGAGTTCCAGAGAGGGTTTTCTACTCATTTAATTGCTTATGTTTAAAACATTATAACATGGGGAAGTGGGGGATTGGTCCGGGATTTTGGCCCTTTTTACTTGTTTGTTCTATTTCTCCAACGTCCCGGAGTCCTAAACTCCAGGACTCCCGCGTGGTCCACACTTACACATGGTTACACATTGAACAATGAGATAGGAACTGGTGGATCAGGGCCTTCGACCACTTTAACAATAGCTTCTCGGTATCCCAACTATCCTGAAGTCCCGAGATCTTGCCACGTAGCTCCATCCTTCGGCCCTATTGGAGAATACATTATAACATCCTAAGCCTCCCGGAGTTCTGAACTCCCGAACGTCCGAGGTCCCATTACCCATTAGGTCAAGAAACTATGCACCAGGGGATGACATGTGGAAAAATATGGAGATGACACGTGGCCCAATCGACGGGTGGCATGTGTCAAGTTCCATTTGGAACATAAAGTCTGTGAAAAGAATGAATCGAGATGACATGTGGCACTCATAATATGGTTCCACATCACTCTAGGTGATGTCAACATGCCACGTCACTCTAGGCTGACAGCCTTTGGGAACATATTGCTTCTCCTACCAGCAGAATTGCTTGAAGCTCTGAAGTCTCGAACTCCCTCTAGCTGACCTTCCAATATCCTTTATTTAATGGTCGAGATAGGTCCACGTGGATCCTTAGATCTACAGCCTTCGTCGCTTCGCAACTTCGGCGTTTGGGGGTTTTGTTGTTTATTTTCCTTTTTACTCTCGAAGTGGCCAGCGCCGGACTAACCATGGTATAGATCCAACGGTCAATAACAGTACAAGGCTAATACAAAATTAACAACAACATCATCATGGCACAAAGGTTGGATCATCATCAACATCAGCACTAGGCTGAAATCTTTAGCACAAAGTTGGCATCTCAACAACATCATCATGAAGCTAGAAATCTTCAGCACAAAGATGGCATCTCAACAACATCAACACGAAGCTGGAAATCTTTAGCACGAAGATGGCATCTCAACAACATCATCACGAAGCTGGAAATCTTCAACACGAAGCTGGAAATATTCAGCACAAGGCTGGCATTAACACTACTTCCCCTTTCGAGGGAGGTCCTTTCAGAATAAACCAAGCTTATCTCAAAAGAGCTCAAACTTTACACGAGACAAAGGCTTGGTCAACACATATGCAACCTACTCATCCGTGCTAGCATACTGGAGCTTTATGGATCCTCTTTGCACTATATCACGGATGTAATGATATCGGATTTCTATGTGTTTTGACTTTTAATGGAACACATGGTTCTCTGTCATCTTTATACAACTATGGTTATCACATAGAATCAAGGTTTCTTCCATCTCCAAATTGAATAGATTTGTCAACAACTTCTGAATCCATATGGCTTCACAACTGGCGGAACTTGCAGAAATGTATTATGCTTATGTTGTGTTGAGAGCAATACTTGATTTCTTCCTACTCTGCCATGAGATCATGGTTGACCCCAGACTGAAACAACATCTTGAAGTGCTCTTTCTGTCAGAGACACTTCTAGCCCAATCTGAATCGGTATAACTTCTTAATCTGAAGTCATGATCTCCATTATAACTATGACCAAAATCTAATGTACCCTTAAGGTACCTCATCATATGTTTTGCAACAACCAGGTGAACACGTTTGGTCTCTACCAGAAATTGACTCAAGGTGTTCACATCAAAACATATATATGGTATGTTGTTCATCAAATAAATCAACGATCCAACGATCTGTCTGTACAATGTAGCATCAATCAATTCTGATGAAGTGTCAACCAAGAGCTTCAACTTTGTTTCAATGGGTTTATTCATGGATTTTCACTCCAACATGTCAAACCTCTTCAATATTTCAACTGTGTACTTCCCTTGGTTAAGGAAGATCTTCTCTGGGCTCTGCCATACCTCAAGAACTAAGAAATAGTGCATTAGACCAAGGTCTTTCATCTCAAATTCTGCAACGAGCTTCTTCTTATACTCAATGATGAGTTTTTCTTGTCCAGTTAGAAATAATGCATCTACATACAATAGTAATATAACATGCTCACCATTCATAACCTTGAAGTAAAGGTTAGAATCTGCTTTACTCTTGGTAAAGCCCAAGCTCATCAGAAAACTGTCAATTCTTCCATACCAAGCTCTAGCAACTTGTTTCAATCTGTACAGATCATTCTTCAATCTGCATACATGAGTCTTTATGTCTTCAACTTCAAACCCTTGAGGTTGTTCTATATACACTTCCTCTTCTATGACACCATTTAAGAAAGTTGTTTTCACGTCCATCTGGTGTAACTTCCATTTCATCTTAGCTACAAGGGCTATGATAGTTTTGATTAAAGTGTATCTGGCTACAAGAGCAAACGTCTATTCATAGTCAATGCCTTCCTTTTGAGAAAAGCTATGAGCAACAAACCTTGCTTTATATTTCTCAATACTTCCATCAACAACATGTTTTATCTTGTATAGCCATTTGGAAGATACCACATCCTTGCTCTTCGGTCTGGAAACTATTTCCCATACATCATTCTTTATAATGGATTAGTATTCTTTTGTCATGGCATCTGCCCATTCTTTCTTCTGAATGGATTCTTCAAAGCAAGTAAGCTCTTTCTCTAAGAGGTCATACATCAAAGCCATATAACTAGAAAATGGATTGGGTTTCTTGACTTGTCTCATGGTTCCTTCGGGGGAACCATACTTCTCTCCATCTTGAATAAGTTCCCTTGCTCAGGTTGGCTTTCTCTTGTGGGAGATTGTCATCTGAGGAGGTTCTTGAGATTCTATTATGTCATGATCTTCTAGAATCTCCTCATCAGGGGAACTTATCAATTCTCTCACTGGTTCTGCAACTCTGGGAGCCACAGGTTCTTCTTCATATACTTCTTCAAGATGGCATCTTCTTAATTTCTAGAGTGTTGCATCTTCATCAAAGGTTACATCTCTGCTAATCTCAATATGATGGTAACATGGTATGTATATTCTAAAGGCCTTGGAGACCTCACAGTATCCAACAAATATTCTCTTTTTTCCTGAAGGGTCTAGCTTGGTTCTCTTCTCTTTTGGAACGTGTACAAATACAAGACAACCAAATATTTTGAGATGGCTTAGTTCTAGCTTCTTTCCGGAGAACATTTCTTCAAGGATCTTGAGCCCAAGTGCACTATGGGACAATCTGTTATGTACATACATTGTTGTTCTTGTTGCTTCTTCCCATAAGTGCATTGGAAAATATTGATCATGGATCACAGTCTTCATTGCTTCCATTATAGTTTTGTTCTTTCTTTTCGCTACACCATTTTGTTTAGGATTGTAGGGAGTGGTGAGCTCCCTCTTGATCCCGACATCTTTACAAAATTTTACGAACTTTTTTTAGGTGTATTCTCCTCCATTATCTAACCTGAGTATCTTGATCTTTCTTTCAAAGAAATTCTCTATCAAGGCTTTGAATTCCTTGAATTTAGCAAACACTTCATCTTTTAATTTCAAAAAGTAAAACCGGGTTTTGCAAGAATAGTCACCAATAAACGACACATAGTATACATATCCATTGATGGAGGTTGATGGCATTGGGACACATACATCTGAGTGAATGAGCTCTAGGACTCATTTTTCTTTGTTGTCTCTCTTTGAGAAAGGGTTCTTGATGTTCTTTCCTTGTGCACATCCGTTGCACACACCTTCATGGTCAACCTTGAATTCTGGGAAACGTGTGATTGCCTTTCTTACATATGGTAATGCCTTGTAGTTCATGTGAGATAATATTATATGCCAAAGTTCACATGGATTCTCAATGGAATGAGTCAAGACTGCTTCTGAGTGACCTTTTAGCTTATACAAGATGGTCAACCTTGAATTCTGGTAGACGTGTGATTGCCTTTCTTACATATGGTAATGCCTTGTAGTTCATGTGAGATAATATTATATGCCAAAGTTCACATGGATTCTCAATGGAATGAGTCAAGACTGCTTCTGAGTGACCTTTTCGCTTATACAAGCCACCTTCTTGTTTTCCAATAACAATTGCTTCTTCCATGTTTTTTCCTTTCGGCCACATAAGAACTTCTACATCTATGAAAGAAACTCTGAATCCTTTCTTATCTAAAGTTGAGTTAGAAAGTAAGTTCTTTTTCAAACCTGGTACATATAGTACATCCTTCATCTTCATTGGGGTTCCCGAATCAAGTTTGTAATTTGATTCTCCTACTCCTTTGATAGGGTACTGATAATCATCTCCAAGTGTAACTTTCTGGGGAAAGTTCTTTTCTATAAGGAAAGATATAATGTCTCTTTGACATGTCATGTGCTTGGAATCACCGCTATCTATGAGCCAAGTGTCCTCACCAGGTGACATTTATCCTGAGAGGGAAGAGATTAATACATAGTCTTCAATCTGTTCTTTTATCATCTTTGTGGGTGGCTAGTCTTTAATTTGTTCTTTTATCATCTTTGTGGGTGGCTCTTCATATTCAAATGTGTGGGAATGGTGCCTCTTGTTTCCCTTCTTGTATTCTGTTGTTCTAGCTGGACAATTCTTAGCAATATGTCCCATCTTTTCACAATGGTAACATTGGTAGGATGATAAATCTTTTTCTCGTCTTTGACCTTTCTGAAACTTCTGGAATCTCCTTGGAGGGTGAGATTATTTATGTATGAATTTGTTTGGGGGGTGAGACTCCTTATGTTGATGAGTTTATTTCTAGAAGTAAGACCTCTTCCTTCCTCCTTTAGTATGAGCAACTAGGGCTTGATCTTGATCTCTTGATAGTATTACTTCTTTGTTAGCTACTCTTGCTTCTTCTTGAATCCATTCTTCCCAAAGACTGTCAAAGTGTAGTTTCTCCTTTCTGGCACAAATAGTTTGGATGAATGCATCCCAAGTTCTTGTGAGACCATTAAGGGTTGTCATTATGAGTTCGTCTTCATCTAGAGTATCACCAATTGCTTCTAGTTGTTCCCTGAATTGTGATATTCTAGAGAAATATTGTTGAATTATTTCTCCTTTCTGCATCCTTGTACTTTTGAGTTGAGTTCTTATATTCATCTTTCAGTTGATGTTCTTTCCTTCATACATCCTGGTTAGGGAATAAAACATTTCTTTTGGATTACTCTTTGAATCCAATTGAGGAATCAAGTGATCTTTAATAGAATCTGCAATGATTCTTTTGGCCCTAACTGTCTCCTTTTGGTGTTTTTCTTTAGCTGCAACATTGATAGGTTCTGGTACATCTTCTTTAATGAATCTTTCTAGGTCATTCTCTTCAAGAATGAGTGCAATCCCATACTTCCAGGAAAAGAATTTTTCCACACCTTCTATCTTGTCAACAAGCTTAGTGCTTACAGACATTTTTACCTGGAGCTAGGAAAATGACCAAAAATTGAAAATGCTCAAAATTTAATTTTGAACTTACCAGGAGGTGCTCTTGGTTGAGGCGAGTAGCCTGGTGTAGTTAGATTTCATAAAATCCAAATTTTTCCCCTTCAAACTGGACTAGCAGAATTCTAGACTGGTACTTCTGGTATTGGTTCTGGTTTCATGGTTTTCTGGTACTAGTCAAAACTAGGGTTTGACTCTCCAGAGTATAGGACCACTAAAAAGGTGCGCTCAAGGTGCCAAAGAGTTCCCTAGGCTAGGGAACACTTTTATAGATAGTTTTTAGGTTGATATTCCTCTTCAACAAAAGGCCCTAATTTTCTTGTTCGACAACAGTGGTGTTCTTCTTTGTCCAGTGAAATATACTCTCTTCAGTTTAGCTCTGAAACCATGTTAAGTTTCAAGCTATTATTAGGTTCCTTTTCAATTTACTAGATAAGTATAGCATATATAGGATCACTGAGAGAAACACAATCACAATATACACAACATTTATCCTGAGAAACCCTCATGGGGGAGAAAACCCAACAAAACCTCCTTAATATAGATAGCCAATATAATTCCAAGACAATAAACCAAAACACTAGAGAATATCCAACACTAACCAATGCTCCTCTCTCTTCCTTCTTCTCCCAACTGCAGCTACCAAACTTGCGCACTAGATGAGCGAATGAAGGAGTAAGTTAATGAGGTGTTAGCTTCCTTTATTTATACAAATTGGCAGGTGATGGAAAGGTGTCTCTTCACTGGGCAGGGACAACTTGTATTCTTAGTGGTTAAAACCACTTTAATTAGCCTAGGGGCCGACTTCTCAATTTGCATATTATATTTAGGGTTTGACCAATCCACAAAACGGGATTTGGTCGATTACAATGCCTGACATGATCGATCCACAAAAGCAGATTGATCTAATGAATAATAACTCAATAATATATAGAATACTCTTTATAGTTACAATATTTCAACACATAGATCGTGATTGTAGAAGCATGATAAAGCCTCCCATGAAAGCAAATATTGATTAAAGATACAATAAGGCTTGGAAAAGAAGTGAAGAACAAGAAGAGCAGGTAAATGAAGAACAATTTCAAGGGATCGTACTTACAGGATTTGCAACAGCACAAGATCATGATGAATTTATATGCAAAGAGGAAAGTGTCAGAATTCAGGAAGAGGATAAAGAAGAAGATGTCAGAATTCAAGATGATGAAAAAATTCAGAAAGAGGATAAAGAAGAAGATTACTCTGCATTAGAGCAGGTATTGTTCTAAGCCATCAAGGTTGGAGACTCCCAGTAAATGTGTATGTTGAATAGGGGGAGTCCATACAGTAGACACTATGGATCAGAGAACCATATTTCGAGCAGTATGAAGTGTTTATAGAGAAAAATTCAGAGCAGTCAAATAGAATAAGTACAATATGATAGATTGATCGAGAAAGAAGTATTCCCACACATGTATCAGTTGGCAGTTACATAGGTAGAATTTTATGATTGTATTCAGGAAGAGATGTCTTCAATACAGGTTGTTCCATACATGTAGATTTTGATGAGAAGATAGATTAGATCAATAGACATATTTGATTTAGAGAAGACTTTGTACAGTGACAGATGGGTCAACATTGTGGAAATCTGAGTAGCATGAGTTCAAGACACATTAGTTCAGAAACTAGCTCATAGATTGATTCAGAGATTCACAGATTGGTTCAGAGACTGATTCAAAGATCAACTCAAAGACAATTGGATGATTATTATAGTGAATTCGTGTATACGTCATCGAGGACATGCGACCATTCGTCGTTACTTTGTGCATGAGGGAAATTGTGATGGATCTTGGACCGTTGATCTTGCTATCCTTTACCAAATTGGGACCATCCTTCGGAGGTGCTCCCATCGGAGGTATCCAAATCTAGGACCCATGAGGAACTTCGACAAAAGGACCCTGACAACCTTCGATCTGGAGCTATATATAATATTGGATCTGGATCGTCGATCAAAGGAACAAGAGATCAAATGAGAGTCGTTGATATCGTTGTGGTTGAAAGTAAAATTCAACTAAGGCATGAACATTATCACGCTGACACTAGCTTAGACAAGTGGTAGATTTCTATTGGCCAAAAATGACACTGATGTGGTAGGATGATGTGACATGTGTCACCCAGATTTAGGATTCTTACCTATGTATTTGGTGGGTTCCATATGTCCATGTGGAAACTTTTGATTAGCTCTGACAGTGCTATGATGATGGGACACATGTAATGCTAAATCGGTTCCCTAGGGGCATGGATTAAATCTGAACCATCGATCTCTCTAAGTGTGATTGATGGCATGATGAGATATGGACCATTGATTTAGGATTTCCAGAGGAATTACAACGATGTATGAGATTCGTTGATCTTCTGGGGTCCAAAAATTTGTTGACGCTTGACTTTTAGGTCGTGGTCTTGTGATAATCCCCTCTTGTTTATTTGCACTTAAGCTCTTTTGGGGTGTGGTAATCCCCTTTTGACCCCCGATAAGCACCTGAGAGCTTGAAATTTTCCTTAGACATGAAGAGGCATGGGTTTTCTTGTTTTTTATTCTTTCTGCGTTAGAAAACATTGGAAATTTTAACTCAAAGGCTCTTAAAGCTCTCCCTTCTGCCACTAAATCGTCTTATCTCATACTTGCCACTTCATCATACCTTCATTTAATGGAGAGAACAAATATAGAATTAACAACACCCCTTTCCCATTCTAGTGGAGTTTTAATCCCCCCTGTCTCTTTTCGTCTGATTGGTCTACGCATAGTGATATGTTTTATTAATATTTGATTGCAATTGCTTTTTACAAAAATAATTGCATTGGCCTTTGTTGCAATCCAGGATCTCTAGGCTGAATAAAGCCGCAGACACCCTAGCCTCAATATACATATATAGAATGGCACTTCGACCCCAAAATATCTTGGCTACATACATGGTCCAATGTGCACTTTAAAGAGATCCTCATGCACTTACCCAGGTGCACACAAAGCTATGAAACGACGTGCACTCTTCCCTTGGTTTGTGTGCATGGAATTCCATTGACGGGAATAATTGAACACTTGTCAATGAGAAGGAGACAACCCGATCTGAGTTCCTTAGAGTAGAACACAAGCCATTTGGTATGGTTGTTCCTAACAGGTTTTATGGATCTATTAGCCACTAAGATGATTTTCTTCTGGAGAGGAGACTTCATTGAAGCTCTTCTAATATAAATGAAAATTTAATTTAATAAGGTGTAGTTTCAAAGCTACAGAAAAATAAACTTAATAAAATACTATCTCGCGAGAGCAATTCTAATTTAAAATCAATTCAGTTTGCATTTCAAAATGAGACATGTAATAATCAAAATCATAAAAGAAATTATATTATTCGATCACTACATGTTATACAGTATAAAAGTTAAATTGTAAAACAACAGAATAAAATCATGAATAATTACAAAAAACACTTTTAATATGCAAAATTGAATTAATTATGGTTAATAGATTAGATATACAATAATCATTATATTTTAAAATAAATTATAAAAGAATATGATTATAATAATGTGAAGAATACAATTAAAACAAAGTTTAGAATATTACTTCAATCCATTGAAATAAATGACAAATAGGAACAAGAAAATCAACTTCTATTACTCATGCAGAAGAAATTCATACAGAGTTCTGAAAACCAAAATTTCCAATTTTGTCCCAAAAATATCATCACTTCATTAAGATATCGATCTATCTACTGAATCAGTGCAATGGAAGACTATAAATTTTGGCTAAATCTTCAGAGCTTTGAAAAAAAAAAATGCATTTATTTCAAAGAGAGAAAATGCAAACCCCTATGAAAATTTTATATCAATCTCCTTATTCAATATAATGTATAAAATAATCACAAAAGTGATAATTAACATACTATTGTACAACTTGAGTGGGCTTAATAGTTTAAAACATGTGTTTTCTCCATGGAGATTACAATATTAAATTTAGATATGAGTAATGCATATACACCTATGTTAACTAAGAAGTAAAGTTGTTGCATGGAGGGGAATATGTGTCCCACAAACACAGAGGTATCATGCATTAATTTGGTATCTATCTAAGTTGTGACCTTAAATTAGACTATAATGGTTGTTTTTTATTATCATTTCCCAACTCTCTCATATCTCAAGCCCAATAGGTTAGTTCAAATGGTTTTCACCAATGCCCCTAGGCACTTGGCTAGTTTTGTGGCAAGAGTCAACTGATTTGAACCCTCTTGGGTGAGATGCATAACTCTACAATGATATGATTCATAGAGATGTCATCCATGAATGTGGGGAAGCATCCCTTGGATTTCCCAACGAGGTTTTCCATGGAAAAACGTTAAAAATATTTATTTTATTAAAAAACAACTCCTCTCATATATTAAAAGAAAGGAGGTTTGTGATTGGGAGGAAAATCTTAGATGGTTTGGTAGTAGCCCAAGAACTCCATTCATTAAAAACAAAGAAATTGAAAGGAATGTTAATCAAATTAGAACCAGTGACAACTTTGTCTTTTTTTGTAAGTTATCTATATCTATATTATGTTGACATTGAGAAATATACATCTGTCTAGCTGTGGGTCTGCCACTTTGGAAACCAGACCAACAACGAAATAGTTGTTGCTCAAGGAAAATAATCTTGTCTTTGTCAAAAAATAACCATTCTCTATCTCGTGGGTAACAAAAACTGTTAAGCCTATCCACATCAAACTATTAATCTAATCGGTGTTAGGCTATTGAATTAGTGCCAGTATGATAAGAAAAATACACTAAAAAACAGAGCATGAAGACATTAAGCAGGAGGAGGGTGGACATTGTCCACCAAAGCCTGAGGAATCTCGTCGTTGGGTTTGTTGAGGTTCAATCCCACTGTCTACTCTACTAGGAGGGAAAACTTCTCATCCACTGCTTTGGTCTGCAGTTGGAGGTACTCCAATTGCAACATCACTTCATTGATAATTATGATCGAGTTTGTAATCACTTTCCCTAGGAGTGCCTTGGTGTGTCAATAAAGGTCAATGATTTTGTAATATTTCATTTCCTAAGAGAAAGAAGACCATGTATCTAGAATCTAGTTGGTGAGCTCAATGTCTATATCTTCATCTAGGACAGGTACTTTGTCAAGACATACATTTTCCTCTAGCATTTCCAACTTGACACAAATTTCAAGGGGAGTATGAACTCGAAAGGTATTTGCAAAAGCCATGGATTCTTTTTGAGCTTTTGGAATGGACACTCTTCATCGTTGGTGCCAACCTATCCTTCTTGAACCCCCTCGAGTTATCAATGCACAGAGGATGAGAAACATCGTCGTGGAGAGGGAAGTTGTTGATATTATGGTAGTTGCGGGAGGTATTAAACTCCATGTATAACATTTTTCTAGAATAGAATATTCTGGAAGCAAGAGAAACCCTAAACAGATGTGTAGAAACCCTAGAAGACAAGTCGGCTCAGTAAAATAATTAATATTAAAGTATTAGATTCTAAAAGGACAATTCAACCCAGAAAAGTGACAAGAACCACTATAAATAAGAGATGATCTAGCTCATTTGTACACACTCACTTCACTCACTCTCTCGGTAAAGGATAGCGCAAGTTTGGAGCTGCAGCTGCAAGATAGGAAGGTGGATACTCTAGAGTGTCTCTTGGTCTCTCTCTCTCTAGTGCCATCTAATCTAAGATGTACGCCCTACCTTCTAGTATCTCTTGGTGGTGTTCTTGGTGATATTTCTTGGTGGTATTCTTGGTAAGTGCAATTGCAAATGTTGCATCCCAGAAAAGTGACAAGAACCACTATAAATAAGAGTTGATCTAGCTCATTTGTACACACTCACTTCACTCACTCTTTCAGTAAAGGATAGCACAAGTTTGGCGCTGCAACTGCAATATAGGAAGGTGGATACTCTGGAGTGTTTCTTGATCTCTCTCTCTAGCGCCAGCTAGCCTAAGAATTTCATCCTACCTTCTAGTATCTCTTAGTGGTGTTCTTGGTGATATTTCTTGGTGGTATTCTTGGTAAGTGCAAATGCAACTGTTGCAGCTAAGTATTGTTCTTGTTTTGTGGCTTTGGGACTTTCTCTTTGGTGAGATATCTTTGGAGAAAGATACACTCTCTTTTTTATCTGTTGGTTCTAGTGTTGCTTCCAGAATTATTATATCTAGAAAAGGTTATGGTGCTCGGGGGTGGTTGTGTGCCTATGGTTGGGTGACAATAGTGATATTGTCTATGGTAAAACGAGCACATCGAATATTTTAACAAGATATGGGCCCACACCACCTTCAAGACAGTATAACCACTGGAAGGTAGCGTGGAATTTCTTTGTTAAGCTCATTGTGGCACCAGTTGCAGCTGCAGCTGCAGCTAGGGTTTCTGATTATGCAACTACTACAAACCCTAACCTAACCTTCTGGGCACTTCAAGTGAGAATTTTGGCATAATTTCTGAACATTCTAGTGCACCATAGCCTAGCACACCTGTTGGTACTCTCAGCAAGAAAAAATATCAAGTTTGAGTTTTTGGTCAAAGTCAAAGTCAAAGGTTGATTGGTCAAAGTCAATGGTTGAATTTTGGTCAAAATTGATTTTGTGGTCAAAGTTGAAATTTCAGGGTTTCTAGCTTTCTCTAATCATTAAACCTTTTTTATTCAGTTTCTAACCTCTTCTTGTCAAGATGGTGTCTAGTTTCAGATTAGAAGACAAGCTAAATGATGCTGCAAATTTCAAAGGTATGCACTTGTATATGATTTTCATGTTATATCATCCAGCGAAAGCATGGGTGTGTTTCGCAGAGAATGTAAAAGAGTCCTTGTCCAAGAAATGATCTTGGATTCAGTACATTCAGAGGAACAAACAGTTGAGACTCCAGGTTCCAAAATTGTTAATTTTCAATTTGCACATATCAAGTTTGATAGTTGCTATAGTACAAGTAAACACTATAGTTATGACAATAGTCTTTGAAAGGTTATATTATTGCTAGGTATACTTGGTTACATGTAAGTACTATTGACATATATGATTATTGCACTTGTTTGATGAACTAACATTTCCTCTAGGAGACATTTCTTTCTCTCGGGCAGGTCACCTTGGTAATTATCTGATGATTACCATCGTTGTTATGTTATTGGAAGTACTTTTTCTCTTGTTGTTCTTGTTTCGGCAGGTCTCTAGCGATATCTCTGAGAAGGAGATACAGTGACAGTTGCAAACATGGATCAAATGACTCCATCAAGTGGTGAGGCAGGTGATCTCACCAAGTACCAATTCTAATGGAAGCATGGAAAGCAAAAGAAGTTTTGGACATGATCGTTCACTCAGATATGTGTGGACCAATGTCTAAGCATAAGATAAATATCTTGAGGTTCGATAATGGAGGAGGAGAATATACCTCCAAGGAGTTTGTTTCCTTTTGTAAAGCATTCGGGATTAGGAGGGAGCTAATTGTCCCATACAATCCTCTGCAGAATGGTGTAGCAGAAAGAAAGAATCGATCCATTGAAGAATCTATCAAGGCAAATATGAAAGACCAGAATCTATCCATTGGGAGAAGCAGCTATGATAGTCGTATATGTTCATAATAGAGGTCCTCATCATATATTAAAGAACGAGACACCAGAAGAAGCTTTCTCCATAAAGAAGCCAAGTGTTGAACACTTGAGGATCTCTGATTGTTAGTCAAGAAGAAAGAAATGAAGGAAGCTATGATGGAAGAATATCAATCCATCATGATGTATGGAAAATTGTTCCGAGACCTAAATAAAATCATGTAAAGTATCAATAAATACAAGGAAATATTCATGGCTAGAAGGTTCTCCCAGCATGAGGGAGAAGACTTTGATGAGACCTTTGCTCCAGTTTCCAGATACACCTCTATTAGAGCCTTCATATATCTTGCAACATCCATGGGTTGGATTTTACATCATGTGGATGTAAAGATCATTTTTCTCAATGGAGTAATTGAGGAAGAAGTATACATAGAGCAACCTCAAGGTTTTGAGGTACACCCGAGAGAAACCCATGTATGCAAATCAAAGATCTTGTATGGACTCAAGCGAGCTCCAAGAGCTTGGTATGCACGAATTGACAGTTACTTGGTGAGAAGGTTGTGAATGATGCACCTGTGATTCGGCTACTATATATTGATGATTTGTTTTCGACAGGTGCATAGCCTCTCATTATTCAATGTAAAAAGGAGCTAGTCTCTGAATTCGATATGAAGGATCTTGGTCCATGCATTATTACTTGGGACTAGAAGTATGGCAGGAGTGTGGTAAAATCTTCCTAGGGAAAGGGAAGTATATTGTAAAGATCCTTCAAAAGTTTGGGATGATGGATTGCAAATCCATGGTGACAGATATGAGGAAGTTGAGAGACTCTAATTCTGATCCAGTAGACTCGTCCATGTACTGGAAGTTGGTTGGCTCATTGATGTATTTGGTGAATACCCGGCCAGACATTTTCTTTTTTGTGAACATGTTAAGCTAGTTCCAGGTGGAACCCAAACATGAGCATTGGATAGCTGCAAAGCATATCTTGAGATATCTTCGTGGGACTATAACTTATGGTTTGAGATATGCCTCAAACAGTGAAGTACAGTTGCATGGATTTACTGATTCAGATTGGTCAGGGAGTGAAGATGACAGAAAGAGTACTTCTGGTATGTGTTTCAGTTTGGGTTCTGTTATGATATCATGGGCTAGCATGAAACAGAAATGTGTTGCACTCAACACTACAGAAGCAGAGTATATTGCAATGTGTGATGCTTGTACGGAAGCAGTATGGCTCCGTAAATTGGTTTTTGGACTATTTGATCAGGTGTTGGATTCGACTATGATATATTGTGATAATCATAGTTGTGTGAAGCTCTCAGAGAACTCGGTGTTCCATAACAGGTCGAAGCACATTGAGATCAAGTAATACTTTTTTGTGATAAAGTTCATAGGGGAGAAGTGATTCTCCAGTATATCTCCATTGATGAGCAGACGGTTGATATTTTGATGAAGCCTTTGTCCAAGATAAAGTTTGCATACTTAAGGGACAAGATGGGACTTGTGGAGATTGTTCCCTTGGTTGAGAGGGAGGAGATGACTTCCTCAGTTGGGAGGGAGTGTTGATATGTGGCATCATGGATTGTCAGTGAGTTGCAGATCTGTATCATGCTAGTACGGCTTAGAGATGGTCATACAGCTTAGAGATGATGCTTGCATCATGCTAGTTATGATCATGCTAGTACAGCTTAAATATGATACAGATGGTTGGATTTGTGGATGATACAATGACCTGAGGTGCATCGTGATAGTACAGCTTAGAGGTGCACATACATCTTAGATATGATGTATTGACATCATGCTAGATGTTAGTCCCTAAAGTTGCACTTGACTGTGAGAGGGAAAGCTAGGGCATCATTGGTTTATTGCAAAGTGTTTAGAAAATTTTTATAATTTGGTTTTTTGAATAAGGTGGTTGAAAATTGGCTCAAGGTTATAACATAACATGAAAATCAAGGTCAAAACATAGCATATCCCATTGACTGAATAAAAGGTAGACACATAGATGGATTAAACCAATAATAAAAAGAGAAGATGAAGCCTTCAATTTGTCAACTTCACATAAATTCTTGTCTCAGAATATCATAAAGAAACAAGACCATCAACTTGATATCAAAACTTGAAAATAATTTCCACAGTAAATTTTTCACTGTATTAATTAACAATCAAGAAACAAAAAGCATTGCAATCTGAATAATGAATTCAAGAATGAAAAAAGAAAATAGAGTAGAAAAGAGTGTCTAACCATCCATATGCCTTTGCTATTAAGTGTCAAATAGAATAATAATGCCTTACAAGGAGTTTTCAGAATAAGTCCTTTGGATCTCCAATTTTTCGACCATGACACAGTCTTTCCTCTGCCTATTTAAACTATCCATAAAACCTCCAAATCCTATCATCTAGTGTAACTTTAATGACTAGATTCAAATAGTATCTATCTACTAAGAAAGTTAACTCAAAAAGAGTTTTTACAATCCAAAAATAGATCATTGCTCGACAGCTTGATATTGTATGATCTTGCCAGCATTACATTTGATTCTACAAAACAGGGATTAGTTTGATTTAGTCAAACAGTTCGAGGTCTTAGCATCTCATAGGCCAAACAAGTAGACACTGCCATATTTCCTAGAAAGCATTAAAATTATGATTGTAGCAATCTTCATGAAACCTTTAGGATATAATCACAGCAATAGCTTTAGCATTTTTTTGTTTGAGCTTTGTGGTAAGCACAACATTGTGCCAATAGAGTCTGAAGTTTATTTCTCTGAGTTCTTTGAGCAATGCCCTTTGCTCTTTTTTCTTCTTTTTTAAGCCTTGAATCCTTTCTTGTTGACGAGCATTCCATTGTTCTATTTGTGCCTTTTCTTTCTTTAACTGTCTCACTGTTTTCTGAAATTCCTTGATCCTTTCTTTATCAGTTCTGATTTTAACCCTAAATCCTAAGCACTCTTCAAAAGGTCCAGGCTCATTCATATTTAAGGCAACTTTGGGCTCTTTCGCTTTAACTTGGTCTTTAGAAACCAATCCCGAGCTATGTTCTTCATCAGAACTTGTTGAATCTATGGCTTCAGGCACATCTTATATGTGATTTGAGTTTACAAGGTAATCCTGTTTATTCTCAGGAATCTCACTGATACCTTTAGCAATTCCTTTAGCTTTTGCTAATCTGGTTGTAGCTCTCATTACAGGTCCTGTAGATGATGAAAACATTTGTTTACCTTTGTTTACTGGTTTCTTAAGCAATGAAGTTCTTTTTTCCCTTTTCCTGGTACCTGCTTCAACATTTTCAGAGTCATCTTCTATAACTATGACATTTTCTTCTTTGATTGATGGATTAAACATGACTTTTGACTTCAATCTGTACTTGTTGGTAACCCTAGTAGAATTCCTTCTAGGTTTTTGAGATGCAGACACACCTTTAACCTTTGTCCTTTTGACTGCAGCACCCCTTTTACTGGTTGATGGTGATTCATGCTTGACTGTAGTTTGAGTATTAAAATCTTCATCTGGATCATCTTCCCCTTTAACATCTTCTTCAGAAAACATTTTGATTTATGGATCCAACTTAGGTCTTTTACCTCTGTTATTCCTCGTCACCCTAATATCAGGCATTTCTTCTTTAACAAGGGTTTCATCAATTGAAATATTTTGCTTCTGTGTAACAATCTTTTTTCCTTTGCCTTTCTTTTATTTGTTGGACTGTGTGTTAGGGTTTAAAGATTGCATGAGCCAGCTCCAAGGCTTCTGTAATTCTCTCAAAGAAGACATAACTAAAGTCTTAATTAAGACTTGATGAAACAGACTGCTCTTTGCATTGGTGGAGAGTGACTACACTCTCTTTGACATCTTTGTCAAGATTTTGAGTAGAAAATAAGGCAGATATAAGGGGTAATCGCCATTTAAATGCATTAATATCCTAATGTGGTAGATATAGACTAGTGAAAATCTACCTTCGCAGGTGATATACCTGTGGATAACGATCAGAGCAGTGTGCCATTCAGGTCTAATCCAGCTGCGAGGAACTCCCCTTCTCCAATTTGGATTTTTCTTATCTGGAAGCGGGAATTGATTGACAAACTCTGTAACCACATGCTCTTTCTTCCACCATCTTTCTCCTCCAACCACCAATCTGCAAGCTTTAGCAATTGTCTGTTCTGTCACTAGCATCAGCATCTTCCCGATCTCCACCTCGTGACCATCAAAGTTCAGTGCAAACTTCATGGAGACCTGCTCATCATAACCTTGAAAAGTGGTAAGGAATTCAAACCACCCAGCACCTCAGAACCTTTGAGCCATCTGGGGATAAGCTTCGAGGAGTTCAACACCCTCGAGTTCTAATCTGACTACATGTCTACTCCTCTTAGGCGCCATCAAAACACAATGCTATAACTTAGCGTGATTCGGGTTCCGAATTTGCCACCTGTGATCTGTTAGTATATGATGTTCTTCTGAGCAAATACCTGGGCCTAAAATTCAGCAAAATCAGACATAGAATGACAGGTTCAATATAATGATCATTGAGAATTGGGTGATTTGAAATGAGTCATTTGCGGGTACAGAGCAATCCAATTAAGAAACGGCTTGAATCACTAAATGATTCCAAGCTTTTGTGGGACACATGTGAACTCTCAAACCACGATCTTTGTCATCATAACGAAATTTGGGTGATGAGCACTTATCAAGGCATGATTATCTTTGCGCTACGGGAATAAGGCTATTCCCGTAGCAATATTAATGACTTAGCATAATTTGAATTTGTAAAGTTCAAACATGCATATAAAGTGACACATCATTTAAAACCATGTCTTACAACTCCAAACTTAAATAAATTATTCAAAAACTAAAATGCAAACCATAAGACACTTAAAACAAAGATCAAAATCAACTGGAAATAGATAATGAAGCGCAGGTAGGAAAGGTTTGGGATTAAGGTTTCTCACAAAATCAAAAGCAAAAATTAAAGACTAAAACTAGATATGCCCATGCTAGTATAGCTTAGAGACGATGCTTATGAGTCACATCATGCTAGATATGGCCATGCTAGTACAGCTTAGAGATGGACATACAATAGATATGATGTATTGACATCATGCTAGATACGTTCATGCTAGTACAACTTAGAGATGACCATACAACTTAGAGGTGATGTAGATGGCGTGTGTCATGCTAGATATGATCAAGCTAGTACAACTTAGATATGATGTATTGGCATCATGCTAGATATGCTCATGCTAGTACAACTTAGAGATGATCATACATCTTAGAGGTGACAAAGAGAGGCATTGATCTACATCATGCGAGTACAACTTAGATATGATGCACCTGCATCATGATCGATATGTTCATGCTAGTACGGCTTAGAGATGATGTAGATGATACTCCAGATCACGTCAGTACATCTTAGATATGATTCACATCATGCTAGTATGGCTTAGAGGTGATGCAATTGATGACATTGTTGATGCAGGATGATATCATATTATATGATTTGATTTTCGTGGAGACTGTATGTCTCTGGACAGTAGTTGTATGCTATTGTGGTGGATGTGCTCCACTAGTAGTGATTGTATGTCACTAGTTAGTAGTTGTGCGCTACTAGGAGTGGTTGTGTACCATTGGATAGTAGTTCTGTACTACTATGGATCGACATTGTTGTGATCTATTGGATGGAATTTGTAGTAATTGTGTACTACTACTGGATTGCCATGGAGATTACCAGTAGTGTTGAAGGTGTTTCCTAGGCCAATGTGCCAACCAGTGGTGTTGGAGGTAATTGGCAGCTAGATGGATAGTGGTGATGATGATTGCGACTTGATCTACGTGATTATGAGATATCATGTGTGGCTATGATGATGTTACCCGTAGGATGGTCTACTAGACTATGTGAGCCTTGTCCATACCATGTGAAATGGATGGATGTGTTTGAGACCATTATAGTTAATACATCTCTAGCTAGGATGGAGTGTTGATATTATGGTAGTTGTGGGAGGTATTAACCTCTATGTATAACCTTTGGCTAGAATAGAATATTCTGAAAGCAAGAGAAACCCTAAACAGATGTGTAGAAACCCTAGAAGACAAGTCGACTCTGTAAAAGAATTAATATTAAAGTATTAGATTCTAAAAGGACAAGTCAACCCAGACAAGTGACAAGAACCACTATAAATAAGAGATGATCTAGCTCATTTGTACACACTCACTTCACTCACTCTCTCAGTAAAGGATAGCGCAAGTTTGGAGTTGCAGCTGCAAGATAGGAAGGTGGATACTCTAGAGTGTTTCGTGGTCTCTCTCTCTAGCGCCATCTAGCCTAAGATGTGCACCCTACCTTCTAGTATCTCTTGGTGGTGTTCTTAGTGATATTTCTTGGTGGTATTCTTGGTAAGTGCAACTGCAATTGTTGTAGCTGAGTATTGTTCTTGTTCTGTGGATTTGGGACTTTCTGTTTGGTGAGCTATATTTGGAGAAAGATGTGCTCTCTTGGTTATCTGTTGGTTCTAGTGTTGCTTCCGGAATCATTCTATCTAGAAAAGGTTATGGTGCTCGGGGATGGTTGTGTGCTTATGGTTGGGTGACAATAGTAATATTGTCTATGGTAAAACGAGCACGTCGAATATTTTAACAGAAGCTACTTTGTTCTAGTAGAGGAAGGCCAAGCCAAGAGTCAGAGAATCGAAACGAGATCGATATGAGATGTGGGAAGCCTTGACTCCAAGATTTAATACCCTCCTGACTGCAAACCAGGCTCGAATCTGAATCCTCGGCATGTGCTTCCTTTTCTTTCCCAACGCGTCCATGATGTCATCGGGCTCCTGCATAAATATATTGACAACAAAGCCCCAGGGGGTGAACCTCATTTATCATTTCTTCTGCCATACGAATCTCGATGGAGGTACGAACAGACTAAACATTCATCCACCATAAACGATATACCATGCTCGAGCCACACCCATGGTGTCCTTCTTTAGTGTAATTAACCTTCATTATCACTGAAGAATTAATCATGTGCATGGCAATTTACTGCGAGGGGGATGTGACCTTGCGCCACTCCATGTGGAGCATTGGAGGGCAAGCTAGCTCGACACATAGAGTGTTCTAGAGCCAATTGCATCCCTATCACCCCATCTGGGGGACATCCTAGTGACTGCTTTATTAGCCAAACTAAAAATTTTAAAAGAAATCTTGTATCAATTTGATTTTGCAAAAGAGTGGGTAAACATAGTATTATAGTAACTTATGGTGTTCTAATTTAAACTTGAAATTGAACTCTAACAAAAACAAGTTTGATTATATTTATTTAGTTTGTCTTTCAAAATGCAAAATAGAAGCTAACATATGCAAATTGTTAATGGGATACAGTGTTTACTTTACTTTTTTAGTTAAATGCATGGTAGAGAAATGAATATAGAGCACTATATTTTATAGAATACGATGAGGAAATGACGATGAAAGAACCACGATCAAGACAGATGATGGTGGAAAGGAATTAGTGGCGGTTGGATGGACAAAAACAAAGAATGAGTAGAATGGAGTAATAGTAGGTTGAAGGATAATGTTGAATGAAAAAAAAAAACGAATGTATGAAAAAAGGGATTGTATTAAAAGACAATAATAAAGGTAGAGAATGAAAAGCATATGCAATGGTGAAAAAAAGAGGTGGATACATAAAATATAATGAAGTGAACATTAATGTAGATGAATGTTCTGAAATTTATGGAATTGTTATTCATTAATGTTTGTAGTTGATTTAGACATCATTACAACATACTGCCTTAAAATAATCTAGTACAAAATGTTTATATATATATATATAAGGGGTCACATGTTTACAAAGTACCTAATTATTTACTTCATCGCTAATGTATGAATGAAAAACCAAATGGCAAACAATTCAAATTGTTATGTGATATTGTATAGATGAGGACTAGGAATAATGGTGACTGTTGCATTTCAAGTTTTACATTTTTAATCAATATAGTTAAGTAAATTAAAGTTCGGATTTTATTTATTAATGTCAGTTTTATAAGCAATTTCAACATATGGTACATATATGTTAAGAACATCACATTTTCCCTAAATTATTATGTTAATTTTATATATTTATTTTACTCAATATATTTTCAATTATTTCTATAATTGATGAATATTATTCACATGTTTATGACATTATATGCAAGTTTTCTTTAAAGCTAAAAAAATGTAATATATGTAGTAAAGAAAGATTCACATTTCAAAATAATATAATCCAAATACACTTGTAGAAATACATTCTCTATAAAAATATAATTCCATAGTGTTTAGATCCACTTTAGAAATACAAGGTAAGCTATTTTATAATGTTTTGTGTTGATATAACTGTAGTATGCTAACCTTCTCGATAATATGTCACACCTTTGTCTAGCAATAAGTGGAAAAAAACAATAAACATGCTCTCCGTGTTTTAATAAAAAAGAAAGTTAATTACCACAATGTTTAATTAGAAAAAGAGAGTTAACTATGACAAATAAAACTGTAGATGCATGCCTTAATTT
>ML782363.1:6305-29586 GCA_009831015.1 Picea engelmannii | reverse complement strand
TACAAAATATGTGGCATTTTGATATGAAATCAAACTTAAAGAAATAAAATTTACACTTTGGAAAAAAATGGCCAACATAAATCTAACACTTCACGACTTAAAATAGATAAGCAGCATCGACAAGGAAAAACAGAACTTTCCTGTCACATCCTTAAATTTATCAAAGTTATACTAAAACATTGATAGATTTGATAAAGAAAACCAGCAGTTGATGAATCTTCCCAGAAAAAGAGAACAAGGGTTGTCACTGACTGAAATGTGTGCCTAGAAATTGATAAATAAGCATAAGTGGAAAAATGAAACAAAGATTTCTTATCAATGGCTCAACAACCAAAAAGTTTCATTTAAGACAAAAAGCAAAGAATAAATACTCTAATAAAAGCAGGTCGGTCGTGTCTTAAATGCTGAAAAGGGCAAAAAACAATGATATCCTTAGTCATCTAAAGATCTAGGAAACAATTTATCACTAACAATGGATATAAATGAAGTTAAACAGCAGTGCAAATTGCTGAAGTGCTCTGCATCTGATGTGCTATTCTGTTGTTTTCTCTGAACTCACATTTTGCATTTTTTTACGGTGCATCTGAATACATTTTTTTCCACACAACACAATAGTAAAGAATAGTTTTCAGATGCTCACAGCTGTCTTGACATAGAATGCAAATTTCGGCACTAAAATTGACAATGTTGCACCTATAAAAATAGGATTTCACTTAGAACAGAGTATATATTATATACCAAAACTCGAGTGCAAACAAGTGCCCAATAGGAACATATATGTATCTTGATGTTCCTATTGGGGAAATATCTTCCTCAGGAATCTTGTTGTGGCACGATAACGTGGCCAATTAGCCTCAGCATAATCCTGTATGGCCTCTTCTATCCGTTCTTCATATTCTCTACGCTTTTGCTGCAAGAAATCCTTCAATCCCTCACCCTTTAAAAAGTACACAAGTTCAGACCTTTTGCCCTCAAAAAATTGCTCAAATTGCAACAGCATTGGTCTTGTAAGATCACCATTCTTTGCCGCTATGCACGTAGCCTTTCCCATATTTACAACATCGGTTGTAATTCGTATGCAGTGAGCATAAACAGTCTGACATAATTTGATGAAGATGCCCATCATTAAAGGCCCTATAATCCATAAAGGTAGTAGATCATTGGAAGCACGAAATCCATAGAAGACTGTAATAGCAGAATACCAAGAAAAGCTGCAGAGACACAAACAAAGTGATAAACAGAGCCCATCAGATTCTCTAAATAAAGAGAGCAAAGTAAGAATCGCTTAACATACTTTGATAGGACAAACATTACTAGACGGTAAAAGGATCTTGCATGTAACCAATGCAGTAGTCTGTTTTGTTCATCATGAATAGCTAGTTACAACTCCCATTAGCATTTGGAGGTGTTGTGGTCAGGAGATATGATAGAACTCCAGTTACATTAATAATTAGGAGTATTCCAGCCCTTAGGTAGGTACACAGCCAAAACATCATCTTAGACTAGCAATTACAAAGTTATGGAAAGTGTTTTAGTTCTGGGGCAAGCATATTGAGTAAAATTCCAAAGATTAAGGATGACCTAGGACTTCACTTTCACCCAAGTCCTATCACGATTATGAAACAGCAGTTAGCCTCTGTTACAAACTGCAGTTTACTTGTTTCTATTTTGCTACATCTCTGGAAGTGTTATAAAACTTTTGGACACTGGAAACAGTTGACATCAATATAATTTAGTGAAAATAAATTATTTATTGTCTTTATATTTCTTCTATGTATGAAGCATTGTTTAATAAAGCACCATTTCTATGCTCGCTATTAGATGCTACTGATCATTTTCTGTGAAGTAGCTGCAACATAAGCATTGACACAAGGAGAAGATTTGTGGTTTTTTTGTGGGCTGTGCTCCATAATACAATAGAGGGGTTTTTTGTTCAAATTTCTGCTCAGGCCTTATCTCAGTATGCATATTTTGGGGGCACAGTTGTCATTGTATAAAATTGGCAATTTAAAACAGACAAACATAATTAGCTACAAAAAATATTTACTTGTTTCAAACTAGGAAAAAAAAGTAAGAGAAGATTTCACCAAGTTAACACTAATTGTTTTGATAAAACATATTAATTAAAAACACCACCAATATGAAAATGGCAGTGTCTGAAGTTTGAACTAGCATCCATTTCTTGTCCTCTCTTGGAAAATGGAAAAGGGTTGCTTCAGCATCCTTTAATCTACGTCAAGACAAAATACAACTACTTTACTTACAATATTGCCAACGGCCACTTGATCGAGACGTCTAAGCTCTTCCAAAACTCCAAAATGGTGTGGTTCAATTGGGCCTCTTGTAATTGCTTAATCATCTGATCTTTGTCTAGAAATTTCAGCCTGGATCGTGGCTTTTGTAAGATTTCCTTGGCTAGTTGAATAATATTCTGATTTTGCAACTTAGTGAACCAACTTGATCCTTGTGCTGAGTGGGGAGAACTCTTTTCAGCCCCTTCCATTCCTTGCCATGCACGGAATAAATACATTGGAAGACTCCACAACTTTTTACTTTCCCTTCCATTAGAATCATTCTTCTTGGTAACCTCCCGAAATGATAAGGCCTTCAAACATTGGTAGTTTACTCTTAAAACAGGTCCAACAGCTGTGCTGCGAACAATGCTGTGACATTTCCAACAAAAGATACAAAAAGAAGAAATAAGCTCAGAACTCTGCAGTAGGTTCAAATGAAAAGTAGACGTAGAAAATTTGAATTTATAATTAGATTTCATTCAATGGAGAATTATTATACCAACCAAAGAATCACCTCACAATAGCTTATATCTTTGAGTGTGACAAACTATACATAGGCACAATATATATCTGCTATATTTTACTAAGGTTCAGGGATGGAGAGACGGGATTGATTCTTGGGGATGGCTGAAAAAGACACTCCAATTTCAGGGGATGGCAAGGGACAGCACATAGTGAAACCACACCGCTCCCCTAAAAATGGAGAAAAATATATAGAAAATATCAAGAAAAAGTAATTTTATTATTAATGATTAATCACAAATAAACATCATGGAACATTCAATAGGAATCAATACAGAATTTGAAATTTAAATAGATAAATCTTTGATTTCCACTTTAAAATCTGAATGAAAATACAATAATAGATCCCTACGTCGTGATATAAAAGTTTTATATGACATTAAATATTTGATGCATCATACATGATACAAAAATAAAAATAAAAATGTTTCTAATCACTTGCAAATGATAACTTTAGGTTTCAGGAGGGGTTAGACGCCTTTAAAAGTCTAGTGGAGCCCATCTATTAAAAATGGGGAAAAAGCAAACAAAAATAAGAATCAACATATTAGTTTCAAAATAAAATAATCAAATATCATACCATGCCACAAGCATAGGACTCATACAAACTGTAAACATGAAGGCTTACATTTAACCATGTCGTAAGCAGCTACCATACAAAAATCATTGAACCAAATAGTCATCATGAGAATTTGAAGTTCTTGTGTATTCACAAATATCTCTTGCGGCCACTAACAATGAGTCATTCATATATTAGAAATTTGTTGAATATACAAGGGGTCTTATCAGTAGCCTATGCAGAAAAAAACCCACAAACTGCTCAAATTGCTTGGAGCTTGTATGTCCCAATCAAGGGATAGATCAATAGCTCGCCAGAATTGTATGTTCAATATTGTGAACTGCCAATACCAATCCATAGATCATATCAATGCATCAAAAATCAATATACAATGTGATGTACTTCCAATGAATATCAAATTAATTATGGTCCTTAAAAGTTGACACTGTTGCAAAAGAATAATTTAAAATTTTGCTAAAACTAGGGCAAACTCCATTAAAGTGAGGGTGTGACTATCTAATACCAAGAATTAGTAATGAATGTGTCATTTTGCTCCTTCAACCTAATTGAAGCAGGAAATTTTGCTATTCACGAACCCAATTGCCACATCTTCCACCTCCAACCAAGGAAAGCTTTAACAAAGCTCTAGTACTATAGTTACACACTGGCTTCTCACACCTAAATCACAAGCATGAGAGCTTAGCATTATAGGGTTTTGCAAATGTGGAACTGCTCAAATACTAAGATAATTGAATCCAATATTTCCCACATAAAGAAACACTATGTGGATAATCAAACATCCCATGGATGCCCTCCTCTAATGGTCGATGTGAAATGATCAAAAACCACCACTATAGAGCAAAGCTTAGTTCAGTAACTCCCATATGGCTCCAACCGTTACCATATAGCATGGGCAGAAAACTACACCTTATTGCCTTGGAACTCCTTGCCCAAGATGGTATGAAATAGTGTTTGTGCATATGGGACACAACTCTCCCCTCCACAACTAGATTTCCCATTACATGATATATATTGTGTATACGTCCACTCAGTAAAAGCATACTAGTAAACAATTAATTAGTGGATTGGAGTATACTTGGACCATAAATAAGCCAAATGCATCAAAACCAGATCATAAATACAAGTTAGTTCCCCCCATCAAATAAGTACTAAATAAATGCAACTGCCTGCTTTTATAGGAAAATTAATGCAGATTCCTTCAGTCGCAAGTGCAGGCAATCAGTCATAAATGCAAGTCAAGTCAGTAATGAATACAGTTGTTATACATTAACAAGAATAAATGCAATTCACTAGAACTATAAATGTAATCTCTCTCTCATTACTGCACTCCATCATCAAATACAATTCAGTTCGTTGGAATTATTAGTGTGATCTGTACATGTGGCCACGGCCCATTCATATGTATCATTAGTGTACTTGTAATCATCACTAAGGCTATACTTAATTCTTTCTTGTATTAGTAGATGTGGTTAAGGACGACCTAGGCAACTTTGATATGTAGGCTCAATAACCCTCTTGGGGAGTGTGCCCTTACTTATGTGGACCCATAACTCTCTTGGGAGGACTGTCTACCTACTTGAGTGGTATAAAATTATAAATAAACCCCTCAAGCTTCATTTGTAAACCATCTTTTCTGATCATTAAGGCTTTCTAATACAAGTGTTCTAAGCCTGTGGGCACTACATCTTTCACTGTCTCTTGTAGTTGACATATTTTCCTTTTATGTGCATTTGTGCATCTCATGTGTAGCACACTCATGCTTGGGAATCTTTCTCTCTCTATCACACTTGGTTCAGCCCTGGCAATCTTCTTTAGTGCTTGTTTTCTCTTTTTACTGCAGGTTTTGGGTTAGCATTTTGGTTTCCTTTCAATCCCCTCTTTCTATTCGTGATCTGAACATGGTATCAAAGCAGGTGTGAACCTTTCCTACCTAATTTGCCGTTGTTAGATTTCTTCTTGGTTGTTCATGCTAATTGTGATTAGATTTTGGCATGCACAAGCGAACCAAAACGGAAAAATTTTAGGGCTGTTTTTTTCATGGTGTTTTGCTCACTGGAAAAGACATGTTTTTAGGGATGTTGGGGCTTGTTTTATGCACTAATTACAGTGGATCTTTCTCTCCATGATCTTGGTTTACTTTGGATGCTCTACACTTGGATGCCTTCAGCAATGCAGCTCACCAACATCAAATTCACTATACTTCTACCAAAGGCCACCTTCACTAAGTTGTGGAACTGTGTTGGTGTGGGCAATATGGAGGTCAAGGGGAGAGATGTGGCGTGATCCAGAATGGATCATAATATAATTTTTTATCTATCTTGGAATTTTCTAGGTGGAAAAACTGGAAGAATTGGCTTGCACAGTCCGTTTTAGGGGTGGGTCCCAGTTTGGTGATTTGGGGTCCGAAAACTTCCAGCTTGAAGCATCCAATGGCACTTTTTGGGGTCAAAACTTTGCAAGCTTAGCTATCAACCCCTCAACACTATTCTACACACCAAAATATTTCCAACTATGCAAAAATCACCTCAATCGGAGTTCGTATGCAGAAGTTATGCCTCCCACAAATTGACCTACCTTGTTGACCACCATGAAACCAAGTGGATGCCACTTCAACCCCCATTACTCACACATGTGGGGCTAGTCACATGTAGACTTTCAAGAAGATTCTAGAGGCTCCAAAACCTTAACACTAATTGAGGGTTGAGGCATTCAAAAACCCTAACCCTAACCCTAAACGGCTATAAGGGTATGTTAAATATTGGGCCGCTAGGAAAGGAAGGAGTTCCATTCTTTTGGTATTGTTATTGTTCCATAGTTGAGCAGAGCATCTAGGGGTGGGATATTGAAGCATAATAAAGGAGATAGAAGATTTCTATAGCAACCATTCAAGTTACAATGTCCATGGCAACTCCATAGTGAGCGCCTCTTTCTTTGTACCTATATTTCATAACTGAGAAAAAAAGAGTATAGCATAGGCCTCACCTTCTAGCTAGGTTTTCACCCATATTGGGTTTCCCAGGTCACATCTTGTATTCATTTGTGTGGATGGTGTGTTCATTTGCTTGTTTCTTTCATTTCGGTTTCAATTATTTCCATAATTTTGAGCACTACGCTAGTATTTATTAAATCTGAGATCGAAGGTGATAAATTGCATAATAAAAGATTTCAGAATATTGTAAGATCTATTGTGAAGAACTATTCCAGTGGAATATCCACAGCAGTTTACAGATCATATTGGTATCCAAGGAATTGTATTTGGGGTTTTGTGGGAAGTTGCAGGATCCAAGAATCAGCTTAAGAAGGAAGTCTCAGAACTCTAGACATGGCAGATGAGTCCAGTTGTAAAAACCCTTAGGATGAGGCAAAGAAGAGATTTTCAAGTTGGAAGAACAAGTCACTAATATCTCTCACAACATGGCCCTCCTCATGGTGGCTCTAGTGATAATGAAGACCCAGAAAAGTGTTGATGTTTCTGGTAGCTGCGGGAGATATTCACCTCCTGCATAACCCTTTCTTATAGATGAAGATGCCAATGAAGTCAAGAAAGATCCCAGTGAAGAAGTCGGCTCCATAGAGATTAATAAAGTAAAATTATATTGCTCCAAAAGAGAAGTCGGCCCACAGAAAAATTATAATGGGAAATTATAATTTTTCCAGAAAGGTCAAATCGGCCCCACTGGAAAAGTCCACTGATTAGATTGGTAGAAATATGAGACTATCCTTGTCATTTTGTCATGGAAAATTCGGTCTGATATATCTCTGTAGCAGCCACAGCAAAGGGGCCTATTCTGAGGCAGCGAAGGGGCTATTCTGAGGCAGTGAAAGGAGCCCATTCTGAGGCAGCAAAGAGGCTAAGTCTGAGGCAAATCTGGGCACACCTGTAGCAGCATATATCTCTGTGCTTGAATAGCATTTGGTCACACCTGTAGACAGTGTTTGGACAGCATATATTTCTGTGCTTGAACAGCAGATTGGGCACACCTATAACAGCAGTTATGAGGCAGCAAAGTGACAGATATAAGAGGCTGATTTATGACAGTTTCAGACAGTGATCTGAGCCATCATTGGACAGTAGCAGAGCTATCTCATTGGGAGTTCTAGAGTACATATCTGAGCAGAAAAGATAAGTACTTGTCATCTGGGATTCTTTTTTGTTTGTTTACTTTACTAGATATAACTAGTTCACGGTTATATTGTATTGGCATTAATCTTCTCTATAAGAAAAGGTGTTGGGTTTTCTTCCCTTGTGTAGAAGGGTTTCCCAGGATAACTTCTATGCTCTGCTCGGGGGTGGCACTTGAAGATGCCTATGGTTGGGTGGTAATGGAAGAGCATTACCTATGAAAAAATGAGCAGACCCATAAATCTTTTGTGTATCTTGTGCATGGTTATCTTCTTGTGATCTTGGATATTTGTATGATGCAATTTATGGTTAGGGTTTATGCTTAATGATGCTTATGCTAGTAAAAATGAATAGAATGTTAACAAGTTGAACAAGCATAAAAATTCAACATGGTATCAGAGTAGTGTTCCTGAAGAAGCCATTGCACAATCTTCTCTAGCACCTCTTGCAAAAGCCATTGCCGTTGTTGCCGGATGGTGTTGTTGTTTGTCACTGTTGTCGGAGGTATGTACTTGTATATGTTAATTTATATCATTATCATGAGGGTGTTTGCAGGAGAAGGGATTTTTGTCCTAGCAGCAACTTAGATCCAAAGGGATCTCAGATCTAGTGCATTCAGAGGAACAACGCACCCTCTAAGTCTGATTGTTTTGATATGCCTCTAGTTGTTATGGCACCATTATGATCTTATGTTTTGATCTATTGGAGTTATGATCATTATACTAACCACATAATACTAGAGATGCATTTGTTTATCTCCCCTCTAGGAGATATTATTGTTTTGTTGTCTGTTCCGAGCAGGTTATATTCCATGGAGGTTGCCATGGAAATGCTATTGTTCTTGTTTTCTTGTTCCAGGCAGGTTACCTCGGAGGCATGTCACTCGAGATAGCTCTGAGAGGGAGCTATAGTGATGGTTGCAAAAGACAACTTATTAGATGATCTATGGTTTGAGACATGAAGCAGTCTGACTGAAGTTTGTACAGATTGACAGTTCAACCAGTTATGGCATAGGAGACTTGCTCATTTGCATTATAGAGCTCTTCCCGTTCAGGAGAAGATGGTGAGGGGGTTTCCACATCTCCGTGTTGAGCATGATGGCATTTGCAGAAATTGTGCTATTGGCACAAATGCCAAGGGATCTTTTCCGAGCAGTGATAGCAGATCCAAGGGGATCTTGTGCATTCAGATTTGTGTGGACCTATGACAGTTGTTTCCTTTGAGAAGGAGGTACCCTTTAGGAGATCTAGAGGATCTAACATGCAGATTGACAATGAGACGCAAGAGGATATGGTGTCTTCTCCCCCTCACCCTTCAGTAATTCAGAGGGAGCCAATTCAGCCCATGGAGACATTTGAGCCTGTTGATCCAGTACATCCTGTTGATGTTCCTAGAGATATTGCAGTATGTCGGTAGAGGCTTGCCTGGGCTCATCAGACTCTCTAGGAGGCAGAGAGATATGCTCTCCCCGTGGTACTTTTAGAGAAAGTAAGCGACCTTAGAGATTCTCGAGCTATGTTGCAGCCATGAGCCACATCATTGATTCTGAGCCTTCCAGTTATGAGGAAGCATCTAATCAACCATTATGGAGAGATGCCATGATGGAGGAGTATTAGTCCATCATGAAGAATGATGTGTGGGATATTGTTTCGAGACCCAAAGGGAAGTCTGTGGTGACTTCCAAGTGAGTTTATAAAATAAAGCATGCAATTGACAGGAGCATCGAGAAGCACAAAGAGAGATTTGTAGCCAGAGGATTCTCTCAGGTGGACTGTAAGTCCATGACCACACCGATGGTGATGAATCTGAAGAAACTAAGTGAGTCTTCTTCCGATTCAGACTTGATTGATCGGACTATGTATCGGCAGCTGATTGGATCATTGATGTATCTAGTTAACACCAGACGGGATATTTGCTATGCAGTGAATGCACTTAGCCAGTTCACGAGTCAGTCGAGGCAGATACATTGGGTGGTTGTGAAGCATGTGTTGAGAAATTTGCGAGACACAATTGGATATGGCCTGAGACATGCTTCCAGTGTTGACATGAGATTTGCAAGGATATGTTGATTTAGATTGAGCAGGAAGAGCACCTCAGGTTATTGCTTCATTTTTTGGATTTGCCATGGTTTCCTGGTGTAGCTGGAAACAGATTTATGTGGCCTTTGAGTACCGCAGAAGCTGAGTATATTGCAGTATGTGTGGCAGTATGTGAAGCAGTGTGGATTCTGTAGCTCCTTGCAGGATTGTCTGATCAGATATTGGATCCCACCGTGACTCATTACATTCAAGATATGGTGCAAAGGAAGACAATACTAGTGGAGTACCTTCCTACAGATGAGCAAATTGTAGATGTTCTCACCGAGCCTCTTGCCAAGTCGAAGTTCGAGTACTTTCGTGATAAACTTGGAGTGGAATGCCCCTCTCATTAAGAGGGAGTATTGATGATTGCATCTTCGTGAGACATTCTCCAGGTCTTCTCCCCAGAGTAGTCAGTTGGGTCGACCTGTGAGGACACTCTCCAGATCTTCTCCCCAGGGCAGTGGGTTGGGTCGATATGCGAGTGTGTTGTGCCTTCTCCCTGTCTTCGCCCGATGGACTGAGCTGGGTTGACCTGAGATGGGTCTTCTCCTCAGTTGGGATGGGTTGGGTCGACCTGAGACGGGTCTTCTCCCCAGGTGGATGGGCTAGGTCAATCTGTGGGGACACCCCTGATCTTCTCCTCATATCATGTTGGGTCAACTTGGAGAACGCTCCTCTAAGACGGAGTTGAGCATGACACTTGTCAGAGTAGTGACAAGTTGTCTTGGGGTGGCACCCAACGTCCCATGGGAGTAGACCATGAGGACACGTCCCTTGGGAGTTGACCAAGTGGACACGTCATAGGCGAGTAGGTCCTTGACGATGCACTACAGGCGAGTAGGTCCTAGTGCCACACTACGGGTGAGTAGGTCCTAGTGTATTCTAGTGGTGATGAGGCCCTAGAAAAGGTCCACATTGGGTGTAGCCATGTGCGACGTGATGATGTTACCAGTAGCATGGTCTGCATGACCATGGCATGGTCGGAGGACCATGGCATAGCCTGTGAGGCTACGAGAACAAAGGAAAAACATCATGGAGAATACCTCCCTGGCTAAGAGGGAGTGTTAATGTTTATGGTAGCTGCGGGAGATATTCACCTCCTGCATAACCCTTTCTTATAGATGAAGATGCCAATGAAGTCAAGAAAGATCCTAGTGAAGAAGTCGGCTCCATAGAGAAGTAAAATTATATTGCTCCGAAAGAGAAGTCAGCCCACAGGAAAATTATAATGGGAAATTATAATTTTTCCAGAAAGGACAAGTTGGCCCTACTGCAAAAGTCCACTGATTAGATTGGTATAAATATGAGACTATCCTTCTCATTTTGTCATGGAAAATTCGGTCTGATATATCTCTGTAGCATCTGCAGCAAAGGGGCCTATTCTGAGGCAGCGAAGGGGCTATTCTGAGGCAGCGAAAGGAGCCTATTCTAGGGCAGCGAAGGGGCTATTCTGAGGCAGCGAAAGGAGCCCATTCTGAGGCAGCAAAGAGGCTAAGTCTGAGGCAAATCTGGGCGCACCTGTAGCAGCATATATCTCTGTGCTTGAACAGCATTTGATCGCACCTGTAGACATTGTTTGGACAGCATATATTTCTGTGCTTGAACAGCAGATTGGGCACACCTATAACAGCAGTTCTGAGGCAGCAAAGGGACTATTCTGAGGCAGCGAAAGGAGCCCATTCTGAGGCAGCGAAAGGAGCCCATTCTGATGCAGCAAAGAGGCTAAGTCTGAGGCAAATCTGGATGCACCTGTAGCAGCATATATCTCTGTGCTTGAACATCATTTGGTCACACCTGTAGACAGTGTTTGGACAGCATATATTTCTGTGCTTGAACAGCAGATTGGGCACACCTATAACAGCAGTTCTGAGGCAGCAAAGTGACAGATATAAGAGGCTGATTTATAACAGTTTGAGACAGTGATCTGAGCCATCATTGGACAGCAGCAGAGCTATCTCATTGGGAGTTCTAGAGTACATATCTGAGCAGAAAAAATAAGTACTTGTTATCTGGGATTCTTTCTTGTTGGTTTACTTTGCTAGATATAACTAGCTCACGGTTATATTGTATTGGCAATAATCTTCTCTATAAGAAAAGGTGTTGGGTTTTCTTCCCTTGTGTAGAAAGGTTTCCCAGGATAACTTCTATGCTCTTCTCGGGGGTGGCACTTGAGGATGCCTATGGTTGCGTGGTAATGGAAGAGCATTGCCTATGGAAAAACGAGCAGACCCATAAATCTCTTGTGTATCTTGTGCATGGTTATCTTCTTGTGATCTTGGATATTTGTATGATGCAATTTATGGTTAGGGTTTATGCTTAATGATGCTTATGCTATTGTAAAAATGAATAGAATGTTAACAAGTTCAACAAGCATAAAAATTCAACAAAAAGGAGCCGAAAAAAGAGCCAGAGAAAGAGAAGCCAAGTTCTAGTGTCAACAGTTCTTCACAATCTCTATTTAAAAATTAAAATAGAAGTGAAAGTGGACATCAAACCCTACCAAGATAATATTGATGATGTTAAGTTGAATCATTTGTTGCCACAGAAGTCTATTTCAATGTCCATAACATAAGAGAAGAGAAAAAGATTTCATTTTCCCAACTAAAATTAGAGGGCCATCCCCTAACATGGTGGGAAAGCCAGACAAAGACACTTAGGTTGGAGGGTGATCCCCAGAAAGTAAGTGGGAGGTGTTTAAAACCCTCATCAAGTCCCAGTTCTACCCAATTGGGTATGTAGAGGACCAGTGGATCTGTTGGCATCACTTTAGACAGAGGCAAGGGTAGAGTGTGCAAGAGTACACCACCAAGTTCAGAAAAATGGAAATTATGTTGGGTATATCTCCCAAGAACCCAAATGTACTCCTCAGGTATCTTGAAGGTCTACATAGTCATTTACAGAAGAAAGTGATGCTCTTTAAACCTAGGATAAATGATGAGGCCTGTGTGCAAGCATAATACCTGCAAAATATAGGAAATAAGAAAGGACAGCCAAGTGGTTCCAAACAAAAAGACCACCAGGATGCTTCCAAGAAGGGGAAGAAGAAGTGGAAAGGAAACGACAAGAAGACAACAACCACTACACATCAGTGCAAGGATCCAACTGCAACCATTGTAATATCGATGGTCACACTGAAGATAAGTGTTGGAAGCTACATCTAAAACACGGAATCCAAAGAACCATAAGAAGGATGCCAAGAAAAAGACCCTGCTAACCTTGGATTCGGGCAACTGAAATATCCCTGATCCAGCTGATCTGGATATCTACTGCTGAACTACAGTTTTGCCACTAAAATCTGATACTCTGGGGGTTTCTGAATGCGTTTGAGTTACTGTGTGAACATGCTTGGTGATTTTCGCATGTGTGTTCCAGTTTATTATGTGTTTTAGCAGTATAAGACAATGCATGTGAAATAAGGACAACACAGCTCACTGATATATATATATATATATATATATATAATGTTGAAAAAGCAGGAAGTACAATAATAACTGGAAGCAGATATGATAATCGTCGGTTAGATCTCATGGATCGTCACTAGAATACAAAATAACTGACAAAAAATACCCGTGATCAGAAGAATGGGTGTTGGTTTGCGCATGCACTGATAGATCGGCAAAAAGCAGTCTCACAGCTCACAATAACTGCTGTAGAATCCGGAAAACTCGCCCTGATGGCGATACCCGTCAGAATGAGCTTGGAAATTGTCTCAAAAGATGCGCCCTGGCCTCTAGACTGATCTTGATGACTGTCGGACTAAAGATCTCACCCCTGGAGCTACGGATATCACCCCCTGGGGATTTGTGCACTGCCTGGCCTCAATGAGTGCGCCCTAGTGATTCCACCGACAAAATTTGACGATGTATATCTCAAAACGATCGTCCTGATCTCCTCTGTAATGGGTCAAGAGGGATTCCTCAGATCTGCCCCAGAATGTCGCCTGGAACCCCAAATGTGCTTCCTCTGGAGTTGTGCCCTAAATGACTATTTTCTGCTTTCCGGAAGATTCCACCGTCGGAAACTGACGACAGATGGCTCAATAGGTGTGCCCTGACTAGCTCTCTAATGGGTCGAAAGGAATCGGCCAAAATTGAACTATCACAAGCAGTCGCATAAACCCTCTCTCAAACACTTGAGCCCTCACTGGTTGAGCTTCGCAATCACTAAATTGGACACTGTAATGCACGGTGAAATACCTCGATGGTATCTCCGATAGGCTAGGGTGTGTCTCAAAACCGAAACTGATCAATGGTGGTGATTTCCTCCAGAAATCCACAAAACAACAAGGGGGCCAATTTCCTCCTCCTCTGCAAGTATCTCAACATCAAATCATAACATAATAATGAATTAGGTTTCTTTACCCTTCCTTTATAGCTTCCAAAAACCCTAATTCGTTGTTGACATTTTCCCTCCAAGTGACTTTTACTTTATTTTATTATTCCTTGATTAAATCACTTAATTAATTAATTAATTAATTAACCATTTTACCTCTAAAAAGTGATTTATCCATCATGATGGCTTCTTCGGCCACTAAAAGTCACTTCTCATCATCTTATCCTGTAATGCTCTTCCTCCTAATTCCGATGAGCTATTACACTAAGAGGTTTCTCCAAGTAATATGCCCATTATGACCTTAGTGAATTTAATTAAGATATGACCCATAATAACTCAAAATTACAAAAATCGTCGGAATGCAACGGAACCAAAGCCATGTTGTGCGGAATGGATCATGATGATGAACGATGCAAGTCGGGCCCAATAAAACCCCTCAATATCTCTCGAACTCTCTGTCACCCCTATCTGGCTACTCTGGTAGGGATAACACTATGTAATGTTATAATGTCCCAAAATGGGGACATTAAAGCAACCAGGTAGAAAGCAGCTTGGATGTAGACAAAAAGATTGCCTGCAATACAGAGCAGAAGGAGGTGAACCTAAGTAGCCATCATCACAAGGAAGAGAAGGAGATGACTAAACTCTTCCATATCAAGATCCAAGTCAAGAAGACAAAGTTGGATGCTCTATTCGATTTCAGTTCTCAGGCCAATCTCGTCACAGAAAATCAGGTCAGCAAACTTGGATTGGAATTTCATGATCATCCTAACCAGTGTTGCAAAAATCGGCGATTTTTCAAAAATCGGCGATTTTTCAAAAATCGCAATTTTTTAAAATGACATCACAATTTTTTACCCACGAAGGAAAAAATCACCAAAGCGTTGTAGTCGTGGGGATAGAAAATTTATATTATTACTCTACGAGTTCTTCAACCTAGTTTTCTAGCCAATTACGATTTGGTTTGTGATTTTGGGAATTTCAGTCCCAGTTCTAATGACTTTGCATATTACTAACCTCTTTAATCCCTCTTCAAATAGAAGACTAACCTCAAATGTATGGAGAGATTAATATTCTCCACATGTGACTACGCAACTCCCACCCAAGATTGCATAACACAGTCTCATGACTACAACCTTTTATTCAAACAGAATTCTTAATGTTATGGTGATTGAGGAGAATATATGATACTTGCACCATTTAGAAATCTATATAACTTAGCTCGATCTTAGTGGCATCTCTTACCTACAAGCTATCCATTGCTTTTCTATCTTTAAGTTGTATTCATTGTATTTTGTATTTTTTTGTTTTTCTTGTTTCTTAATAGGAGATGCCTTAAGTAGATTGAAATGGGATATTTTGAACACTCTTATTAAACATGACAAATTTGACAATGTTGATGTACTCACGCCATCGCTCTACAATGGGGGTTGTTTCATTTTTATTCCTTCATTCATTCATTCATTGTGTTTATAATCTTTTGAATCTTCAAATAAAACATCTTCCAAAGTCTTCAAATGGTCTCCCATCAACATCTTTTTTCCATTTAAGTTTCTTCAAATCTCAGTAAGCCTTTTGTAATTCCTCAAACCCTTCAAAGAAAATGTCTTCAAATTTATGCTAATATGAAGGAGAGACTACATAGAATAACCATGGGTTTTGAGCTATTCATAAAATGACCTAATGCAAAACTAACTTGAGTTGACACATTGTTGACTATTGAACTACATGATGATCAGATACATTTATAATTATATATGTGATGTCATTTTGTATTGGTTCTGGGTTCATGATTCAATATCGACTTTGATGTATCATTTTTTATTTGGCATCCACTACAGTATATATATCAGTGCTTTCTCCTTATTTATGGGCCAATGTGTTTATTTGATGTTGTTGTTTCTTTATATGTTTAAAATTTTGAAAAAAATGAATATATTTTGTATTTTTTAATGTTTTTCGTGGTTTTTCGATTTTTTTCCGATTTTTTGCGAAACAATGTTTTCCAGACCCTCACCGATTTTTTGTCGATGTCGATGTTATCAACACTAATCCTAACCCATATCCATTGAGACAGGTAAATAAGGATGCAAAGTTGAAGGTCACCAAACAACGTAAGATCAAATTTGCTATAAGTGCAAACTATATTGATGAAGTGGAGGTAGATGCAGTACCAATTGATGTGTGTGTAGTGTTTGGAAGCCCCTCCTTGTATATGAGGGATACAATCTTCATGAGGAGAGCAAACCAATACTGTATTATCAAAGATGGGAAGTCTTTCATCATCAATGCACACAAAGGTAAATCCAAGATCTCTCTGGTACATGCTAACCAAGCCAAGAAATTGATTAGTTCTAGTAAGAAATTTGCATTATTTTTCTTAAGGGAGAATCAACTAAGTGATGAATCGATAAAAGTAAAGGCATCTCTGGAGGAATGTACTAAAAAGAACAAACATCAGTGGGAGGAGTTGTTGCAAGCATACAGAGAAGTGTTTCAAGAGCCTAAAGGGTTACCATCTAAGAGGGAAGTAGAGCATGAGATGCAGTTGTTGTGTGAATCCCCATTGCCAAATATTGGGCTATAAAGACAATTTGTCCTAGAAGCAAATGAAGAGAAGAAACAGTGATAGCAACTGCTGGAGCAAGGTATAATTCGACCAAGCACCTCACCTGGTGGGTCACCTATCATCATAATACCCAAGAAGGATGGGACTTGGCGAATGTGTATTGACTACATATCTTTGAACAAGATCACACTAGAATCGGTACCCTTTGCCCAGGATTAATGATTTGTTAGAACAGTTGCAGTATGTCAAGTACTTCACCAAGTTGGATCTCAAATCAAGATACCACCAAGTACGAGTTAAAGAAGAAGACACCTGGAAGACCGCCTTCAAGACAAGGCAAGGTCTATATGAATGGTTGGTAATGCCTTTTGGCTTATGTAATGCACCATCTACATTTATGTGTTTGATGAATGATGTATCGCATCCCTTTCTAGATTCATTTGTGATAGTGTACTTACTAACTTAGATTATATATTGGTTTATATCTCTTCCTGGGAAGAACATATCTCACATCTCATGTAGGTGTTAGAGGCTCAAAAAAAGCATCAATTGTTGGTTAACCTTAAGAAATGTGAGTTTGCTCAGCAATCATTGTATTTGGGGCATGGGAGCAAAACAAGAGCAGGAGCGAAGCATTAGGAGCACCATTTCCAAAAAAAAATTGGGAGTAGAGCGTCTCGAGAGCATATATATATATATGTATTGCATTTATATTCAAAAAAAACATGCAGAATGCCAACTTAGTTGCATAATATATGAAAACATGCATTTGTGCTACTTGTCGATGAATACTTCATTATTATGAAGTTAGAAATGCCATCCATAGTACATTAATGATTAATCATTTGAGCCTCAACCATCTAGCAATGACAAGTAATGATCCTCATTGCTTATATGACAAACATAAATGACAAGCAATGTTCCACCATCACTTATGTTGGGATCCTCATCATTAGTATCATCCTCCATCCTTTGCCTTTTGTCTAGCCTCTGCCTCTACCTCGATCCTCTAGGGACATCAATCAACACCACCCAATTTTGATGAAATTGCTTAATCTAAGCCTTAAAATATGGTAGAAAAAGTCTAACATGCCTAATCAATGATTTTGGTTTGAGTGAAGGGTACATTTTTGCTAAGGCCATGACAGAGGAATTCAACAATCAACACCACCAACATCGGGGTACATAAAGGGCTTGGTGCTCTTAATTAAATGTCAATCCCATACCCTCATACATGATAGATTCTAATGAAAATGCTACAATCCCACCAATCCTGAAATCCTGAAAACTGTTAAGTTTGTTGAATTTTGAATGGGATATGGAATTCTACTTTCTCCATATGAAGTCTTATGAGGTTGGAACCACTCTTAAACATCTTGAAACAATTAATGGTAATGTTAAAATTTTATATAAAAGAATAAAAAGGAAAGATTAAGGAAATGTCAAAGGAAAGATAAAGGAAATGTCGAGAATAAAAAGGAAATGTCAAAGGAAAGATAAAGGAAATGTCAACTTTTGTTGAAAAAAATGTGTTTATCTCAGAATATTCAATAAACACTTAGTCTAAAATAGATTTCAGACTCCTATAAAGCACTAACAGCCACACAACTGTTATTTATGAGTAGAAACACTACTAGACAAGTTCTGAAATAAAATGGCAGCGGAAATAACTCTTTAACAGCAGACAGTAACTCCCATTTGGCACAAAAATCTGAGCATTACCACTTGAAAAATACACAGAAAATTAGGGACAGATTTGAGGATAAAAAACTCTTTATTCTGCTCAAGGAAAATCAGAGTTTATACAACAGCAAATAGCATCCAGCATTACAACACAGAATATCTCTCATTTCAGCAAGTCATCCCTCAATACAAACTGTACCAGACTGTAACTAGGGCAGATTGACTTCACTGTACAGTCAGTACGGCCCAGAACAGCCAGCAAACCTCCACAAACAATCACAGAAATGTATAGAAACTTGTGCCAAGAGAATCAATATGGAACAGAACAGAAAACTTCAGCAAACTAGCATAGAAAATCGTGTCAATCTTGTTGTATACTCACAGCCTCGATTTGTGTGCCTCCTCTTGCTGTATGGCCAGCAAACATTGTTGTACGACCTCTATTGCAGGCGTTGTACGGACAGCTGAATGTTGTAAATGTTCCTTGGACTGCATGCCAATCCCTCTCCTAGGGATGCATGCCAAGTACCTTTTGTTGTAGCTCTTTCCTCCAATCAAAGAACTCTTCTAGAAAGTCGTGCCTCTTCAACTTCCTCTCACTCTCCTCAAAAGTGTGCCCCCTCTCTCCCTCATGAGCTGGTTTTAATCAATTTTGAAATGTAACTGCCCTAGCCCTTGGTCTTCCAATGAGATTGACGGTCAAGATTAGAACTTGCCCTCATGAGATCAACGGTCACAACTTAATCATCCATTGAGGTCACCTAAATCACTAAAATGACCCATAACATCATAAAGTCACTTTTACATTAAGAAATTAAAAAGACCCAACTTTATAAAGTGCTTTATAAAGTTACTTTATAAAAAATCATTATAAAGTCACTAGGGAGAAAGTGTGCTCGGTCACTTCCGCATGCTAAGCGTCGCCAATGCAAAAGTACCTCTGAGCTACCAAATTCTAACAACTTTTACTTTGACAATATAACATTACCATTAATTGCCAACATTTTTGGTCAAACCTACTAAACAACCACAATGTTTATGCTTGGCAATATCATGCATCAAAAGGTTCAATGTGTCCAAGGAGCACCACGAAGCGTCCCGGAAGTGCCTCAGGAGCACATTCCTTGCTTCGGGAGCACCACACTCCCCGTAGGGGCAAGGAGCATCTCAAGGAGCCTCGGAGCGCTCTCCCAGCACTGCTCCCTGGATGCTCCCACTTGAGGCTCGGTTCCTAGGTAGAGTGCCTCCTAGAGGGAAGATCTCGATAACACTAATTTGGGGTATGTGGTAAATCAAAATAGATCCCGCGAAGATGGAGGCCATCCTCAAGTGGCCAATCCCTACTAATATTACTAAAGTTAGGAGCTTTGTTGGGGCAACGCAGTACATAGTACATACAAAATTTAATAGCATCCTTCATGCCATAACAGCGAGTGGTAGAAATTTCCAATGGGGGGAGAATTAGCAGAAAGCTTTCGATGAGTTGAAACAGAAGATCAGTCAACCACCAATTCTTGCATTACCTAATTTACAAAAGCCTTTCGAAGTGGAGACAAATGCAAGTGGATATACTATGGGAATGATTTTCATGCAGGGAGGTAAACCAATATGCCATCATTCTGAAATGTTTCATGGTGGAGTCGTGAACTAATTTATGTATGGAAAGGAACTCTACGCCTTGGTTCAAGCTATTAAGAAGTGGAAGCACTATCTAATGGGCCAGCGATTAATAAGTGGAAGAACTATCTAATGGGCTAGAAAACCATTATCCACATTGATCACTAGCCACTGCAGTATTTGCAGGCCCAAAGTAAGCTTCAACAAACTAGATACTACAACTGGATGGGGTTTTTGCAACAGTTTAATCGAGCCATCAAATATAAGAAGCATGGCACTAATAAGTTGGCAAACATGCTTTCAAGGCCGCCCACATCCAAGATTACAGCTTTGGGAACTCTTATGCACATGGATCCTTTTACCCGTGATGCATACAAAGAAACACACATGGAAGATGAGGACTGTAAAGAGGTGTTTTAGTAGCTACAAGGCCAAATTTTTGTAAAAGAAGATGGCAGTAAAGCTAACTATCCTCTCTAGAATGCGTTTCTCTACAAGCTAGACAAGATATGTATTCCTAAAGGTTAAAGAATGCAGCTTATTAGAGAGGCCCACACCTCCAAGGCTGCAAGATATTTTGGTGTTGGGAAGACAGTTGCCAACTTACAGAGGTGTGTGTATTGGCTCAAATTCAAGAAGTTGTCACTCGATTTATTAAAGGATACATACTTTGTTGTACCGACAAACCTAGTAACAGAAATAAAAGTTTATACCATCCCTTACTTGTACTCACTAGACCCTGGGATAACATCTCCATGGATTTTGTGGGTGGTTTGCCAACAACCAAGAAGGGAAATGACTCTCTGTTTGTGGTAATTGACAAGTTCAACAAGATGTGCACTCTTGTGCCTTGTAAAAAAAACCATCAAAGGAAAAGAAGCAACAAACATGTTCTTTGAAAAGGTTTGAGTGCACTTTGGGATACCAAGGAGCATCATTTTAATTAAGGATACTAGATTTCTCAGTGCCTTTTGGACTACACTTTGGGAGAAGATGGACACCAAGTTGAAGAGATCTACATCTTTCAATCCACAAACATATGGGCAGACAAAAGTAGTCAACAAGACATTGGTTCAGCTTTTGAGGGGTACAATCATAAGCATCCAAACACCTGGGATGAAAATCTAATTTATATTCAACACTCTTATAACAAAGCGATCCACACTTCTACTGGTAAGTCCCCTTTTGAAACTTGCGTTGGGTATTTGCCACCACTGCCCTTGGATGTTGTATATGGACAGCAAGGAGGAGTAATAGAAGACATCACAGAAGATGCATTGAAAGCAAAAAAAATTGTTGAAAAGATTAGGAAAATCCATTTGCAAGTACAAGAGACATTGAAGAAGTCATAGGAGAAGTACAAGGCCCAACATGATCAGCATGGAATTGAGAAAACATTCAAGGTAAGAGACAAAGTTTGGTTGCATTTTAACAAAGAAAGGCTATGGGGTCCTAGTAAGAATATCAAGGCTTTGAGGCATGCTCCTTTTGAAGTATCGAAAAAGGTGGGTGATAATGCCTATAGACTCAGTCTACCCCCATATATGTGCATTTACTTGATAGTGAATGTGGAAAATCTGAAACTCTATGAGACTTCCATGTTGGATCAGGAAACTGAGGAGCAAATCCTACCTACTATAGAGGACTTAGGCACTGAAAGCTTAGGCAAAGTTGGCAGAAGATACAGTTTTGCAAAAGAAGTCCAAAACTTCCAGATAGGGAAAGCATGAACTCTAGCAGGTTGGGTTGAAAGGGAAACTTCCAAGCAAAGGCCAAATGCTACTCCAGGGAGAAGGTAGAGGAAAAATTTCCCCACCTCATTCAATAAAATATTTTGGGGATCAAAAGCCTCCCTAAATGGGGAGATATGATCTAGAATGGATCATTATATAATTTGTCATCTATATTGGTACTTTCTAGGTGGAAAAATTGGAAGAATTGGCCTACACATCCCATTTTAGGGGCAGGGCCCAATTTGGTGATTTAGCGTTCGAAAACTTCCAAAGCCAGTTTGAGGCATCAAACAACACTTTTGGGGGTCAAAACTTTGTGAGCTTAGCTCGCAACTCCTCAATGTTATTCTACACATTAAAAGCTTTCTAGCAGTGCAAAAATGACATCAATCAGAGTTTGTATGCAGAAGTTATGCCTCCCACAAATTGACCTACCTTATTGACCATGGAAATGAGCGGATGCCACATCAACCCCCATTATTAACACATGTGGGGCTAGTCATGTGTGGAATTTCAAGAAGATTGTAAAGGGCCCAAATCCCTAACACTAATTGAGAGTTGAGACATGCAAAAACCCTAAACCTAGATGATTATCTAGCTATGTTAAATACCGGGCCGGTAGGAAGGGAAGGAGTTCCATTCTTTTGGTATTGTTATTGTTCCATAGTTGAGCAAAGCATCTAGGAGTTGGATATTGACGCATAACAAAGGAGGCAGAAGATTTTAATAGCAACCATTCGAGCCACAATGTCCATGGCAACTCCAGAGTGAGTGCCCCTTTCTTTGTACTTGCATTCCATAACTAAGAAAAAGAGAGCAAAGCATAGGCCTCACTTTCTTACTAGGTTTTCTCCCATATTGGGTTTCCCATGTCACATCTTCTGTTCATTTGTGTAGATGGTGTTACACACTTAAGTGTCGCAATTTCATCACCATGTGGAACTGTTTTTCATAATCCCTAGACATGTTGGAAAGGAAACCTATCATTTGGAGATCCAAATACTATCTTTCACCTTGAGTTTTTGGCCTTTTTTTAGTATCGTCGCTCTCCTGCCCATATGAAGAGGATGAACCCTTGTCATCGCTCCTTGCTTAGTTCTAGGGAAGCGATACTATCGCCTTGTGCTCAATTCTAGGGTGGCGATCAAGTAGTTGTAACCATTATGCCTCATTTTGAGATGTTGTTTCAAGGAGATTTCAGTTGGTTAGAGGTTGGTTCGAGCTACCCTCTATCCAAGGCAAGGTCAATCTTGTCTGTTTAGCTAAATCCTCATTTGATCCTATCCTCTCCTCAAAATTATCCTATGGTTGATATGCCTCAACTCCTATATAATGGAGGCCATTCTTGTTAATGTTTTATGCTGATATTATAGTTCTTTGCATTTCATAAGATAAGAGCATAAAATAAACAAGATCACTGAGAAATACACATCCACAATAGACACAGCATTTATCCTGGGAAACCCTCTAGGGGAAGAAAACCCAGCAAAAACTTCCTTATCATAAATAGCTTATCAAGAGTTCAAGAGATAACTCAACCAATACAGAAAATCCTCCTCTAAGAGATGCGCCACCCTTCTTCTTCTTTCACCAACTTGAAATGCCACCTTGCCTCATAAGAACATGAGCAAGTGAAGTGTATTAGAAGTGAGGCGCTAGCCTCTTATTTATACAAAACTGGCACGTGTGAAGAGTCACCATCCTGGCAGGGCCGACCTCTCTTACTGGGTGGGTAAATCCACCTTTA
>ML782362.1:950700-1007957 GCA_009831015.1 Picea engelmannii | reverse complement strand
GTGAAAGAGAGATTACAACCATGGCCTTGATGTCGTAAGGTCCCTTCCAACTATCCTTCGTTCCCCACACACTTCTTTCTCCAAGGATTCTGAGACCATGGATCTGATAGCTACTCACAATCTATCTTGACAAAGCAAATCTCCAAGCCACTCTAACCAGGCTAATAATTCCAAGCCAACCAAAGCTAACAAGCTCAAGAAAAGCTAACTTTCTCCATGAGAACTCCTCTCCTTTTATAAGTTGAAGAGGATAAGGTGAGGAGGTTAGGATGATCCCACTAAATCATGAAAGCGAGTAAGATCCAAACCATTCAGATGCCACCTCACCATAGAAGTTTCTCCTTCTAGAAGATTCGAGAAAATGCTCATTTTTCCCACGTATAAGCATTCTTGCACCCTGCTTATAGTGCAACCTGCGAACTGTTCGCACCCTAGTTATGATGCAGCCTGCGAGAATCAGGCATTCTCACACCCTAATACATAGGCAGCCTGCAAACTTCCCTTTTTATAAGGTTTTTACACAGGAAAATGCAACTTCTTTTCTCAGGAAAAGTTCTTCTCCGTTCTCTCTTCAGGAACTCAGGCCACTGACCCCTCTGAAGGAAACAGATAGGTTTACATCATTAATGTTCATAGGGATGACGAAAATAATGTGTAACAGATAGGCAAGACTGCTTCCAGCCCGTAAACGAGTTGAAAAGGTGAGAAACCAGTTGTAGTCTTAACATACATTCGGTAACCCCATAATGCCAAGTATAACATCAAATGCCAATTTGACTTGGCTGAGTTGATCGTTCGTTGTAGGATGATCTTAAGAGATTTATTTGCAGCTTCCACCTGACCATTTTCTTGGGGATAGTAGGGTGATGAATGTTCTTGACGCAATCCAAGATTTGATGTTAATTCAGTCATCATCTAGTTTTGAAAGTCACTGCCATGGTCAGTGACAATCTCTCTCGAGATGTTGAACCTTGCTATTATCTGGTTAAATAAAAAGAGAGTCGTAGTCTCTCCATCATCTTTAAAGATTGGCATAGCTTCGACCCACTTTTTGAATTAGTCTACGACTACAATGATATAACGGTTCCCCCTTACTGAAGAAGGGTTTCATGTAGTGTAATCAATCCCCCACTTGGTGAAGGGACCAACTGTGATGATAGGAAACATGGGAGCAAGATGTTCCCTTATCTTCCGAGAGAATATCTGACACGGGTGGCACTTCTTGACTGATTCAATACAATATTTGATTAGTGTCGGCCAGAAGTAACCTGCTCGTAAAATCTTTTGGGTTGCTGCCAACCCATACAAATGACCGCCACATGCTCCGGTATGGCAATCGTTAAGCACGATAACTGCTTCTTCGTGAGTGAGACATCGGTGCAGGATGCAATCTACACCTCTTCGATACAACGTATCATCGAGTATGAGATAATTTTTGGCCTGATGGCATATATGGAAACGCTCATCAAAAGAAGAAGAAGTGGGGTACTTCAAAGTCTAGAGATAGATAAGTATATCTCCATACCAGGGATCCCAAGATGCGATAAAAAACATATCTCCTTTGATAGGCGACTCTTCGGGAATAACATCACCCGAATCAACTGAAAGTTCCGAAATCAGTTCTGCGAAGACCAATGACTTTTTGGTTTTCGCTGAAACGAAATCTAAGTTGAATTCCTAGAGGACGACTATCCATCTATTGATATTTCCGCCTATTATCTGTCATATCTACATGTATTGAAACGAATTCACAACGGCAATGACGGTGGTGTTGCGAAGAAAAACATAATGACAGAACCATTGAACAACATGGACTTCTGCGAATGCAAGTTTTTCGATATGAGAATAATTAAGTTCTGGTCTGACTAGGCCTCGACTCAGTTAATAGATCATATATTCTGAGAGAAAATCATCTTCCTAAACTAAGACCATGCCAATGGTGGACTCTACAGCAGCCAGGTATAATAAGAAATCTTTGTTATAGTTGGGTGGCTGAAGAAGAGGGGAAGTTATGAGGGCATGTTTCAATGTGTCGAAGGAGCATTGAGCGACATCATCCCAATGAAAAGGAATGTCTTTCTTCAGTAAGCGCATAAAGACCTTTGTTATCTTAGCATAGTTGGTGATGAAACATCTTAAAAAAAATTCCTTTCCCTGTAGACTCTAAAGTTGAAGGATTGTGCATGGGGGAGGCAACTGAACTATTGCCTCAACCTTGAGAGGATCGACCACGATCCCCATTGTTGACACTATGAAACCTAAAAAACTTCCTGATGTTATGCAAAAGTTGCACTTATTTGGATTCAAGTGAATCCGGAAGTAACGACATTGCTCAAAGATAAGTCAAAGGTGTGTGGGATGATCTGTTCTCTTGCGAGATCGAGATGCTAAATCATCTAAATAGGCCTCGACTATATGCTTGAAATCATGGAAAGTAAAAGACATGGCCGGCTGAAAGGTCGCTCCAGCATTTTTGAGACCAAAGGGCATCTTATGATATGTGAATGTACCCCATGGACAAATGAATGTCATTTTGTTCTAGTCTTTGGGTTTGATTTGTATTTGATTATATCCCGAAAAATCATCCATGAAAGAAAAGGCCACGTAACCTGCACATTCATCAATGATCTGGTCGATGAATGGTGTGGGAAAATTATCTTTTGGACAGGCCTTGTTCAGATCACGAAAGTTCGCACATACATGAATCGTGCCCTGTTTCTTATTGATCGACACATGATTTGACACCCATTGGGTTAAATGGATAGGATAGATAAAACCATCTTTTAGCAGTTTCTCAACTTCAACCTTAATGGTTGCTGCTTTCCTGGGATTAACTGGACGAAGCTTCTATCGAACAGGCTTGGCATCCGGATAAGTTGTGATTTCATTTTCGACTATTTTTGGATCGACGCCTAGAATTTCCTCGTAAGACCAAGCAAAAACGTCGCATAATTCTTTAAATAGATCTGTGCAGATTTGAATCTCTCCGAGGGAACAATCAGCTCCGATGAAAACATTCTCCATGACACCAGGGGTTCTGGAGATATTAATCGGTATGGTTTTAGTGATAGTTTCCATATTACCCTCGGCATAAACCTCATGTGTAGCTAAGGGATTAATAGGACAAGCCCTATCTCCAGTCATATTCAAGGTGAATTCTATGGCTTTGATTCTAATTAACTCTGGGAGGAAGTATAATCTTTGATGGAGATCATCCCAGGGTTTTTCTGAACTAGTCATTGCTTCAATTATTGCTTCGTCGGAAGGCAATACTAAGTCTAACGAATCAGTATCAACGAGAGAGACTTAAGCCCAAATAGGATCTAGAAGTGGATCTAACTCTTGTGCAGGTTGGATCTATGTTGTCTGAAGCTTGCTGGACTAAAGAGTACACTACTTCGACTGCAGATAAGGGCATGGACATGTCAGGGTGCCCTGTCCCTTCCATCGTGGCTGATGGGGAAGGAAGTATCCACAGATCGTTGAACTAAGTCATGCGAAATGACGAAACTTGGAAAATCCCAACCTTATGGTGGTTGGATATGAACTTGACATCGCTTTGAGGGGGGGGGGGNCGTTGACTATGCCCAGTTGGAGATTATCAATCATCGAGACCGCGGATACTCCCAATGAAGGATCAGGTCTGGAGAAAGACAATTGATCAATGGTCACAATCTGGTCCTCGTGCGGAAACAACAAGACCCAAAACAATGTAGCAACCACTGCTTGCATGGCATAAGTCTGACTCCTTCCTAACAAAATATTGTAGTCGAGGGATGCATCGACTACTTCTACCTCGACGCACACGGTCTTCCCTCCTAACTGCATAGGGAAAGAGAGAATGATACCATGTGGTCAGAATGACCGACCATCGAAAGTAGTGAGAAGAGTAGGTGACGGAGACAAAACGGGTTGGCCAATGGCCTTCCAACATGCCAGCGACATAACGCATGTCGAGGTCCCCTCATCAACCACCGTACGAAAAATGTTCCGAGTAAAACTTTTTGTGGGGTGAGCCACTACTATCTGAAATGCTACATGGTAAGGCAGACGAGGTTTTAAGTCAGTTGTATCCAACATGATTGTACCTGGATTACAAGTCTCGGTAGATCCTAAAGCAGATAACAAAGCTTTCCTCTGGGAAGGATAGCTTTGGAGGACCTCCAAATAAGACATCGCACAAGGGGTTTGAGACAAATCCTCCACCACATAATAGTTCTAGGTGACCCTTGCATTTGGGTTGTGAGAATCTTTCTTGAACGTGATTGTGAGATGGGAGTTCAACTTCTTTGTCGTTCTCAGAAGTGCTTGGTTTACTATAGTCATGCGCTCTAGTCAATATAAAATAATCACCCTTCATCATATACACATTCATAGATGCGGGATTGTTCGAAGACAAAGAGGGTCCTTGACTGCCCCCTTTCGCGCTTGTAAAGGCTTGGGTTAGGTTTTTCCCATGTTGAAATGGGTTGGTTAACACGACAGGCTATTGCTATGTGACAAAATTTTGGGCCTCTGCAAGCCAATGACATTGGTGGGTCGAGTGGTCTTCCGCGTACAGGTTGCACGGATACCTCACCTTTCATTTCTCATTGTTTCCCCCGCCAGCATTATTAGTGGATTTCTTATCCCCCTTACCCTTCTTTCGTTGTTTTTTCTTTCTTTCAAGCTGCTGGGTGGACTTTGGATTTTTCGATTGCACTGTGTGTACATCCGACGTTTGGGTAGGGGGAGCAGCCTAAATAGTAGTTTGGCTGGCTGATGTGTGTTGTATAGACAATTGCTGCAATTGCTTCGTTAGTTTCTCAGCAGGATTTGTGTGTGTTGAACCAACAATACCATCGGCATGTGGTCTAATTCTTTGTCTGGTTTTATCAAGTCTTGAGCGTGGCACATCTGGCAAGATATCGTATAATAAATCGGACTGAGAGAAAATTAGCTCAAGCTGTTGAGCTCTCATGATGGCATCTTCTTCGGAAAACACTCCCGACGTCGTGACGTCTTTGGATAACTGTGGGACCAAAGACTTAAGGAACCACACTAGTAGGAATGATGGTGGGACTGGCACCTTAATTAAACTCTTTCGGCATCTCCATTCTCGGATGTGATCAGAGATATGGTATGCTTTTGTCTGTGAGAAATTGGCGAGCAATTTTGTGCCAGCGTCGTATCGCACAGGTAATTGGAAATGGTTGAGGAAATCCATTGCCAATTCGCCAAAGGAAGAGTATCTTGAGCGGTCGAGCTCAATGTACCATTTCATGGCACTCCCAATGAGAGTACGTTGAAACAATCGCAACTATACGTATTCATCCTTTAACGAATTAGATGAGCACCAAAGGTGAAAAGTAGTCACATGATCTCCTGGATCTTCATTAGGCTTGGCCTCAAACTTTTGTATGTCTGAAGGAAACTTCGTTGACATAGGAGGCCAACATGGATCGTGACAGATAGGGTCATTCAACAACCTTGTCAAGTCTAGAAAATGAAAAGTTTCCAGGAAAGGTATTTTGGTTTGTTGGTGATAACCATGGAAAAAGGGACCTGGAGTTTGACTGGCACCAGGTTGCCAGGAAAAATTTGGCTACTGGCCTGGGTTCTGGTAAAAACCATGGCCATGACTAGCATACAGATTCTGTGTGTGAGGAGACATCATCGGTTGATTCCAAAAATAGGATGTATATGGTTGGGCGTGCATTACATTCGGAGGAATTTGGGAAGGGTTTCCCCATGCTGATCCCATGGGCATAGGCATAGTACCTTGTCCGGGGTTCCATTGGTTGTGAAAAGAATTGCCCCAGATCAACATTCCTAACGAGGGAACTGATCCCTGCCAAGAATTCCAAGGTCCTAATGCAGAAGAAGTTCCTAGGTTTGCCCCCTGTGCAGGAATAGTACCCTGCATAGGAATAGGTGGTCTGTAACCGGGGTTGCCCCCAATCAGGAAAGAAGTTGACGAGAAAGCATTGTTACCAAACGTATCGAACAAAGAAAATGGTGTTGAACCGACCAACATATTATGAGAATATGGTCCTTGACTCCCTGCTCCAAATAAACTATGGTGTGTGGGTGTCCCAGCGGATTGCTGGTGGGTGCCACCGAGCGAAGGGGACGAAGGAGGTATATGAGCTCCTCCATAAGGGAAAGTGTTAAAAGGAGCTGAAGTGCCCCCCATGTGTCTTGCAGAGGAGCGTTATAGCTCTCTGCCTGACACAGGCGCACCCTCAGACACGTCTTCTTACAGGACCTCCTCCTTTCCTCGGCCCGAAGAACTGAGAAGCTCTTCTAATTCCCTATCGAGAATTTTCCACACCCACAATATTTCTCCAAAAGACCTCCCTTAATGATCGGGAAACTGGACTTCGCAGTTTCACAAGTCCTGTGGTCGCGCAGTTTGTGTCTCGCGATTCTCCGAAATCCGACATGAGTCAACGCTGACCTTTTACCTTGCTATCGGGGTTCCTCCTATCGGTATTTTTGCATTTGCGATGTCCAAAACAACTCGCCTCACCGACCCTCGATCCTCGATACACCAATACACTTCCCTACTACCATATCCCCCCTCTGGCTAAGCCTTTAGTGCACGCGACCGCTCCTTATATGACCGCAGTCATATTCCTCATTGGGGTTTCACGGTTCGCGATTCCAAAATGCATCAACACCTTGTCACCAGGATCCCCGATATCCCGATGACCCAAACACCGATAGACGACTTCCTTGTCGGGACTTTGGACTTCGCAGGATCGTGAATCCTAATACCAATGTTTCGGGACTTTCCTTTTCCCGAACCCCGATACGGTATGCCACCTTTCCTCCACTAATTCTACTGTGGCCCACACTGTTCCTTTGGCCTGTCGGGATATCGCATTTCATAGTTTCGTGATTCTCGCTGCTATGGTTCCCAAGAATCATGAAACATTGATTCTCGATGCACGTAAGGGTTGACTCTTCCACATCACTATCCCCTCGTCGCCTTTTCGGACATCGTGAGATCGCGATTCCTAATGCAACGTTTTTTTTGTCCCCGCAATTCCCGAAGTGTCGAACCCTGACTCCTCTCGGATCTTCTGACGCGTGTCCACCCTGAGATCCACGACTAGGACTTCCTCAGTGTTTTGAGACTTGAAAGGTCTCGAGTCTCTTGAATTCTAAAACCCCGATGCCTCAATATCCCGATGCCTCTCCGGGACTTTCCTCTGCTCACTAGGACTTAACCCCAGTGCAACTTCTACCTGATCGAATGGCTGACGGGAAACCCAACAACGATCCTACGACTCACGATCCTCCTGAGCTTAACCTCCTGGTGTGGTCATAACCTCCTCGTTACTTTGGTGGATCTGACGGCTGGTGGATTTTTCACGAATCCCTTCCACGAGATCCTGACCGTCAATTTCTTCCTCCTTGAGGATTTCTTGAAAATAACCAAGTGTTCCTCTGCGCTCACTCGTCCTCCTGAATGCAACCCTGCAACATTGGTTTTAGATGCTCCACAGAACGAGCTCCCTGTGCAATCCTTCCTTAGGCTTTGAAGGTTTTATCCCTCTTGAGCTCCCTCCAACTTCCCAGTCTCTTAGAAAAAGAGAACCCTTTTCACGCCTTCCTTGCGGTAACCTGCAAACACTTCAATTGTTTGGGTTTCTTCGACCCTGCGCACACCTGCAACAACAGTCCTTCAAATATTCTTCTCATATTCACAACTAAGACTCTCCCTTAGCCTACGCACTCCTGGCACGGCTCCAGTAACCCAATTTCACTTCTGGGTGAACGAGAACAAGAGTTAAACCACTTGAGCCTCCATCAACACACTCCTTGCAGACGTTTTCGACTGCACTCCTTGCAGGAATCCTCACTCAGATAGAGAAACAATTGTAACTCATTTCTTCTTCCCCTCAGATTTCAAACTCAAACATGAAATCACATACACAACAATAAAGAAAATGCATAACAGGAAAACAAACACTCATGAGCACATCATTTAACATCAACACACAGAGAATAGACACATAACCATGGATTTGAATCAACTTCTTCTATTAATTCAAGATCTATACATGGATGTTCTTCTACAACTCTCTGCTATTTTCCTGTGCTCTTCCTTCTTCAATAATCATGCTTATGCTACAATCTACAATGAGGGTGTCTATATCCGTTTTCCCTCCTTCTTTCTAAAACTGTCTAATCTATGAATTCAAGTCTATCTACCTGCATTAACTAGTTTAAATGCCTCCTATCTACTAAGGACAAGAGCGAATCGCTCAAGGTCCAATACAATATACAAAGGTGCTCTTTCATAAATGGATTCATTAAAGATTTGGTGCATCAACTTCAAAAATATTTTCAAGCAATTTATCATGTGCTCAAAAATACGTTGCGCTTGCTCCATGCTCGCTTGATATTTGCGATGCTCCTGCATCACTTCCCCTAGAACTAAAGTCTGTAAAGTGGAGTAGGAAAGTACATGACTTGTACCTGAGCTAGGCATCCCGTATGAGAACGGAGGGCTTGTCGCACTCGGTGTGAAAGGGGCAGTGGTCGCCGCCATATACGGGATTGGACCACTGCTCGAGGTAGAGGCGGTCAAGACCATGGTGGCTCAGACCAGTGATGGTAGGTGAAGAGGTGGAATATACCTCGTGATGACAACCGTAGTGGGAATTGAGGAATTCCCAGAAGAAGTGGCAGCATTTGTTTCCATTGCTGTGTGCGACACTGTCTGGCAATCATAAGGGTGAATCTGTATGATGATGGGTACCGAAAGATCAGTGGTTGGAGTTTCATATGGACCAAGAGATTTCACCCCAAGGTCTAAAATGGTTGTTTCCTCTAGATTTTGGTCAGGTACAATTTCCTGTGACCCAGTCGCTTTAAAAGACCTTTGTTGGTCTAGCTTTCGCCTCAATGGTGGTGGAGGTGGCTCCAGTGTAACCGGTGATAGGCCCAGAAGCCTTCATGACCAGTGGAGCTTGTGATCCTCCACTGTGTGAGAATATCAAAGACACACTAGGGATTTCTATTCGTTCAAAAACAACACACACTAAAAAGGTCCCTCCAAGATAAAACAAGCAAACACTAAACTAGTTGGAAGAATAGTTACAACAACCAACACTAGAGCAACTTACCGGTGCAAGTACAACTCGAACACGGAAGCACCCTCTGGGTATACTCTGCAAATAATGGATCGATGTCTATCCTAGGTACCGCGGTATACCCCCGCAGTCACCTATGTATGTCTCTAAAAATATAGGCAACTAGGTTTCCAGTGCGCGAACATTCACCAGGTGGGTACAGTCGAAAGTCGGGTAGACCACAATGAGCAGGGTATTGGGCCTGAAACCTGTCAAGGGTATCAAAGGTAATTGGTCTGGAAGACAATTGAGGACCTTGAACAGATTCGAGACCCACTAAACTCCGTGGCAAATGCAATCGATGGAATCCCAAGACAAGCCCTCTATATGTGTTCTCCACTATGATTGGTCCATCTTTGGAGGGGTTATCTTCGCTACCTTTCTGCACGCGACCTCGTGTTTATCCCCTGTGTTAGAGGGGGGTCCCAGATAACTTTCATGATACTGGACTTTGACACTCCCTAACTCAGACTCCAATGTTTGATTTAATGGCCTTGACGAGTTTCCTCTCCAACCTAATTCAAGTCCCTAACCCTAAACTAGTTGGTTGACCCTACAAACATAAAAAGTCTAATGAATTTTAGATTTAGCGTTAATTTTTATGGCTTGTCTTAATTCAAAGGTTATGAAATTGAAACTAGTGATGTTTGAAAGACGAAAGAAAAATAAACAGAAAGCTAGAAACAAAATAACTTCTCTTGACTCAAATCTTAAACAACTTTTCAAACTAAAAATTTTCTAAGATCTTTGAAAAGAAAACTCAAAGTAGGATTTCACTCGACTACGAGCTACTTATGATCTAAGTAAATTGTCAAGAACTCATGAAAGCAAATACTTTTCCCTAGTTACTAATGCAAAACAACACCATTTAACCAAACAAAGAAATCAAAGTTTTTTTTTTATCTGAATGCTCACAAAGAAAAAAGGAAAAATATCAACAAGTAAAAACCAAGAAAACTTCTGGTCTAATCGCAGATTGCAAAGAGTCACTTTAAAAATAACACACAAGCAAATTAAAACTGGACTCTCACACTTGTCTAAAAACCCCATAAAAAGAAAATTTTGAGGAAAAATTCTTAATGAAAAAGAAAGTTATTGCTGTGATCAAACCTAAGTTACTGATCGCTATGACAGAGACCCAAAAACCTGAGAGGTATAAATCTTGTCAGAGGAAAGTATGACTTCCTTACCTTAAAAAAAAAATTTCTCCACAGGCACGCTACTGACAGTTCAACAACAAGCGTGTGTACATGAGTTGTGTATAGTCAGGGCGCATGTACACGCATGCAGACCTTATACAGGCCATGTGTACTTCTGAAACTTTGAGATAAATGAAAGTCCAAGCAATCTAGTCCAGGAAGAGACTACTGGTACTGAGAACCAAGATCTCTTGAATACTCAGACACTTACTTTAACAGAAAAAGAAAACAATTCAAGGAAAAAATCATATAACAAACTAATCTGAGGTGAAACCTAAGCTATATACTGCAAACAAAAAAGCCTAGAAAGAGGTCCAGAAAACCCCTGAAAAGGATTATTTCTGACAGGGGAGAGGATTACTACCTCTCTAAAATATTTTTTTTGGAATCATACACACAACTGACACTTCCTCATCTAGCGTGTACACATGGGCTGTGGGAAGGTAGGGCACGGGTACATGGGTGAAGACCTTATACAGGCCACGTGTACCTCTGCGGGTCTTGAAAAAAAAATGCAGTCAAGAAAAGAAGCAGAGATAATTGGTATGGAAGACCAGAATCTCTTTTAGCTCAAACTTTTGCAGAAACTTTAAAAACAAGGAATGAAGCCAGTTTTTAAAAATACCCAAGAAAAAACATTCCCAAAAACCCTAGAGTTCCCTAGTATGGTCGCCAGTTCTGTTGTGGGTGGTAAATCCCTCTTATGGACTAGCACTAAGGGTTTTATCATGCATGTAGAAATGACCTAAAGATTCTTACTTTTTACCATCATCCCATGCCTAGACCCCCATTACTCATATGTAAATACAAGGCTCAAGAGATTAAGTTGACGTACCTTATTCTTCATGTTTGATGTCGATCCCTTTTCGTGCTTGGTCATTCTTTGACTGCAAATCTCCTCCCAATGATGACCTGCATTCCCTAAAGACAAACAAAGAACTCCACATGCATTTGATCTATGAACTAATGGGTTAGAGATTTAATCAATCTTACAATCAATATTCCAATAATGACAATCTCATATGGCGGGACAGGAAAAGCAACTCTTTTATTAACTTCACAATGATACCTTACAATGATAAAGTCAACTACTGCTCCTCGATCCTGGTCCTGGGCTCTTCTTCCACTGTCTTCCAACTTATTTTCTCTATACTTCTCTTTGCATAAGGATGGCTAAAGGTTGGGACAAAGGGAATGCTCAATCGGGTATAGTTTCTTTACTATGATTCTCCCCCTTTCAAATGGGACCCCTAACCCTTCTTTTATAGGCTAGAAGAAGCTAGGTATTTGGTCGAGTGACCAGCCATGCATGGTCGAAAGGTTTAGTTAACTTACCCAAAGTTGTGTGTTCTGTCAGCAACTTTCCTTTTTCATGATTTTGTAGGTACACGCGAGATGTCTTGGGTCAGCTAGAATGTACACGCGTCCAGTAATGGATCAGGGCATGTGGGCCTTTATAAAAGGGGTTTTTAAGAAGAGTTGTTCAATAGTGTTTTGGCAGAGAAGGAATCTAAGATGGCCTGATGCCAGGTAAGTATGTCTGGTGAAAATTAGGGTTATAACAATATATATCTAACATAAGTTTAGGGTTAGTGTTTATGTATGTTATTGTTATAAACATGAGTTTCCTCCCTATCTTATATATACCATAACTTATCATTTATCAATATAACAATCAACTTAAAGATTTTATTCATGGATATTTCTTCCTTCATTTAATTGAATTAGTAAGTGCTAGCTAACCATTAGATGTGCAAGTATCCCAACCATTATTGTCACTGTTATATTATTTTCAATTTATGCAAGTGTGATCCCATTTGGGTACTAGGGATGTAACAAGTGGTATCAAAGATTCAATCAAGCTTTGTTGGTGTTTTTTTGTTAGTTCTTAAAAATAAAAGAGAGAAGAAAATGACAATCAATTACTATCATTTCACTGATCATGGTTGAGTTTCAAGAGAAATTCCATATCTTTATCAATGAAAAGAGAGAGACATTATAGCTACAATTGAAGGGAAAAGGGTATGTGGATTCCATAAACCTAGAATATTATGGAATCCACATACCCTTTTCCATAGAATATACTAACTAGATCCAAAAACCAAAGACATGAAATATGGTACTACACATATAATATATTATCAAGGAAAAAACAAGCTACATGAAATTTGGACATTTGAACAAAAATTTACAAGTTAAATGAGTACATCAATAAAAAAAAAACATATTAACCTTGCAAGTTCAAAATCCGAGCTATGTAGATCGAGAATTGGATTTGTTCAATCGGTGGGTGACAGAAAAAATAAACAGCTCAAACAAAATCCAAGAACTGTGTCGCAACTATAACAATTGTGTCGCAAAGTCTCTTAAAGTCAGGTATATATAGATCAAATAGTCAACTAGTCGTTAACACCGACCAATGAGATAGGCAAAATTTTCGTCGCTATTGCCACGAAAGTTCGTCGCTATTGCTACAAACTTTCATGGCAATAGCGAAAAAAATCCATACCAAGTTAAAATAACCTATTCGTGGATATTGCGACGAATTTTCACGGCAATATCGACGAAAATCCTGCCCTATTTAAAAAAAAGATGAAACTAATGGAAACATGGAAAAATTTTGTGGAATAATCTGCCCATATGTAGTAGTGTTAACTTCTAGGAGGTACTTTTCCAACTAGTCCCGTGCAGATTCTCTATCCCTCATGTAGTTATGGGCATATAAATTCGCAAGTCCAAGTGCCCTTCCATCAAAATTGAGAAATATTAACGACACCAACTAAGGAAATATTGTAGTCTATTATGTAGGAAGTAAACTTAGGTGAGAATAGAATGGCCTCTCATTTTTGTTGAGGAAAATATACGAATTATCTTACTCAATCATTTTCAAATCTTTCCTGGCTAAAACAATATAAGTCGGGAATAACACCCTAGGTTTTATAGCCCAAAAAATATTTTCCCAATCCACAAGTATTAATTACAAGGGTTTAGACTGATTTTTTTATGAAAAGAATGTTGCAAAATAACATAATTTTTTTATATAATTTTCTGAAAAATATACAGATTACAGAAAGTAAATGTGGAGATCAAAAGAAAAAGCAACCAAGTCATAGATACACACAATTGAGATAGAATAACAATCTGCTTTATTTCATTCCAAGAAATCAAAGTATCTTTCTCTTTACGAAATATCTGTGAGGGCATGGACAAAAGTCCAATTTAGATATACCCGATGAAAATCATACAAAAGGACTCTGACAAGATGTAAAAACATAACTTTCTAATCTAGATCAGCTTGTTAGAAACTGTTGCTAATTTGACTCTTCACAATATCCTTTATCAGCTGTGAAACTTAATCCATTAAAAGACAAGTATACAGAGACTATCAAAGATAGATCAACACCTTTAAAACAAGCATCTGAATGATTTGGTTCAATTTTGAACCTTGTTGTCTACAATAGGACCCAACTGTCAAAAAGATAATTAGGCTCTAAATGAACTCAAGAATGAATGAAAACTGAAACTATCTCATGAAAACCAAAGAGCAAACCTTAGTATTGCTTTTTCCTTCTATTCCCTCCTTGTTCTTCCTTCTCATTTGGCTTTTATGCATTCCAATTAAGTTGAAGTAGTTCAACTAATTTCTTTAGTTAAGTTAGTTAAACTTAACTAACTATAGTATAGGAGAAATAATAATAATAATAATAGTTATGGGTCTTTATTTAATAATAACTAAGTAGGTGGGACCCCTTGTGAATCCCTTATTTTATTCTTTAAAAAAATAAACACAATTAGATAATCATTTAAACACATGTTGCCTTGTAGCTCCCATAAATACTTCCAAAATTTGAATATTAAATATCATAAATAATTGAAACCATGTCCAAAAATATGTAAATATCCACATTATCCAAAAAATAGCTTGTTGTCCAAAACTTTCTGTAGACCACTGTCTTCAACAAATTAATCATAAAACATATAATTTACAATCCATACTTGTCACTTTGAGAGGCAATATTTCTTCTATCACTATTGTCCCCTTTGAACTTCCCAGAAGTAGCCTTTGGTTGATTCGAACCTTGAGGCTTAATCTCACTAATAACATGGCAACAATCTTCCTTTAGATGCATACGTGAGGAAACTGATTTTGAAGAGTCATTTGAAAGAGAGGAAGGGGAGGAAACAACTTTACCTTTATCTTTCACGTGGGGAACATTGGTTTTAATCCATTTTCTAGCATGAGAGGATTGAACAGGTGAATGCACAGGGGCAATTTAAACATTAGGATTTACATGTGGTGGAGGGAGTGATGACAAATTGGGCCAGCCACGATGGTGAGAGATTTCCAGATTGACAATCTCTTGCCATCCATCATTCACAAGGACTTCTAGTTGCAAGTATACATGAGGAGGCACATGAATACCATGGATGTTTTGAGGATGGAAGGGAGGTCTATTTGGCCAGGGTTTAACTATCCCTTGCCCAATCCATTTGAAGAACCCATCTTGAAAGAACTGGTTTGAAACCCTTGATGGTCAACATCAAAATGAATTGAGAATCTAGGCCTTCTAGGCCCTCTGTTCCAGTTACCTCTTCCTCTATTATTTCTTCCATGGCTGCCCCTGCTAAAGAAACACATCCTGTATGCAACAATTCATCAACATTTATCCCTTAATAGACCATACATGACATTATGTTTTCATGAAACAAATTTTGGCTCTAAAATTGACATCAGACCCATGCAAATAATTCCATAATAAATTATTTAATAATTTCCAAGTGAGCAGGGGGTGGATAGGGTTCATGGGACATATAGAGGGATTGTAATGAGAGAAAACGTGATAGCATGATAAGGAACAAATACATGAATACTTCTCAACAATTCATTAAATAATTTAACTGTGCAATCAATACCAAAATTATCATCTGCCACATATTTCTGTGTCATATCTTTTGTCACTATAATATAGAGTTTTTAATTTATTTTATAGAACAGGGCATGTAAAAATGAAATTGGGATTATGAGGGGGGTATAATGAGGGAAACAGTGATAGTATGAGAGGGAATAAAATATGGATACTGTTCATAAAAATAAATCAAATCAAACAACAACCATACCTTTGTTCAGACCTCATAATCCAATAAGCATTCACTTTTAAAACCAAAACCATTTAACTGACACTTCTTTACAAAATGCTTGTTGACTTCCAACAAAACAATTCATATGCCCATAATACTCAATCATAGAATCCTTTCATCCATAAACTTATACAATAGTCATAATAACATCATTTCCATTTTTATAATAACATCATAACCCTTTGAGCCACAGTCTTTCATATTCCAATGCTAAACCCTTTTCCCTTTTAAAACCAAATAGAAACATACATAGTGATTCCAGACATCCACATCCAATATTAGATCTTTAAACTCAAAAAAGATTAGGCCCAATATTAACCACCATATTTCGACTTTCCAACACTGTTTGACACAGTCCACTGGCATTAAAACTCATAATCGGGCCCCAATTAAATCACACACAGATGTTTATCAACATGAGTCTTGATTTGAAATAACATTCAACCAATAACATGCAACTCTTAGCCTGAGATTCTCATAAATTAAACATATATAGACTTATTTTAAAAGAAATAACCAACAAGAGACAGAGCCAAATAGTGCCTGAGGAGAAACATAACCAAGTCGTGCTCAACAACCAAGAACACACAGGTGTATCCTTTAACCTTGACGAGACCAAGATCGTGTTTAGGGTTTAACACAACAAATCGAAGTAATAAAAAGAATCTTGATCACATGAAAAATTCTTCAGGGACGCAGATAACTTGTGCCCTTTTTAAAAAAGTTATCACAGAGAGGTAACACCATATGGCTCAATCAAGGAATAGTATTTGAGACACAGAGAGCCTGTTCCCTTTCAAAACCCACCACAGACACATAAACTTTAACCCAAAAACTTGATAGTGAGGGTTACCAAAACATGAAAGTTAGCTACCTCCAATGGAGAAAGAGAGAAACGAACTCTAAACAACACTGTGAAGAGAATGCCCGAGCACAATCAGTGGCCAACCAAACATAGATACAATATTCCAATTAAAGTTTTGGGTGATACCAAACCTGACTGTGCGATGCTTTCCAGCACAACGATAATGAGGGAAACACCATGACAAATGAAATCTCGTGCCTCGGCCAAAACATGGCAAGCACAATCCAACTCTTAACAACTCATTGCAACCCAGTGAAGCAAAACATATCAACCACATAGACGAAAAGGAATGGAAAACTTAACATCAAGACTAGTTGTAAAACCAATGTGCCAAAAACTCAAAGCTTGTTAAACCATAATCATAATTTTCCACAGAGAACCAAACCAAAAACCCCAAGCTAACCAAACATGTTCTTAACCAATACACCAATGCACAAGCTACACGTAGCAAGAATATCCATTCCTTTTCTTTAAAACGCCAACAGTATAGAGTATTTACAGAAGAAACCATAAGCACAACACTGATACATAGTCAAAAACTTAAGAAAAACACATAACTCAAGCAATTATGAGCCAAAATTTATTCATAACACAGAGGAATCATCATGGATGGAAAATAAAGGAACCATACCTAGAAAGCTTGCTCGAGGGGAAGAGTTAGATTGTTTCCTTCTTTCACAACCAAAAATCCTAGATCATCAACAACCACCAGAGCGAAAAACCAAATGCAAGTATGGCTAGGGTGACAGGCTCGAGGGTTTTTTGAGTGACGTGCAGTAAATGCACGTCACTTCCTTCCCCAGCCTCATTCAATTTGGCGTACACGCCAACCAACCCACCATAAAATTAACCATTAAATCAAACAACGTCCCATTGTTATATCCATTACATAGTGCACCACCCTAAGTCATGTCAAAATCTTTTAGCAATAACCATATGTTATAATGTTATAACATATGCCTCACACATAACCTTTAATTAAAGAACATAAGTTTAGCAACAAGGGTCTATACATCATTCTTTTATCACAATTACATATAACCCTAGGTATTGAGTATAGTCCTTTTTCCCTTTTGTTTAAGCTCCCATATCATTCTTTTGTAAAAACTCACATGTGAAATAATCAATCGATGTTTAATGCCTAAACAAAGAACCTGTAAAAATAATCCTTTTATCCATAGTACAACCATAATTTGTGAGTGACCATCAAAACCATATATCCATGCAACAATTAACCAACCATATTATGTCATCATAGTGATTAAAATCATGACTTGAATCATCCACTGTAGAATACTGTGTTGGCATCATTATAACAACAACAAAAAAATATAAGTGCAACACATCCATCATACAGCCACTAGTCTACAAGGGGGTCCCACCTACTAGTTTATTATTATTATTATTATAAATAAATAATAGATATTGGAAATCATTTGCGATCAGTATTCATCGTTGTAATTTTAAGCGTCAACAATTTCCTCATGCATAGAATGGAACATAGATTCATTGGGGAAAATATAGTGCAAGGATGTGCTCAACATAAAACCAATAACTTTAACTTCATGTAGTCACATAAAATCCAAATTTGAAACCAAAGATAAAAATCCATGAACCATTTCACTATCTAACGAGGCCATTAACTCTCCTTACATTCCATGACAAAATCTTCATCTCATAAATTTCCACAAAAACATCCAGCTCCACTCCATCCTTACCCACTACATCCTATTAAGGGTTTGGAGTTTCAATCTTATTTTTGAAAGTGTGCTAACCAAACATCTAGGGTACTTTTATGAGGTTTCATATTTAAATATTTGACATCATCATTTCCATGTGAATATGACCTCATAGGAGGAGACTAAGCCTTACATACACCCTCATGTGGGAGGAATTATCCAAAGAGGATCCAACAAGGTCCTTTCTCATCAATGATGTTTTAGGTTAAGACAAAGTCCACCTAAAAAAGGTTGATATTTTAGGAGTAGCATTAGAATAGCTATTAGCATTGCTACCCATTTTAAAATTTGAATCCAACCTTCACCATTGACAGAGATTAAATTTTTTTGGACCTCATTTGTGGGAGTAGTAGTAAGGGCAATGTTAGTGGTATCATATTTGTTCAACAAGGGAGAGTTTGTAATCCTATGCTCTAGGTTTTTAGATGAAAAACAAGTATTTGGTAGGTTGATATATCTAACATACCAATAGATAATTGTTAGTGTGAATAGGGTTCTTTAGCTATCTAGTTATTTCTTAGCTACTTCACCACTTTAGCTCTCTTCACACTAGGTTAAGTTTACTTAAGGACTTTTTCACTTTATCCCATATTGGTTGCATTTTTAATATCTTGGATGGTAAATCCTATATAGACTCACCCATGTCTCTAATATGAGCATCTCACTTTCATTGTATGATTTTCATTCTCTTGAGTAGAATACAATTTATTCTTTCTAGATTTTCTTTTGTTCATTCATTTGCATTCTTGGGTGGATTTTTAGCCAAATCTTACATGGTATCAAAGTGGTTGTGAGTCGTGGGTTAAAATTTTTTTTAGAAATCTGAGTGTAGAGATTTTTTTTTAAGCACATGAGTATGCTCTTCTCTTGCATCCTCAGATGATTTGGAGAATCATAAAAGTACAGAGAAAACACTAGTTTCTAGGGGGGTTCTCTTTTTGAATTTCTAGATGTAGGTATTTTCAGATATTCCTAGAGACATTCTGAGTTCACCATTGAGTCTGGAGAATCTAAGCTAGCCATATTTACATTTTTTTTTGTCCCAATTGGAAATTGGAGGCCAAATCTGTGAGGGTTTGAAGCCCGAGGTTCGTTGCCAGATCCAACAAGGAACGGCCATTTTAGAGAATTTTGGGTCAAATCCGGCCTTTCCATCATGCTCAGAAGGCTTGAAAATCCTAATATCGACTATCCATTCGTTGATTTTGGGAAAAGTCCGAAGAGGCAAATATATTTTTTCCCACAGAGTCATACAGCCCCCAGTTGGAAGTTCCGCTAATTTATCTAGAAGTTTATATAGTTGGTGGTTTCTCTAATTTTGGAGTTAGTTCCACTAAATTTGGTGGAAGGTTTTCTAATTTATCCGGAGGTTTCTACAATTGGAGGTTTCACTATGTTTAGCAACAGTTTCGCTAAAATTGGTGAAAAATTCGCTAAATTTGGTGGTAGTTTCGTTACATTTGGTGTCAGTTCCACTAAATTGGGTGGAAATTACACTAATTTATCTGGAGGTTTCTACAGTTGGTGGTTTTTCTAAGTTTAGTGGTAGTTCTTTTAATTTTGGCATAAGGTGAATTTTGAATTTCCTACCCCCTTTCCATTGGTAGGTTGGGTTTTGAAGACAAACTTTGCATGCTCATATCTCTGGCTTCCAACCTCCTTTTCTTGAGAAATTTTATTTTATTTGGGTCAATTTTTCATGCCCTTTGCATTGATGTAGAAAATTTCTTATTTTGGTGCAGGAATTTTCCAAAATTTGCATATTCTCATAGGTGACACTGCGCAGTTCTCGTTTTGAGAACTTCAAAGGCTCAAATATTTTTCATATGAACTTGGATCAAGGTGATTCTTTTTATGAAAGTGCATGACTTTGTTTTTACTTCACAATGGTGTTATTTATTTAAATTTTTATTGTGCCAAAATTGTACTTTCAACACATACTCATTCTTGAGGATTTGTAAAGGAATTGAAGTTAAGTCCACTCAACGTTATCTTTCTAGTGGAAATTGTAACCACGCTAAATATAAAGTGCCAAATCATTTTTCATGGGGGGGTCTCTTGGTGTAATTGTGCTTGTGCATCTCCTTTTATTTGTGCTCTCTTTTCCTTCACAAATGGGTAACTTTAAATTTCCATTGCTAACACCATACAACTACAACACATGGAATCAAAATTTATGGAATGCCTTAATGCAACAATAATATACACCTTATGTTGAAAAACATGTAATTGCACTGATAAATGATAAGGAAAAGGTACTCTATATGATAGAACAAACATAAGCTCTTGGTTTTCTTAGGAGTCTAATTTCCCTTGATATAATGTTTCAACTTGATGGATGTATCGATTCACATGATGCATGGGAAAAATTAAAAACTCTCTATAGGAAAACTGATGAAGTTAGGGGATATCAACTTGAAAACGAATTAATGAGCCTTGATCCTAATTCTTTTGACAACATCCAAGATTATGTAACAAATATTAATGATCGAAGAGCCTAATGTAAATCATGTGGCATAAGGAAAAAGAAAATACAAATTGTCTTAACTACTCTCTCTAAACTTGGACCTTAATATGTTGCATTTGTTTCTAGATTTCACACTCATAGATTGACAATGGGATCTGCATATACAATGCCTTATTTTGCTTCCTTTTTAGAAATGTTAATGCATGAGCACGGGAAGATTCTTTCCATGGGTCTCCTTAAGACATATTAATCTCAGGCATTGTTGGGTAGTCATGTAAAGGGATAGAAAGATTTAGGCAAACCTAACAAGAAACCAAAAAAATATAAGAAGAAGTCATAGAAAGATCAAGAACAATCAATTTCTGCCCCAAAAGTTGACTCCAACTCCTCTTCTTCAAAGGGTAATTCTCAGAAGAAGGATAGGCCAACTTGTAGTTACTGCAAGAAGGATGGCCATGAGTAACATTATTGTCATAAGAAGTAGATTGATGAGCTGAACCATCTTCTGAAAAAGAAAAAAATTAATCTACCTTCTTCACAATAATCCTCTACTCCTTTTTCCAAATCAAGAAAGGGAAAGAAAATCCACTTGTTGTTGCTGCATATTCTTCTCAGTGGTGAATTTTTGACTTGGGTGCATTGCATGACATGGGTTCTATCTGAAGAAAAAAATTCTTTGTTGGAGTTTGGTTCAATGCCTCACATTCCCATTGGGGATGACTCTCTTGTATATGTCATCGAGAAAGTTTTTGTTGATGATGTAACTGGTACTTTTGAGGATGTCCTTTATGTGCCTAGTCTATCATCCAACCTTCTCTCAGTCTATCAGATTTTCCATAATGGAAGAAAAGTTGAGTTCACTCCAAATTCTGTCACCATCAAGGATATTGAAGAGAATGCACTTCGTGTAGTTGGTAAGGATGATGACATGCCTCACCTATATGATTTCTCTCATTTTTTACCTGATTCTTATTCTACGAGTTGACTCACCCATTCAGATTTTGTGAGAAATCTATGGCATGAGAAGTTTGGACATCTCAACTTCCATTATCTTTAACAACTCAACATGCAGGATATGATCACACGTATTCCTTGGATTAGTTTCTTAGATGGAGTTTGTTCAAGTTGTGTCTTGGGAAAGCATCCCGAGGACAAGTTCGACAAAGGGAAGGCTTGGAGGGATTTAGAAGTCCTTGAGATAGTTCAAAATTAAGTGGTAGGTCCATTTCCATCCTTGTCTTTCAAAAAGGCTCACTACTTGCTCACTTTTATTGGTGAATTTTCTAGATACACCTAGGTCTACTTTCTTCGATAGAAAGGAGAAGCTTTTGATAGATTCCAGGAGTTCAAGGCTCGTTCCGAGAAATAATCTCGGATGTGCATAAAAATTATCCATATAGACAATGCCATAGAATATGTGAACCACCACTTTGAACAATTTTTCACTCTTGAAGGGATAGATCTTCAACATAGTATCGCCTATACACCTCAACAAAATGATGTGGCAGCGAGGAAAAATATTTTCCTGAAAGAGATGGTTGGATGCATAATTCACACATGCTCCCTTGCACCTAAGTATTGGGAATAAGATATCAACAATGTTGTTCACATTTAGAATAGAGTTACACATAAGGAATTAAAGGGTATCACTCCCTTTGAATATTGATGTGGTAGGAAACCTGTGGTGTGGAACTTAAGAGTTTTTGGATCCCCAACATAGGTAGACATTCCTTCAAAGAAGTTAAAGGTATTAAAACCTTAGATTCAGCCATGTATATTTGTTGGTTAGCCTGATGGTGTAAAAGGATATCGGCTCTTGGATATTGAGACACATGATATCTTCATTGAGTGTAGTGTGCAATTTAAGGAAAGATCTCCTAGCTCATCCTCTCATCTTCCTTCCTCCACAGTGGATTCTAATAGTGTCTGGGAATATATTCCTCCAATTGCCTCTACTTATAGAGTTATTGACGCAGGGCGCACCACCCAGACACGTCCTCTCACATGACCTTCTCTCCTTCCTCGGCCCGAAGAACTCAAAGGTTCCTTATTTCACTATCGGGAAATGTTCCACCCACAACAACTCTCCTAAAAGACCTCCCTTAACAATCGGGAAATCAGCGCTGGCCTTTTCCTTTGTTATCGGGAATCCTCCTATCGGGAATTTGACATTTGAAATGTCCAAACACTTTGTTTTCTCGACCCCCGATCCCCGATACGTTACTTTTTTGCTCTAGCCCCACCTGGCTAAGCCTTTAGTCCATATGACCATTAACCCGTGGCCGTAGTCTTATCCTCGTCGGGGCTACGGGTTTTCTAATACAAAAATGCACTCACCACCAGAATTCGTGATCCCTCGAGTTCTGATTCTCCACTAGGCTGACAGTTGGCTTTCACTAGGGAAATTCCCTCTTTCCGACGTGTTGACAGCTGGTCGCACGGTGGCACCTTCCTCCTCGTTGGGGTTTCGCGGTTCGTGATTTCACGATGCACAAACACTTTGTCACCGGGATCCTTGATATCCTGATGACCCAAACTCCGATGGTGACCCCCTTATCGGACCTTTCCCCGATGACGTCAATTCTTGCCACGCATCCTCCTCCTGATGGACGGTCCCGATTTCTCCAGGGTTTCGCGACTTATGATGTTCCAATTTTCTTGTACTCAGGAACCCCAATATCCTGAACCTCGAATCCTTTTCTGATCTTCTGATGCGTGTCCACCCTGAGATCCACGGTCAGGACTTCGTCGGCGTTTCGAGACTCAAAAGACCTTGGATTCTCTTGACTGCTGAAGTTCCGAACACCGATGGGCTCTCGATCCTTGCCAACTGTCCCAACAGATGGACGGTTCGACGCTCGTCGGGATTTTGAGACTTTTGATGTCCCAACTCTCTCATCCTCAGGAACCCTGATACGTCGATTCCTGACTCTCTCCGGATTCCTGACGCCTCGATCTCCACCACGTGTCTAACTTACGGATGACCCAGATATTCCCGAGGCTTCGGGTTTTCAAATGTCGAAAGACCTTCGACCACGGGACTACCGATCCTTCGAATCCCGATGGTAACTCTTGTGCAACTCCTGTCAGATCCGATGGCTGACGGGTAACTGATCCACGATCCCATGGCTCACGACTCTTGGAGCTTTAACTCCCAACACAACCTTAACCTCCCTGCTTCTTTGGTAGATCCAACGGTTGACGGGATTTCACCAATCCTCTCCACAAGACCCTGACCATCGATTTCTTCCTCCTTGAGGATTTCTTGAAAATAACTAAGTGTTCCTCCACGGAACTTGTCTTCCTGCGGCGCAACTGTGGAACGCCTGGTTTACACACTCCACGGAAAGAAATTCTAGTGCTTCTCTTCGATGAGCCTAAGGGACTTATCCCTCCTCAGCTTCCACACAAACTTCAACCTCGAAGAGGGTCCTTGCACACACTCCTTGCGGCAATATTCAGATATTTTCAAAATATCTAAGAACTCCTTGAGTCTACGCACACCTGCGGTGGCAGTCCTTCAAATACTTTACTCAGATTCACAATTCTGAGTCTTCACTTGGCCTGCGCACTCCTTGCACGGATCCTATAACCCAATTTCACTTCTGGGTGAATGAGAACAAGAGTTAAACTATCAGAGCCTTCTGTCAATGCACTCCTTGCAGACGACTTCAACTGCACTCCTTCCAGGAATCCTTGCTCAGATAGAGAAACAATTGAAACTCATTTCTTCTTCCCCTTATATTTCAAACTCAAACATGAAATCACATACATAGCAATAAAGAAAATGCATAACAGGAAAACAAACACTCATGAGCACATCATTTAACATCGACACACAGAGACCAGACACAAACCATGGATTTGAATCAACTTATTCTATTAATTCAAGATCTATACATGGATGTTCTTCTACAGCTCTCTGCTCCTCTCCTATGCTCTTCCTACTTCAATTATCATGCTCCCTACTACAATGTACAATGAGGGTGTCTATATCCGTTTTCCCTCCTTTCTTCTAAAACTGTCTAATCTAGAATTAAAATCCTATCTACTTGCATTAACTACTATAATTGCCTCCATCTACTTCAGACGAGAGCAAGGCGCTCAAGGTCTGATTACATTATACCAAGGCACCTTCATTAAATTCTCTCATTTATATTTGGCGCATCAACTTCAAGGGAAAATTCAAAAATTTGTGTTGGATGCCTTCCAGCTGTCTTTTTCATTCCTCGCTAGCTCGCTTGATGTGAGAGATGCTCCTGCATCATACTCCCTCGCTTGAAAATTTTCATGGGCTCCTATCCATGAGATCCTTCACGGTCTGTCCATGCTTCAGAATCTCTGCTTCAGTCTCCCAGCTAGCATCTTCAACTGGGTGGTCCTTCCACTTGACCAAATACTCAAAATATTCTTTCCATCTGGTTTTCTTACCCACTCATTTATCCAATATCTGTTCCATCTGAGGCTTCTCTGCAATTGGCATCTGCTTCTGCCACTGAACCTCTGGTTTTTCATCACTTGTTCCTGCTTCCCCAGCTTTGTATGGATAAAAATTTGAGACGTTGAATATCGTAGAAATTCCGATCCCATCCGGTAATTCAAGCTCATAAGCATTCTGCCCCATTTTCTTCAAGACCTTGCATGGTCCGATTTTCTTAATATTCAATTTATTGTACGTTCCTCTCAAGAACCTTTCCTTCCTCAGATGTGCAAGAACCAAATCACCAACCTCAAACTGAAGTTGTCTTCCATGTTGATCGGCTCTGCGTTTATATTCTTGGCTTGATTTCAGCAACCGCTCCTTCACCTGGCTGTGAAGTTCTTTCATTGCCTCAACAAATTCTTCTGCACTAGCGCTCCTAGTAGCAGTCTGCTCCGAATCTCTCAATTTAGAAACTCCTCTTGGCGACATGCCATACAAAATCTGAAATGGGCTTTTGCCTGTGCTCCTATTCACTGAGTCATTATACGCAAACTCTGCCTGCGGCAATACATTGTCCCACTAGCTGTGGTGCTCTATCACCAAGCTTCTCAGTAAGTCTCCCAGACCTATGTTCACCACTTCTGTTTTCCCATCCGTCTGAGGATGATAGGAAGAACTAAACATCAAGTTAGTCCCCATCTTATTCCATAGTGTCCTCCAGAAATGTCCTACAAACTTTGTATCTCTGTCTGAGACTATACTTCTGGGTAAGTCGTGAAGTCGAATGACCTCTTTGAAAAACAGATTTGCGATGTGAGTCGCATCACTGGTTTTCTGGCATGGGATAAAGTGTGCCACCTTGGAAAACCTATCCACTACCACAAAGATTGAATCAAATCCTCTTTTCATCCTTGGCAATACCAATATGAAATCCATGCTGATTTCATCCCATGGCCTCTCAGGTATGGGCAATGGTTGATAAAAACCCGCATTCTGCTTTCTTCCCTTTGAATGCTGGCAAATTCTGAATCTGTCCACAAACCTCTTGACCTCTGACCGCATCCCTGGCCAAAAGTATGACTCGCTCAACTTTTCAAATGTTTTATCATGACCGAAGTGTCTGACCAATCCTCCACTATGTTTCTCCTTTAGAAGATTCTCCCTCATGGAGAAATTTGGAATACACAACTGATTGCCTCTAAACAACAATCCTTCCTAGATCATGTATTCAGCCCACTGGCTTCTATCTATGATAATTGAATTCTCAGCTGCTTCATACGCTTCCTTGAAGTCTGGATCATCTGCGTACATGTCTCTGAGATCATCGAAACCTAACGTCTTGACTTTGAACTACTGCAACAACAAACACTTCCTGCTCAAAGCATCAACAACTTTGTTAGCAGTACCAGAAATATGTTTTATCACAAAAGTGAAATTCTGCATGTACTCAACCCATTTAACATGCCTCTGATTCAACTTTTCCGATTGAATCACAAATTGTAATGCATGGTTATCACTATATAAAACAAATTCCTTTGGAATCAAATAGTGCCTCCATTTTTTCAATGACTGTATGATGGCATAGAATTCCTTATCATACGTGGAGTACTTTTCTTTTGCCTCATTCAGCTTCTCGCTGAAATATGCAATTGGTCTATCCTCCTGACTCAAGACCAATCCTATTGCAAATCCGCTTGCATCACATTTTACCTGAAATGTCTTTTGAAAATCCGGCAACACCAGAATTGGTTGTTCCATAATCTTTCGTTTCAACAAATTGAAACTTTTCTCAGCCTCTTCAGTCCAGTGAAAATATTTATGTCTTTTCTTCACTGTATCCATCATTGCTGCGCTAATCCCACTGAAATTCCTAATGAATTTTCGGTAGAAACTAGCCAAACCATGAAATATTCTCACCTCAAATATGTTCCTCGGTCATGGCCAATTTTTAATTACCTCCACTTTATCTGGATCCATCCTCAACTCATTTTCCGAAATAACAAACCCCAAGTAAATGAGTTATGTCTTCATAAATGAAGATTTCCTCATGTTAATCAACAACTTCTCCTGTTGTAGCTTCTTCATCACAATGGATAAATTCTTCAGATGTTCAGCCTCCATTTTACTGAAAATCAGTATATCATCTAGATATATGATAACAAATTTTCCGATGAAATCCTTCAGGACTTCATTCATCAACCTCATAAAGGTACTTGGCGCATTTGTTAAGCCAAACGGCATAACAAGACATTCATACAAACCTTCGTTTGTCTTGAATGTTGTTTTCCATTCATCACCTTCTCTCATGCGAATCTGGTGATATCCGCTTTTCAGATCAATCTTTGAAAAGTATTTTTCTCCATTTAAGCAATCCATCAAATCATCCATCTGTGGCAATGGAAACCTGTACCTGATGGTTATCTTGTTGATGGCTCTTGAGTCGGTACACATTCTCCAACCTCCATCTTTCTTTGGACTGAGTACCATTGGAATGGCACACGGACTCAAACTTTCCCTGACCAATCCTTTGTCTAGCAACTCCTGGACCTGCTTCTTGACCTCGTCATTTTCTTGCAGCGTCAACCTGTACGTGGCTTTATTCGGCAAACTAGCTCCTGGTATGAGGTCTATATGATGACTCACACTCCTCATCGGTGGCAACGAACGAGGTAATTCGTCCACCACGATGTCAACAAACTCTTCCAGTAGTCCCTGAACTTCTTCTGGTAAATCATCCACTCTTGTGCTGGTTAGAACAATCTTCAGTTTTTTGACCACAAAGAATTGCAAATCCTCCTTCTTCTTAACTTCTGTCAAAAGTTCCTTCCCACTCATGAGAAGTACAGTGTTGCTTACTTCCGGATTCACCTCTTTATCCTCAATTGGATGAAACATATGGGTTCTCCCATTCTTCTCCAGGGTGTATGTGTTCATCCTCCCATCATGAATCACATTTCTATCATATTGCCATGGTCTACCCAGCAATAGATGACAAACATCCATAGGAATAACATCACATAAAATCTTATCATTATACCCTCCTATTTTGAATTCAACTAAACACTGTTTGGTGACATTTACCTGATGTCCTTTTTGTATCCATGAAACTTTGTATGGACTCGGGTGATTAGTTGTCTCCAGCTCCAGCTTCTCTACCATCTCGGTTGAAACGAGATTATCTTTGCTACCGTTGTCCACAATGAACTTGCATACTCTATCCTTGGTCTTGCAAGCTGTTCTGAAAAGTCTGGTCCTTTGGACTGAACTTTCCACTTCTCTCTCTGGTGTCAAAAGGACCTTTCGCATCACCAACGATCTTTCGCCTTCAGTATATTCTGCCTCAACGTCTTGCCTCTGTGCCTCAGTGATGTGAGTCTCTCCTCCATCCTTCTTTTTCTCTGGACACTCGAATAACCTGTGCCCATTTTTTCCACATGTGAAGCATGTAATTACTCCACCTCTTCCTCTTCCTCTACCTCTGGTACGAGGAAACCTATGATTATCAGCATATCCTCCTCTCTACTCAGTATGTTGTTATCTTTGCTCTATGTATTGCCTTCGCTGTGAACTTCCACCTCTCTCTGTCCGAGTCTGAGATTTCTTCCAGTCGTCCTTGGGCTTCTGGGTTCTTTCCTGTGCAACTGCTTTGCCTCTAGGCTGACTTCTGCCTCGGCCTCTTTGACCTTGCTTACGTCCCAGCTTCTCCTCTGCCTTCAAAGCCATTTGAAAAGCATCCTCTATTGTTCGGATGGTTGCCATACTCATTTCATCCTGAATCTCATATCTCAGGCCATTCATATACCTGGCCACTTTTTTGTGATTGCTTTCACGATGATCTGCCCTGATATTCACCTGTAAAATTCCTCAGTATATTCCTTCACTGTCATTAGCTTCTGTCTTAGGTTCTGCATCCACCTGAATAGATAAATTTGATAGTCCCTGGGAATGAATTTTTCTTTCATTTTTGCAATCATCCTGTCCCAGCTCTTAATTTTCTGCTTGCCTTGGCAACGCCGGTCAGCTTGCAGTTCATCCCACCACAAGGCTGCATGTCCTTTTAATCTCGTGACGGCATGCCTGAATTTCTTGTCCTCTTCAATATCTTCATAGTCAAAATAGGTGTCTAGAGCTCTAATCCAGTCTAGAAGCTCCTCTACATCCAAATTCCCCTCATAAACTGGAATGTCCATTTTTACCTTTGTACTCATTCTTGCAACATCTTTAAGTAAGCGTTCACTTGCTACATATTTTGCTGGGATTTCTTCTCCTCCCTGTCCAACATCATCTTCATTTTCAGATTCACTGATATCTCCTGCATCAGCTTTTCACCTTTCTCTTATCCCCATGTCCACAATCATAGAGCGTAAGTTATGCAGTTCTCTTTCTAGTTCTGGATTCTGCACTTGCCTACCCCTACCTCTGGGCATTTCCCTTTCCTCCTCTGGATTGGGTGATTGTCTATCTCTTCTTCTTGGCGGCATGTCAAATTCTCCTTCTTATCTACTACAGAAAGCAAATAAATTTTCTCGCTCTGATACCACTTGACACAGGGTGAGCCACCCAGACACGTCCGCTCACAGGACCTTCTCTCCTTCCTTGGCCCGAAGAACTCAAAGGTTCCTTATTTCACTATCGAGAAATGTTCCACCCACAACAACTCTCCTAAAAGACCTCCCTTAACGATCGGGAAATCAACGCTAGCCTTTTCCTTTGTTATTGGGATTCCTCCTATCGGGAATTTGACATTTGAAATGTCCAAACACTTTGTTTTCCCGACCCCCGATCCCCGATACATTCCTTTGTTGCTCTAGCCCCACCTGGCTAAGCCTTTAGTCCATATGACCATTAACCCGTGGCCGTAGTATTATCCCCGTCGGGGCTATGGGTTTTCTAATACCAAAATGCACTCACCACCAAAACTTGGGATCCCTCGAGTTCCGATTCTCCGCTAGGCTGACAACTGGCTTCCACTAGGGCGATTCCCTCTTTCCGACGTGCTGACAGCTGGTCGCACGGTGGAACCTTCCTCCTCGTCGGGGTTTCACGGTTCAAGATTTCATGATGCACAAACACTTTGTCACCGGGATCCCCGATATCTTGATGACCCAAACCCCGATGGTGACCCCCTTATCGGACCTTTCCCCGATGAAACCGATTCTTGCCACGCGTCCTCCTCCTGATGGACGGTCCCGATTTCTCCAGGGTTTCGTGACTTATGATGTTCCAATTTTCTTGTACTCAGGAACCCCGATATCCCGAACCCCGACTCCTTTTCTGATCTTCTGACGCGTGTCCACCCTGAGATCCATGGTCAGGACTTCGTCGGTGTTTCAAGACTCAAAAGACCTTGGATTCTCTTGACTGCTGAAGTTCCGAACACTGATGGGCTCTCGATCCTTGCCACCTGTCCCAACAGATGGATGGTTTGGCGCTCGTCGGGATTTCGAGACTTTTGATGTCCCAACTCTCTCGTCCTCAGGAACCCTGATACGTCGATTCCCGACTCTCTCCAGATTCCTGACGCCTCGATCTCCGCCACGTGTCTAACTGACGGACGACCCAGATCTTCCTGGGGCTTCAAGTTTCCAAATGTCGAAAGACCTTCGACCACGGGACTACCGATCCTTTGAATCCCAATGGTAACTCTTGTGCAACGCCTGTCAGATACGACGACTGACGGGTAACTGATCCACGATCCCACGACTCACGACTCCTGGAGCTTGAACTCCCAACGCGACCTTAACCTCCTTGCTTCTTTGGTAGATCCAACGGTTGACGGGATTTCACCAATCCTCTCCACAAGACCCTGACCGTCAATTTCTTCCTCCTTGAGGATTTCTTGAAAATAACTAAGTGTTCGTCCACGGAACTTGTCTTCCTGCGGCGCAACTGTGCAACGCCTAGTTTACACACTCCATGGCACGAACTTCCAGTGCTTCTCTTCGATGAGCCTAAGGGACTTATCCCTCCTGAGCTTCCACACAAACTTCAACCTAGAAGAGGGTCCTTGCACGCACCCCTTGCGGCAATATTAAGATATTTTCGAAATATCTGAGAACTCCTTGACTCTACGCACACCTGCTGTGGCAGTCCTTCAAATACTTTACTCAGATTCACAATTATGAGTCTTCACTTGGCCTACGCACTCCTTGCACGGCTCCTATAACCCAATTTCACTTCTGGGTGAATGAAAACAAGAGTTAAACTATCAGAGCCTTCTGTCAACGCACTCCTTGCAGAATCCTTGCTCAGATAGAGAAACAATTGAAACTCATTTCTTCTTCCCCTTATATTTCAAACTCAAACATGAAATCACATACATAGCAATAAAGAAAATTCATAACAGGAAAACAAACACTCATGAGCACATCATTTAACATCGACACACAGAGACCAGACACAAACCATGGATTTGAATCAACTTGTTCTATTAATTCAAGATCTATACATGGATGTTCTTCTACAACTCTCTGCTCCTCTCCTATGCTCTTCCTGCTTCAACTATCATGCTCCTTGCTACAATGTACAATGAGGGTGTCTATATCCGTTTTCCCTCCTTTCTTCTAAAACTGTCTAATCTAGAATTAAAATCCTATCTACTTGCATTAACTACTATAATTGCCTCCATCTACTTCAGATGAGAGAGAGGCGCTCAAGGTATGATTACATTATACCAAGGCACCTTCATTAAATGCTCTCATTTATATTTGGCGCATCAAATTCAAGGGAAAATTCAAAAATTTGTGTTAGACGCCCTCCAATTGTCTTTTGCATTCCTCCCTGGCTCGCTTGATGTGAGAGATGTTCCTGCATCAGTTATCATGAGGTTTCATCCTCATATTCAAAGAGTTCAAATTCTAAGGATGATGATTCTCCTCTTTCATCTCGTACCAGGCCTCATTAGGCTCATCATACACTTGAGTCTACATGAACTTTTGCTAGGGATCCTTTGGATACTCGAAGGAATCAATCAAAACATTAGGATATTTAACATTCCTACATTACCACAACTTAAAATCCATATTCCTTTCATGAAGCATTAAGTATTTATGAGTGGGATTTGACAATAAGAACCATGAATCATTTTTATAGCCCTAAATTTCTCTACACATGCATACCTGGACTTTGGCCCTCTTACTTGCATTTTTTTCCAAAGCACTATTGAGTTGCTCTTCTTAAAAACTAATTTTTAGAAGATGTATGCACCCTGCTCCACTACAACCCACATACACACTCAGGCTACTCCACTATAGCCTGCGTACATACTTAGGATGATGCACTACATCCCACGTACATACTCAATCCGATGCACTACAACCCGTGTACATACTCAGGCTGCTTCACTACAACCCACGTACATACTCAGGCTACTCCACTACATCCTGCTTAGGTACTCAAGCTGCTCCACTAAAGCCCGCGTGCATACTCAAGATGTTCCACTACAACCCGCGTATACCTCCAAAAAGTTGCAAAAAACAAAAAGTTGCAAGGAATTCATTGAGATTACGGGATATTGGGTAGTTTCCCAACTAATCCACTGCCTATATCTTGTCACCCAACCGAATAACCATCCTTTTCCCATATAAAAGGAGGTGTTGGGGTCTGATTCCTAACATAAGAATTGTAATATCCCAAGGCTGAACCCAATTCTAAATGTAAATGCAAATGTACTTAATATGGTGAGATGTTTGATATCATTTTGTATGCACCTTTCATGGCATAGTGCACGCATGTACTATGCAGTAAAATGACGAAGTGTGCACATTCTTGGATACCGTGCACAACAATTTAAGTGCGCACAATTTTGAGGCTAGAGAGCCTTTATGTATATGATGTGTTTATAGGTTGGTGAGCCAGTTATTACAAGCTAGGATTATTATGTTTTGATTAGGCCAGAGAGCCTAGGTGTTAAAGGCCAGTGAGCCTATTTTTGTATATATCTCATAATTAATATAAAATACATTGTTGCACGTAGAACGACCACGATAAAAGAGTATGGGGGACTAAAGTCCACTAGTTAGGGAAAGGGTGGGGCTAAAAGTTAAGGAAAAGGGATAAGATAGGGAGCTTAAGACAAAAAGGAATATTATATTAATATTTCTTTAAAGTATAAGGTAATGATAATTATTTTATCCTAAGTTATAAAGTTGGGGACAAGTGGGCCAAAGTAGATCCCAACATGACAAGTGTCAAGTTGGGGACATGCATACATATTGTTTGGACTTAGATCATTTCCCATCATTCTTCCCATTATTCCTTCCACCATTCAATCATCCAGTCAATCATCCATGAGCATTCACACACCCATTGAGCTATCCTTCGTACCTTCATGACTGTACCAAAACCTATATCCATAGCCATTATGTTTGTGTATCTGTTTAGCTTGGGAGCTGGACTGAAGAAGCATGTTGTCAGGCCTATGGGATATTGGAGAGGGGGGTTGTTAGGCCCGTGAGAAATTTCTATCTAGGTGAGAGAATTGCCAGGAATTGATTTCGTGAAGGTTTTAAACTACAAATACATGGCTCTGAGACTTCTTGTCTGGCCTATTGATGAAGCCTGGAAAGGAAGTGGGGCAGCCAAAGGACTGTTGAGAAGAGAAGGGGAACACTTACTGGGTGGGACAGGCATGTGGGGAATGAGGGAGTATAGGCTGTTAGTTTGAGTTGGAACCTGTGACAGAGTCTTTCCTGTTGTCTATGAGACATTAGCCTAGTTAGGAATCCCTTTACACGGGTGGAGTTTAGTCCCAGCTTGAGGGTGACCCACTGTTGAGAGTGATGAGAGGTGTGGTCTAAGGCTGGGAGGTTCGTGGAAGTTCTGCACGTAGTTGGTGATATTCTTACCAATACAAGTGTCCATTGTGTGATAAATTTACATGCCACATTATTATTTACATGTTTATCTTTATGGGCTTATCCTATGTGTGTTTATAACTGTGTTTGTATTTATGGGTATTGCCTGCATATGCTACATATATATGTTTATTGTCATTTTGTATGAATTTGTGCAATTACAGTATGTATTTGTCTGTTTACATTTTATATATAATTCTATAAGAGTTCTATGTGTATATGTTTTAATTGCATGCAGTTTGAAAAATGTATGTGGAATAGCTCAATTAGATGCCGGGTATGTTACAGTATGTTTCGCAGAGAGAGTGAAAGTCTTCCCTCGTGTATCGTGGTCCGGCCTGGGTGGTCGTGGATGTTACAATATAGTATCAGAGCTTCAGTTTTCAACACTGAGCCTGGATGGGCTGAGCAAGTTGAGTGAAGCAAAATTTTACGGAGGATTTATTTCAAAGTGACCAAAGTTCAAGTTGCAAAGCGTCCATAGTAAAAAGTAACAACAATTGTGAGGAATTGGGAAAAAGGCCCAATTTCTGTTGTTAAATTCATGGGAAAATTGAGAAATTTGGCCATGTGGTAAGATATTCTTGATTTAATATCTGTTCAAGCAAATTTAGAACTGGAATTGGACGATTTGAAGTTATAGTGAAGCCATGACAATTGGAGCGAGATTAGTAAATAAAATTCTCAATTTGTGAATTGATTTTGGGGAAATTTGTTCCAGAAATGTCAACCCACAATGATTTTTTTTTGCACATGTTGAAATGGTGTTATCGGGGTGAAATTGAATGAATTTCATAGTTGCACAATGTCTATGGTAGAAAGTGGGAAAAAAGTTAAGCAAAAGCCCAAATTTTTGCAGCGAAATTCACAAGGAATTGATGCGCATAAAAATGAATGTGCGCAGGTGGGTGCACTAAAAAGGCATGGTGTGCAGTAAAACACTTGTGGTATGTAAAATTGGGTGTTGTGTGGAAAAATATTGGCGTGATGGTGCACATGCTAAATTTTGGCATCGCGCAGAAAAATGTTGGTGTGCTGGTGCGCGCAGTAAAATTTTGGCGTCGCGCAGAAACAATGTTGGTGTGCGGGGACACGCGCTAAATTTAGAATTGCTCGGTGTGAATACACATAATAAGGTGTGAGTGGTGTGTGCACTCATAATAATGGTGTGCGTGGTGTGCGAAGTATTGGCACAACACATAGGATTTTGGTTGTTGCGTGTGCAATGTGAGTATATGTTGTCGCGCGACAGTTTAGTTAATGGTGCGAGCAGAGTATTGGTTCACGGTGGGCATACTAAAATTTGGCATGGTGCAACGCATAGAGTGAAATGCATATAGAATATCAGTGTGTGATACAAAAATTGTGTGCAACAGGAAATAGTGCAAGAACCAAAACTATGCACTGGGCAATTATGAGAAAGTTACAACACAAACAGTGGAGGGTAAGTTTTAAGACCCATCTAACTTCAAAGAGCCATAAATTTCTACTCGAAAATCTGATTGAGGTGAAAGAATAGTAAATGGAAATCTATTGAACCATAGAAGACATTCCCAAAACTGAATTAAATTTCTGGGCATGTTAAAAATGTTTAAAATGGAAAATAAGGTACTTGTAGCATTCCAGACCAAAAACACGAATTGGCCTAGAACTTCAGCAGGCTGTAACTACTAGCCAAGAACCCAGAAAAAGGTGAAACTTGGAAAGAGTGTCCATAATATGTATATGAAGAAACCCAATTGAGATCCTATGAAAAATACAATGGATTAGGTTCAAAATTGCATAATCACAGTGCAGAGTTGCGCCAAGTTGAAAAATGAACAACAAAATTAATGGACAATTTTTAAATAGCCATAACTTTCTACTCGAGACTCAGAATTGAGCATGGGAGTAGGCGTTGGAAAGGTATTGGATAGTAGAAACTAAATATCCACTCAGAAAATTGATTTGGGCACTCAAGTTTTCAGGAAATCAAAAGAAATAATTATGATATATTATTGAACCAAAATGGTTCATATTTTTCATGAATTGTTGAAAGAGTTAGCCTGATAAATCTTTGTTGGTTGGAGATTTTTCATAGTTAACAACAACTAGATCATATCAGGATTAGAAGAAACTCCATAATAATGGAAGAGGCATAAGGGAATTACATCCAGGAAGTTGAAATCAAAGGGATGGATGTCCATTTGGGCATTGAAGGAACAAACTCCAATGGACATGGAGAAGGAAGAGATGAAAACATGAATATGGTAGAGACGATTAAAAATTTGAATAGGGATGTCCAAAGCCATAAATATGATAATGAAAGGATTATCAGATCCAAGGAGTAGAAAGATGAATTCAACATGAAGTTAATGCATAGCTTGAACATAATAGAAAATAAATTGGATAAGGAGAGTGGCTCAAGAAAATATGGAAGTCACAGGCCTCTTGATGAGAAAAGAAGAGCAAGAAGTGTTAGCAGACATCACCATCACTCCCAGAGGCATTCCAATAAGAAAGCACACAACAAATAAATTCCATCCCCTGTTAGGAAGCATAAGAGTTCTGGGGTGGATGAACTGCGTGGAGAAATGAACAAAATCAAACCTCCTACATTTGATGGTGAGCACAAGAAGGATGAATATGCAAAGACATGGTTGTTGGGCATGAGAAAGTATTTTCAATTGCATAATTATTCTTCTCATGCAGAAGGTGGAATTTTCATCTATCAACTCAAGGGAAAGGAATCATTATGGTGGGATCAACTTGTGTAGGTGCAACACATTAAAGATAAAAGTGTTTCTTGGAGAGAATTCAAGAAGTATTTTGAGAAGAAATACTTGACTAAGAGATACTATGACAAGAAAATGAAAGAGTTCTTTGAACTCAAGTCTGGGAGTATGCCCATACATGAATATGAAAGAAGGTTCTTAGAATTGTTGAAGTATGTCTCTTTCATCAAGGATGAGATAGTTAAGATTCAGAGGTATTTGAGTGGATTTCCATCATTCATCAGTGAAAAAATATAGTATGATGATCCCAAGACATTGGAGGAGACCATAAGGTGAGATAAATGTCTATTTGATCAAAAAAAAGCAAGGCCAAATTTCAAAAAAAACTTGGGAAGACAAAAAGAAATTCAAGATGGATCAGAAGAATAAAGGGACTAAGCCACCATTCTTCAGAAATAATCCTCAGGGACAACCAAGTTCTAGAGAACCCATAACAAATGAGACAAGGGGTCAAAGGAAAAGGTAGCCACCTATTCAATGTTGGGGTTGTAAAGGAGATCAAATGTTCAGAGATAGTCCTCATAGAGGTTAAAAATTTAGGAATGTTCACAATGTACAACAAGCTGAAATAGTGGAGGACATGGGAAGAAATGCACCAAGGATATATGTATCCCTAGACAACAAGCAAGCAGATTATCATTCACATATGATTGAAGTGGAAGGTATGATCAACAACCAAACCATTGCTATTTTAATTGATTCATGAGCTAGTCATAGTTATATAGATCCTAAGATGGTGGGAAGTTTACATTTTCCAAGAAGCAAGCATGAAAAATCTTGGTTGGTGCAGCTGGCTATTGGAGCCAAAAGAAAATTTAATGAGATGGTTAAGTCATGTCTTATGGACATGAATGTGTTGAACACCAGGGCATATTTGAACATATTGGCTTTAGGTTCCTATGACTGTCTAATTGGGATGGATTGGTTGGACCAACATCATGCTATCCTAGACTGTCATCAAAAGGAATTTACTTTCTTGGATGAAGAAGGGAGCCTAAGAAAAGTGCAGGGAAGTGACCATCAGAGAAATTTCAGCATTGTAGCTGAAGAGATGTTACAGAAAAGGGTGTCAATTATTTGCATCTCATATGGAAAAGACACCTAAAGATAAGGTGCAAAATTTGGAAGATCATATAGTCCTGGAAGATTTTGAAGATGTGTTCAAGGAGGTACCAGGACTACCCCCAAAGAGAGATATTGATTTCTCTATAAATTTAAAGCCTGAAGCAGCTCCAGTGTCAAAGACTCCTTACAGAATGAGTACACTAGAGTTGAAGGAGTTGCAAATGCACCTTGAAGAACTTTTGAAGAAGGGGTATATACGCCCAAGTGTGTCACCTTGGGGTGTCCCAGTCTTGTTCATGAAGAAGAAAGACGAGACATTAATATTATGCATTGATTTCAGACAGTTGAATAAAGTGACTGTTAAGAACAAGTATCCTCTGCCAAGAATTGATGATATTTTTGATCAATTGAAGGATGCAAAGATATTTTCCAAGATAGATCTCAGGTCAGGATACCATTAGGTAAGGATTAAAGTGGAAGATATCAGGAAGACCACCTTTAGAAAAAGGTATGGTCATTATGAGTTCATAGTGGTACCATTTGGGTTGTCAAATGCACCAGTTGTTTTCATGTGCTTAATGAATGGTGTTTTCCGAGAATATTTAGACAAGTTTGTCATTGTCTTTTTGGATGGCATTCTTCTATATTCCAAGTCAGAAGAAGAGAATGAGCATCATTTGAGGATGGTTTTGCAAGTTTTAAGGGAGCATCATTTGTATACCAAATTGAGCAACTACTCATTTTATCAGAAGCAAATTCATTATTTGGGACATATCATTTCAAAGGATGGGATAATAGGGGATCCTAAGAAGATAGAATCCATTAGAGAATGGTCAATGCCAAATAATGTGATAGAGGTCATATCATTCATGGGCCTTGTAGGCTACTATAGGAGATTTATTGAAGGATTCTCAAAGATTGCACACCCAATCACTTCCTTAAAAATAAGGGTGTGAAGTTTCAGTGGACATTGGATTGTGAAAAGAGTTTCCAACACTTGAAACAATTATTAACAAGTGCTCCAATACTAAGGATTTCAGACCCAAATGAAGACTTCATTGTATGCACAGATGCATGTAAAGAAGGACTTGGTGGAGTCATAATTCAAAATGGGTTTGTTATATGTTATGAATCAAGGAATTTGAAGGAGCATGAAAGACACTGTGCCACTCATGATTTGGAGTTGGCAGCCATAGTGCATGCCTTGAGGAAATGGAGACACTACCTCATGGGGAAAAGTTTTGAGCTCACGACAGACCACAATGGTATGAAATATTTATTTGATCAACCAACTCTAGGAAAATTAGATGGTTATAATTTTTAAGTGAATATGACTTTGATATAAAGCATATCAAAGGGAAAGAAAACAAAGTGGTTGATGCACTCAATAGAAGAGTGCATGAATTGCATGCTACAACCATTATCATGTACCAATCAGATTTGAAACACGAAATTTTAGAGGCTGCCAAATTTGATTTGCAATACAAGGAATTAGTGGAAAAATTACAACAAGGTAATTTACAACAGGAAATTGAAGAATACAAGCTAGATAATGATGAAATTGTCATGTACAGGGGAAGAATTTATGTACCAAATTCCTAGGAGTTGAAAAATATGATATTGGGAGAAATGCATAATGTACCTTATGCTGGGCACCCAGGATATCAGAAAACTATTGCAGTTGTCAAAAGCCAATATTATTGGCCAAGCATGAAGAAAGAGGTTGCTCGTTTTATTGCCAAATGTTTGGAATGTCAAAAGGTAAAGGATGAGCATAGACACCCATCTGGTTTTCTACATCCATTACCCATTCCTGAGTATAAATGGGAAGTTTTAATAATGGATTTCATCACCAAACTACCCAGAAAAAACAAGCAACATGATTCTATCATGGTAGTGGTGGATAAGATTACTAAAGCTTCCCATTTTATTTCAGTTAAGCTCACTCACAAGGCAGCCAACATTGCTGATATTTATATGAAAGAAATTGCTCGATTACATGGCATACCCAAGACAATTGTGTCTGACAAAGATCCAAAATTAACCTCAAAATTTTGGGAGGGATTATTTAATGGATTTGGAACAAATATGAATTTTAGCACAACTTATCATCCATAATTAGATGGACAAACAGAGAGGGTGAATCAAGTGATTGAAGATATCTTGAGGATGTATGTGATGGATAAACCATCAAAATGGGAAGACTACCTACACTTAGTAGAGTTTGCTTATAAAAATGGGTACCAAAAATCTCTAAAGATGAGCCCATTTGAGGAACTTTATGGCAAAAAGTGAAACACACCAGTAAGATGGGATAACCCAACAGATAGAGCAGTGGTTGGGCCATATTTTCTCAGGCAAATGGACGAGCAAATGTTGAAAATAAAACAAAATTTAAAGGTTTCCCAAGACATGCATAAAATATATGTTGATAAGGGCAGAACTCACAGGGAATTTAAAGTTGGGGACCATGTATTCTTGAAAGTAAAGGCCAACAGAAGTTCCCTGAAGTTGGGAAATTGTTCAAAGTTGGCAGCTCGCTATTGTGGGTCATTTGAAATCCTAGAAAGGATTGGTCCAGTAGCTTATATGATTGCATTGTCTGCATCTATGTTTTTTCATAATGTATTCCATGTATCATTGCTCAAGAAATATATAACTGATGCTAATCATGTTATTGATTGGAATGTGATTCAGGTGGAGCAAGAAGGCGCTTTTCAAGTGCATTTGGTACGCATTCTCGACTGGAAAATAAAACATCTCTGGAATCGATCCATAGGGCTTGTAAAGGTCCAATGGAGCTTGTACGGTCCTGAGGACACTCCTTTGGAGCATGAGGATGCAATGCGAGCAGAATACCCACATATTTTTGAGGATTTTTGAAAATTTTGTTGTATGTGTGTACTTAATGCACCGAGGACAGTGCATAAATAAGGGGAGGGGATTGTAATATCCCTAGGTAGAACCCAATTGTAAATGTAAATGCAAATGTACTTAAGATGGTGAGATGCTTGATATCATTTTGTATGCACCTTTCATGGCATAGTGCACGCATGTACTGTGCAGTAAAATGAGGAAGTGTGCACATTCTTAGATACCGTGCACATCAATTTAAGTGTGTGCAATTTTGAGGCCAAGGAGCCTTTACATATATGATGTGTTTATAGGTTGGTGAGACAATTATTATAAGCTAGGATGATTTTGTTTTGATTAGGCCAAAGAGCCTAGATGTTAAAGGCCAGTGAGCTTATTTTTGTATATATCTCATAATTAATATAAAATATATCATTGCGTGCAGACCGACCACAATAAAAGAGTATGGGGGACTAAACTCCACTAGTTAGGGAAAGGGTGGGGCTAAAAGTTAAGGAAAAGGACTAAGATAGGGAGATTAAGCCAAAAATGAATATTAGATTAATATTTCTTTAAAGTATAAGGTAAGGATAATTATTTTATCCTAAGTTCTAAAGTTGGGGACAAGTGGGCCAAAGTAGCTTCCAACATGACAAGTGTCAATTTGGGGACATGCATACATATTGTTTGGACTTAGTTCATTTCCCATCATTACTTCCACCATTCAGTTATCTAGTCAATCATCCATGAGAATTCACACACCCATTGAGCTATCCTTCGTACCTTCATGACTATACCAGAAATTGTATCCATACCCATTATGTTTGTGTATCTGGTTATCTTGGGAGTTGGACTGAAGAAGCAGGTTGTCATGCCTGTGGGATATTGAACAGGCGGGTTTTCAGGCCCGTCAGAAATTTCTCTATGGGTGAGAAAATTGTTGGGAATTGATTTCCTGAAGGTGCTAAACTACAACTATAGGGCTCTGGGACTTCCTATTCGGCCTGTTGCTGAAGCCCAGAAAGGAAGTCAGGCAGTCGAAGGACCATTAGGAAGAGAAGGGGCACACTTCCTGGGTGGGATAGGCATGTGGGGAATGAGGGACTGTAGGCTATTATCTTGAGTTGGCACTTGTGGCAGAGTCTTTCCTGTTGTCTATGAGCCATTAGCCTGGTTAGGAATCCCTTTACCCGGGTGGTGTTTAGTCCCAGCTCGGGGGTGACCCACTGTTGAGAGTGATCAACAGTGTGGTATAATGCTGGGAGGTTCATGGAAGGTATGCACAAAGTTGGTGATATTCTTACCAAAATAAGTGTCCATTGTGTGATAAATTTGCATGCTGCATTATTATTTACGTGTTTATTTTTATGGGTTTATCCTATGTGTGTTTATAACTATGTTTTTATTTATGGGTATTGCCTGCATATGCTACATATATATGTTTACTTTAATTCTGTATTAATTTGTGCAATTACAATATGTATTTTTGTGTTTATGTTTTATATATAATTCCACAAGAGTTATGTGTGTATATGTTTTAATTGCATGCAGTTCGAAAAATGTATGTGATATTTCTCAATTAGATGATGGGTATGTTATAGTATGTTCTGCAGAGAGAGTGAAAGTGTTCTCTTGTGTATCATGGCCCATCCTGGGTGTCGGGGACGTATAGATAAGAACAAAGAAACTTTGCATGTTTCACATCCCCTCCTTGCCCCAATAATTTGCATCCACCTTGTGAGATTTGCATCGGAATTTCCCATTTTTCCCTTTTTCCTCCATCATAAGCCTATTACATTTCCCTAGAAAAAGTTTGAGAGGAGAAAGATATGAAAAGGCACAGTTGGAAAGAGGAGCTCGGAGAGGCGCAGGAGAAAGAGGAGCTCGAACCAGGTTCATGGAGAAGTCATCAACCTTGTTGTAAGAAAACATTGTTATATCAATAAAAGGAATACTATTTTTGTCCCGAAATATGATGTGTCAAATATTTGTATTTGATTTATGCTTTTTTCTAACATCGAACCCATGATTTATATATGAGATGCATGTTTGTAGTTTACTTCTTATCTTTTTGTGAATGCAGTCCAGCCTTGGGAGGAGGTTTTTAGTAAGCGGAGATATCAAGTGCAAGAGGATCGACACCGGACGCGGAGTAAAAGGTAAAGTTACCTGATCCTCTCACCTTGTCTTTCATGTATGAGTCTGGGATATATTTTGGGTAGTTAGAAAAGTGGGATACTTTTAGACGGTTAGGATCTTCCTACATTTTGAACCCTAGTGTAGTCCATAGGGGGGTTTTCCCGCTAGCAGAAATGGCGACCATACTGGGGAAGACTCTAGGGTTTTAGGGGATGTTTTGGGTGTTTAATTGGTTTTATTACCTTTTGAGTTTCTTGTTGAGTTTGTTGAGTCTTTCAAGGGGTCTGGTCACTTGTTGGTGCCATACCAGTTCTCCCTGCCCTGTCAGTTTGTCTGTATATTTCTATTTTGAATCATTATAGAGGTGTATGTGGCCTACTATGGGCCAGCACGCGCACATACGTGCCCTGCTTTATAGAAAGAATGTGTAAATACGTAGGCCTCTTTAGCATCAGTAGTGTACCTGTGTCAAGAAAATATTTTTAAGAAGAGGCAGTCAACCTCTTCCCTGATTGAGGTTTTACTTTTCATGGTTTCTTGTTTAAGTTCAGTGTCTCTGGTTTTTACAGTCAAATCCTGGGTTAGATTTCAGTTTACTTGTTTATTTTAAGTTTCTTGTGTCTCCTAGATTTTTTAACTTATTTTTAGCTTGAAATTTTAAGAAAAATGAGTTGCATTTTGAAAACAAAAGGGGCCATGAATTGTGTATTCATCAGTTTATTTTAGAATATTTGGTTAGTTCTGATTTGATTGGAATAAAATATAAAAAAACTTAGTTTGTTAGGTCTCTTTCTTTCTTTACATCTGCTTTGCATTGTTATTTGAAAAAGAAAAAGAAATTAGTATAGTGTTGTGTTTTCTTCTCATCTTTAAAAGATTTTTAAAAGAAAAATAAGAAAGATAATCCTTATTTGCTAGTGTTCTTATAAGTTTCTTTTTTCGCAAGAGTCTTAACAACATCAGTTTCACTACCGCACCCTTTTTGAGTAAATAAATCCGGTAAAAAAGAATGTTAAATCTAAAATTAACTAGACTTTTTATGTTTGTAGGGTCAACCAACTAGTTTAGGGTTAGGGCCTTGAATTAGGTTGGAGAGGAAACTCTTCAAGGCCGTTAAATCAAACATTGGAGTCTGAGTTCGGGAGTGTTAAATTCCAGTGACGTGAAATTTATCTGGGACCCCCCTCTAACACAGGGGCTAAACACGAGCTCATGTGAGGAAAGGCAACATAGATAACCCCTCCAAAGCCAGACCAAACATAGTGGGAAATGCATATTGAGGACTTGTCGTGGGATACTGTCGGTTGCATTTAACTATGGAGCTTCGTGGACCTTGAATCAGTTCAAGATCCTAAGTTTTCTTCCAGACCACTTGATTTTGATACCCTTGGTAGGTTTCCGACTTGTTATCCCGCTCAATGCGGTCCACCCGACTGTTGACTGTACCCACCTGGTGATTGTTTACGAGTTGGAAACTTAGTTAACTTTATTCTAGGGACTTACATAGGTGACTACAGGTGTATACCATGGTACCTAGGGAAGATGTCGGGTCACACTTTGCAGAGTATACCTGGAGGGTGCTTCCGTGTTCGAGTTGCACTTATACCAGTAATTTTCTCTAGTGTTGGTTGACGTAACTATTCTTCCTACTAGATAGTGGTCTGTTTGATTTTTCTTTAGGAACTTTTAGTGTGTGCTCTGTGCTCCATAGTTTTCCATAGTGAGTTAGTCATTCATTACTTTGGGTCTCTAACCTAAGGTGGTGGACCACCCACTCTGTCGGTTGTGAGGAATTTTCAGTCTTTCGCTTAGAAACGTGGAGCCTCCTTTTTATAGGTGTTGTTTTGATAACACTAGTTCGCCAGAGTCAGTGTGTGAGAATTTTACGGACTTGAACAATCCCGCAAGGGGATAACATGTGCACAAGATCTTCATGGCTAAATTTCCTGACGATACCAACCAAGGAACCCCTTCGCAAGGGGATTCTTGTGTTTTTCCTTTTCTCAAAAATGTTGGTGTCCCTTTGATGGCCACTTTGTACATTCCTAGGTTGAATGTGGGACTACCGATTTGGTTGGGTACCATTACAAATGTCCCAAATTATATTAACGCTTCTCAATCAATCACTTTATGTCATTGGCACCATGTTGATGTTCCTTCCTCAACAAATTATTCTCCTCCTCCTTCTCCCGCCTCTAGTGAAAGTACATTCACTAGTAACCAGAAGTCTAAATGAAATAGAAAGAGGAAGAATAGGAAGAAGAAGTCACCAACCTCTACAATTCATGTTGGAGATAGTTCCCTAGCATATGCAAGTCATGTTGGGGTAAAGCACCCAGCCTCTGCAATTCATGTTGGGGGGGAAATTCTAGCCACTTCTAGTCATACTGGTAATAGGTCTGTAGCCTCTGCAAGTCATGTTATCGTCTCATCACCAAACTCTGGAAGTCATGTTGGAGATGTGAAACCATCCATTGCTAGTCATGCTGGGGGCATTAATTCTATTGAGAAACCTAGACGGATAGGACATAAGCCTAAGTTCCCTTGTAATCTTTACAAGGGAGATCACCTTACTCATATGTTCCCTGGCATTCTAGAGGTACAAAGATTGTGGTCCCCGTCTACAAGCTCTTCTGATTCTAAGTCTTTTGAGGCTTCCTCACAGTCTATTCAGTCTTTTCTTGATGAAGTGGTCATGTCAATGCAGTCATCAGTTGATACCACTCCTATTTTGGGGGGTGAGGTGCCTTTAGACCATGTAGTCTCGCAGCCTATTCAACCATTGTTTGAGAAAGTGGTCACGCTGATGCAGTCTTCGGTTGATCCCACTCTTCTCTTGAAGAGTGTCGAGTCTACCAAAGTGGTCACACCAATGCATTCTTCGGTTGATCCCACTCTTCTCTTGGAGAGTGTCAAGTCTACCAAAGTGGTCACACCGATGCAATCTTTGGCTAATACTACTCTTCTCTTGGGGAGTGATGTGTCTACGGACTATGTTTTTAGCATTTCCAGTTCAGTACTTTCATAACAAGGGGGCATTCTGCTCACTTTGAGCAAACCCCCTCCAAGCCCCAGGATGGTTTCCTTTGATTTGAATGACCTTGTTGAGCCTCATCTTCCTTCTTCTGCACCATTTCAAATAAGGGTTGAAGTTAATTCAACAAAAAATTATCGATGTATTGTGGTTGAAGGATCCTATACAAGTATTTTATCCTCCTCGGTTCGGAAATTCTTGGGATATCCCAAGTTTGTGTCTTCTTCGCATGATTTGTTGGATTTTGACAGACATCCTAGTGAATATTTGGGGGTTCTTCCTCAGTTGCCTATCTCATTAGGTGGAAAGATTGTCCTTGTTGATTTCATAGTGGTGCAAGGCTCGTTAGATTTCAATATGCTTCTCGGGCGTGATTATGTATATGCTATGAACGTTGTGGTGTCTATGCTCTTTCGGGTGATGTATTTCCCTCATAATGGAAGCATTGTCACTTTCTACCAGCTGGAATTTGATAATCACCATCCTAATTCAGTGTTAGTTCAGGATGCCCCTTTATCTGTTCCTAGTGTTCGTGTAGAAACTACCCCGCCATGGGTTAATTATGTGGTGTCTTATCCTCGATGTTCAATTGCTTCTGAGCAGGAACCTATACAATCATGTTTTCCTTCTCGAGACTTAGTCTCAACAATTGATCTGTTGGTTTATCCAATGGGGGCATGGGAGCCCTTGCTTCCCCCTCTTGGTACAAGTGATCTCGTTGGGATTACTTGAGAAAAGTGACCTCTTGGAGTCTTCTTTAAGCCCTTTTCAGACTCTCTAAAAATGAAAAGATTGTCGAGCGCTCTTGTTTCCCTTCATGCTTGCCAAACTAAAACTTGAAGGCACATATGTCTGGTGGTAGTTTACCCCTTTTTCGGTCTGGATGGTCAATAGTACGAATAAAGGTATACTCTAGGAACTTCGGTTCACTAGAAGAGTATTCTCAGGTATAAGTTTAACCCTTTTTCGGGCCTGAGGGACTAAATTTACGAAAAAGGAACCCCCACGGAGTCCATAGTTAGGCTCTTTTCAGACTCCCTAAAATTGAAAAGATTGTCGAGTGATCTTTTTCTTTCACACTCATTAAATTGGTCCAGAAGAACATCCCCTATGGATTCCATAGTTAAGCTCTTTTCAGACTCCTTAAAATTAAAAAGATCGTCGAATGACCTTGTTTCGTCACACTCGTTAAATTGGTACAGAAGAACATCTACTGGAATGATTTTACCTCTTTTCCATCATGTAGATTAGGGAGGAAAAAGGTACACCTCGGGAGATTTGTCTCACCGGGAGAGTTCTCCTAAGTAAATTTTATACTTTTTCGGGCTAAGGAGACTAAATTTAGAAAAAGGTTGTGAGTCCATAGTTAAGCTCATTTCAGACTCCTTAAAATTGAAAATATTGTTGAGTGATCTTGTCTTTGTCATGCTCGTTAAAATGGTTTTGAATAAACGTCTTTTTGGTGCTAGTTTATCCCTTTTTCGAACCGACTAGACTATTTCCGAAAAAAGTTGCCCCAGTGGAGTCTTCTTTTACGTTTTTTCAGACTCTCTAAACGTGAAAAAACTACTAATCTTACCTTCTCTAGGCTCGTGAAAAATACATCGAAGGGGGTTTCATCATGTCTTGATAATCACATTTTCATCCCTGCATCTTTGGCCTAATGTCAGCTCCATGTTTATTTCAGTTAAACCTTTGAAGCATGCCTTATACGCAAGCCTTGTAGCACTTTGCCTCTGCAACCTGACACCTTGACCCATGGAGGAATTTTACCCAAGTGTCCTTCTCCTGCACATGTCTCCTTTCTGTGAGCATTAGTTTGTTCCTTGCACTTGGAAATAGTATGCTTGTGACACTCATTCCTCCTTTGTAGCGTATCATTCTTTTATTCTTTTTCAAGCTCTTTACAAATATTGAAAAAGAAAAAAAAATAAAAAAAACCCCAAAAAGAGGACATAAAATATATTTACTTTTTATGGCAGCATAATGAGTCGCCCTTGGACAAAGCACATCCTTTCATTTGTTCGTCAAGCTTTGGGATCTAATATGACCTTAGGAATTTGTTCTCGCTACATAGAGTTGTGTCCTCCTCCGTTTGGTTATTCTTCCAAACACATGGATAGTTTGCATTGCCTCCTACATTGGAGACTTATGTCAATTTCATGCTGCCTGAGTCTGATCATCTGTCGTTCTATTGTCCAAGGGAAGTTTTACCCAACCCGATTCATCCTTTCTGCAGTTTGTCTTCGGACCTCATGCTCGACCATCCCAAAAAGTCCAATCAAGTCCTTGTTCGAAATAAATGAAGTTCACTGCCTGATCATCGAGATCCTCTTGTATTTTTACGATGAGCCATCCAAGACCTATGGGTAGTGAATTCGTACACTCACATTACACTCCTACCTAAGTTTTGAATATCTTGAAGTTGTTGCTCGAGCTCTGGAGGCCTCATCTCCAACCATCGAGCATCGTTGGATTCTTGAAGATGGATACTATACTTGTATATCTTTGATTTTGATATGTAGATACATTTGTGTATTGATCGCATCTACACTTTACATAGTTATATGACATGGATCTATAGTGTGTTTGATTGGCAGCCATGATTTATTTCATCCCGAGCATGGGAAAGCCTGCCTCAGAGAGAAAAATTTTATTTTTGCAAATGGCAACTCCCGAACTCTTGTCCCAAGCTCACTTGTTACGTACATTGACGAAGATTTTGTAATGTATTTCAGCCATCAGATTCTCTTATAACCTCACACATTAGGGGGCATCTGTTATATCCCTAAATTTCTCTACACATGCATACCTGGACTTTGGCCCTCTTACTTGAAATTTTTGCCAATGCATTGTTGAGTTTCTCTTCTTAAAAACCAATTTTTAGAATATGTACGCACCCTGATCCACTACAACTCGCGTACATACTCAGGTTGCTCCACTATAGCCCATGTACATACTCAGGCTAATGCACTACATCTCGTGTACATACTCAGGCTGATGCACTACAACCCGCGTACATACTCTGGTTGCTTCACTACAGCCCGCGTACATACTCAGGCTGCTCCACTACAACCCACGTACGTACTCAAGATGCTCCACTATAGCCTGTGTACATACTCAGGATATTCCACTACAACCTGCGTATACCATCAAAAAGTTGCAAGAAATTCGTTGAGATTATGGGCTATTGGGTAGTTTCCCAACTAATCCACTGCCTATAGCATGTCACCCAACCGAATAACCATCCTTTTCCCATATGAAAGGAGGTGTTGGGGCCTCATTCCTAACATAAGAATAATAAAAGTGAACATATTCTCGTTTCACATCCCCTCCTTGCCCTAAGAATTTGCAGCCACCTTGTGAGATTTGCATCAAAATTTCCCATTTTTCCCTTTTTCCTCCATCATAAGCCTATTCCATTTTCCTAGAAGAAGTTTGAGAGGAGAAAGATGCATGAAGGCATAGTTGGAGCTTGGTGAAGAGGATCCCGAACCAGATTCATGGAGCAGTCGCCGACCTTGCTGTAAGTAAACATTGTGATATCAATAAAAGGAATAATTTTTCTGTCCCGAAATATGACGTGTCAAATATTTGTATTTGATTTATTATTTATTATAACATCTAACCCATGATTTATATATGAGATGCATGTTTGTAGTTTCCTTTTTATCTGTTTGTGAATGTACGCCAACCTTGGGAGGAGGTTTGCAGTCAGTGAATCTATCAAGCGTGAGAGGATCGACACCGGACGCGGAGTAAAAGGTAAAGTTACCTGATCCATCTCACCTTGTCTTTCATGTATGAGTCTAGGATATATTTAGGGTAGTTAGAAAAGTAGGAGACTTTTAGATGGTTAGGATCTTCCTACATTTTGAACCCTAGTGTAGTCCATAAGGGGGTTTTCCCTCTAGCAATCATCATGCCATTTCTCTTTCTTCGACTGAGGATGAGTATCAAGGGGTTGTTAATATTGACATCGAGGATATTTGGATTCATAATATCCTTACTAAACCTGAAATCAATTTTCATATGCCATTGGTCATCTACTATGAAAACTAGAGTGTCATCCATATCTCGAAGAACCTAGTTCATCATCAGCAGACCAAACACATCGAGATCCACATGCATTTTTGTAGGGAGTTGATTCAGCAGTAAGTCATCGATTTGCATTATTTCCCTATAACAAAGCATATTGCAGACATGTTCACCAAACCCTTCAATGAGAGAAAGTATGCCCATCTTTGGTCTATCTTGGTGGTGTGGTACATTTCTTCTAGGGAGGTCACTTAGCCCTTCTTTCTTCATCCTCTCACGAGGGGGATTTTTTTCCCACTAGGTTTTCTCCTACCTTTTCTATTTGAGGGGATCATTTATACATTGGTACCTCACCAGTCCTTGTGTCTAGTACCCATCTTTGCCTCTTTTTTTACAATCCCCCCTAAGTTTCACTTGGGGGGGGGGGGGTGTTAGTGTGAATAGGGTTCTTTGTCTATCTAGTTCTCCGCTTTATCTCTCTGCACACTAGGTTAAGTTTATTTAGGGAAATTTTCACTTTGTCCCATATTAGTTGTGTTTTTAGTCTCTTCGGCGATAAATCCTATATATAATCATCCATCACTCTCATATGAGGATCTCATTTTCATTGTATGATTTCATTATCTTGAGTAGAATATAATTTATTCTTTCTTATTTCTGATTTCTAGATTTTCTTTCCTTCATTCATTTTCATTCTTGAGTGGATTTTTATCCAAATATTACAATAATATTTGAACCAACCTACATATAGACATGTTCTCTAAGGAATTTGAATAGGTCAACTCAAATACAAGCATGCGTTGAGGGAAAGGGTTAAAAAATTGTGGTATTTTGGCATATGAACTACCCAAGGGAAGCTGATATGAGCTACAAGGATTCCTATATTTGCATTGGTAGGCTCAATATCGTGACCCACCATACAATAGTTTTGAATGAATTCATTATTCAAGAAGTTAGCATAACAATTAGATAAAAATTCTAAGGTGTTATAGAATATCCAGGGGCCACATAAGACAACCTTATAAGAATGATTTTTTCCCTTAAAGGTGAATTCAAAGAAAATTTTATTTAATCCAAAGGTGTTTGTGCGAATGTAGCTGTAAGGCTCCCAATAATTTTGACATGGGATTTAATGATAGACTCTGGACAAAATCTATTGACAAAGTAACTTCATAGAGTTTGTCCTTTGAGACCATCACAAACATTTTTTTTTCCATTAATAGGAATATCAATAGCAATTTCATTTGCAATAATTTCACTACCTTATGGTAAACATTCATAACAAATTTTTTAGTAGCCTTCAACAGTTCCATTGTTGTGGTTACTTTCTCGTTGAACACTAATTCTATGCACCATATTTAGGTATACAATATCATATGAATGGGTGTAAATATAGTGAGGGTAGACTATATATTCCAAATTATGGTTGGTAAATGGGTCCAAGATTATTCACCTTCCACCTAAATTACACATGTGGATTCTCCTAATGCAAACCTTTGTAGAGAATCCATTAGAAAAACAAATTCAAATGAGGGGATTTTATGATAATTTATTTATGGTATAAACAATTGGGAGGGTTTTGATATGTAGAATGACCAATCAATGGAGGCAATGTGGAAAAGTAAAAATTAAGAGAATACATACAATTTGAGTGTTTCCCCTTATATGTCCTTCTTCCCTATAATGAGAGGTAAAAGTTTATATTTTTTAAATGAATAAAAGTTTTAGCTAATGGAAAGCCTATTTATTTTATTTCATCACAAATGTATTTAAAGTGAGATGATTTTTTTTTTAAATTTAAATTCTTCCTTAAAAATTTATCAATAAAAAAATATGTATATATTTCCAAACAAGAAAAGGTAGGATGCAAAGTAGCTTCAACAAGACAAAATGCTATCATAGTTTACCACTTCATGAGTTAATTAAAATTAGAATAGTATAGGCCACAAGGGTTTATAAAAGACCAAGGCCATATGTCTAAAGGTTATATATAAAAGTCATTAAAACATAGTAGGCGGCTTGACGACCACACTCAAGATAGATATTATTACTAATTAGTTGTGATGGAACCCCTATCAAGTGGAGGGTATGAATCATTAGGCTCTGGGCCCGAAGTTGTGAAAAATGGGTCACTATTTTGTGGGTTAGTATCTCATCCACCCTCTGCTTGTTATTTCAGAAGCTTCTTCATGGATATTTCCAAATGTTTGTGAGTGGACTTGTCATTTTTAGGTTGTGAAGGAGGTGGTGTACTATAGGGTTCTGAGATCTAGCTATGATGAGCATTACACTCACAAACCTGGTATTCAACATGATGGTGAGACCTAGTATCAAAATGTTAATAATGGGTTGAGATAAAGACTAAATAAACTTCCTAAAAGTCTAACTTATTGTGGAGGAGATTAAATCCTCTTTTCTGGCTTGCACCTAGTTCTATAAGTGCAATTTGGAATAAATTATCACTCCATTAACCAAGTGAAACCATCACACGCAATTTTTTTGAAAATATAATAATTCCTCCATTTCCATATAAAACACAAAATTAAATTTATAAAATGTTTCCATGTTAAATGGAATTCTAGTTCCTAATGGATTTTATCCTTGAGGATAGTGGCTTTCCCAGAAATAAATCAATGGAGGATATGGCCATGTCCAAATCCAGATTGACTTGAAAACCAAGAAGAACCAATAAAGGTACATGAGAGTTTCATCATTTCAACCAAAAATACACTCGGTATGGGTGAACCCCATGTATTTTAGATGCTAGTGAAGAGGTAGACAAGTAAGCATTAAAGTCTAAGAAAATATAACATTCCTAAGCTCAATTAAAATTTTCCAAAAAAAGTGAAGTCAAAGAAAATAGGTATACTACTTAGACACCATGCTCAATAACTCATTGTTTTTATCCCAAATCACAAACCTAGGACTAAGCCACCAATAGCCATTTGAAATCTTAGAATCTTAAACCCCTTCACACAATTCCATTTCCAATATCTCCACCATGATCTAGGAGCTTGGATACACACATTGAGTGATCGAGGAGGATCCAAAAGGGAAAAAAATTCAAAATCCTCAAATCTCAGCAAAAACAACGCCAAGTTGAAGTTCTCATCACAAGCTTTCCAATGATGCAAACGACACCTCAAACAGAGTCAGAATGAAGAAGATATGGCCAATAAAATTTGTGGTTAATCCAGTAAAAATTCAACACCAATGTCATCATCCGTACAACTAACGTCGTCATCATCCATATAGAGTGATGTCAGCATGATGTCATGATGACATCAACATGACACATGGCAGCATGACAGGTTGCCATGTGGCACACTAATTGGAAATTTGTGGTGGCCACTTGAAATAATTGGAGAGTGCTATGTGGCACCCCCAGGTGATGCCACATGGCATCTTGACATGGCAACGGGTGCCAATGGTGATTGGGCGGGCTCAACGAATAAGAGGGAACCACGTGGCATCCTAAAAATTCTTAATGAGGGTTGGATAACGACCGAATAAAAAACATTAATATGGTCGGGTTGGCCAGCTTCGAATCCGACGACCAGACTGGCCAATGACCCCATAATCTAGTGATCATATCGACAAAATCCAGTGGAAATCGCAGTAAAAAGGGACAACAACCCGTATATTCATGCACCCATCACCATCAAGAGTTGGTGCACGTTCTAGACTTGGCGGGAAGCTTCTGTATTAATATATGATGGCTATATTAATATAGTGGTTCCACTATATTAAACAGAAGTTGTAATGGGTTCCAAAGAAGGGGAGGCCCATGGGTTTGACCCTGGGACCTCCCCAACCATGAAATCTAATTTAATACCATTTACCAACAAACCAAACAACGAACTTGGTAAAGTTCGTCCATGAATTTGCATATAAACTCAACCTTTTTCCAGAGCTTGGGGGAGTCCGTGCACAACTGAAGTAAAAAAACAATTTTTGATGCAGGGCCTGCATTTATTGTAGAGAGTACAACTTTGTGGCACAATTTTTTAGGCAAAGAGACCAACAAGGGCCTGGAGGTGACGATGTCAGATTGAGACGAATTGACAGTCAATTTTGCACTACTCCTCGCCATGAATTCATTGGTACAGTCATATTTTGCATTAGAGTAGCGGATATGAAGGCCATTTTTCAGACTTGAGGTATAATTATGTATTTATGCCAATTTTTAATGTTGAGAAAATATAAAGCCTCTCCACTTCGAAGCGGTCCTGGAGACATAGTCCATTCTTGGGACAAACTTCGTTATCATGTATTGTGTTCTTTCTCTCCTTCTCATCTTTTCTCCATCATTCTGTCCTCTTTAATGATGTTGCACATAACACTCTTTATTGTAATTATTTTAATAAGTCATCGAATGAAAAGATCCTGAATCATTGAGGAATAGGTCAATAATGAACAACTTCTAGACATAATGAATGATGGATCTGTTTAGCCAAGCCAATTAAAACTTGTATTTCCCATCCTCCCAAAACTTATATTTATGAATAAAACCATAAAGGAAATTACCCTCTTTGATAATTATTTTCTTGGAAAGAGATTTAGGAAAAAAAACAAGGGAGATCAACCAAAAACTTTCCCTCAAACTAGATTAGGGGAACCCCCAAATGCAATCATTGTTAAATGAGAGACCCATTCATAAATAATCCCCTTTCTAGGTGAAGTGATTCTTAATAATCTCCTAGGATTTCCATATACTTTGGACAACAAAAGTTCCTCCAATTTATACTTTGTATGAAGTTAGTACAAGGGTCTAGAATTTCATTCCTTGCTAGTTGGATTTTCCAAGGGGTACCCAAGATTCAAAATATTGTATTGTAACATTATTTAATTCTACCAATATATTCATGGTATTTATTTACATACATTTACTAAGGGTGTTGAATGGTAAAGATATATGTGATAATTGTTTGGAAATTGTATTACACCCTAAGAGAAGGAATGTGTGGGAGAATCATTGGTGCACTTAATTTAGCTAGGGTTTCCCCTAGGTGTTATTAATGGTATCCTCCATTAAATATGAAGGTATCTTTTGACCCTCCTCACCTCATAGTTGCACTATATTGGATACCATATCAATGATTTTAATTTTTAGTGGGGAATTGGCCTTGGTCATCCCCTTAGAATCTTTCAAGGAATTCATAATCAACAATTGTTGCAACAAATCCACTATATTCTTAACATTTATCCCCTCAATACTCTCTTTGGTAAATATAGGTAGTATATACCCTATCCATCCTCATGGATGCAAAAGGAATTGAACAAACATGTTTCTATATTAGTCATCATTTGATTTTTTAGTTCAATTGATATTTACCACAACTAAATGACCTGCATATAGGATCTTCGTCACCTAGAAGCCCATCCTTCAACAAAACACCTAAATATACCTATGCATGAAGGGATTCTTCCTCATCCAATTTAAACCAACCTTGGATAGGGACCTAAACCTCAACTTGATTTCCTAGTTTTGGGGACACACCATACTATGCATGAAGCCTTGGATCCCAACATTTCATTCCTTTAAGGACCCACTCCTTTCAACACCTATTTGGGTAAGGCTTCCCGAACCCCCCTATAATTATTGTTGGATTTTTTTTGTATCCTATGTAGGTAGGCATAGTCACATCTTGGAAAGGGTTCAAGCACCCAGGTCAAACCCATCATCTGGATAGGATGGCATGGGTGCTAGTGGGCCCCTGAGGAAATTATTTTGGTCTATTATATATTGTTTTAGCCAATGGTTTTAGTCCATTGTAGACTAATTTTCATTAAGGAATTAGGGTTATAATATAATCCAGGTTAAGAGATTATGGTTTTGGATGTTGCAAAATACCTAAACATTTTATTGTGAATAATGAATTTAATACAATGAGATAGAGAGATGTGTGGCTCTTAGTTAGGTTGGTTTTCACAATTAAGGGTTTATCAAGAAAATATTGTGTATATTGTGTGAATGTTCCATTGTTATTATTATGTTTTATATTCTATTAGTATTTCTTTTCTTGCACATATTTATAAGACACTTCATCTAGTATTAGATTGAGGTTATTGGCTTTAGGGGGATTCCTTTGTTTCTAGAATTTAGTTCATTCTATGAAGATAAAGGGTATCTTGGGTCTACAATAAGTGTGTTATTGAGTGGGAGATTTGTATAGTGAATCTTGTGTAGAGAGAAATGGAAAGTGGTTCAAGAACATAAATAGAGAATTTTAAAGATTAGAGTTTCAATTTATGGAAGCGAAAGATGAAAGATATTATTGTAGATAGAGAATAATGGGTTGTTTTGGATCCAACATGCCCCCTTGAACCCCCTTCATTTGAATTCCAACTCATGTGACCCAATTGGGATGTGACTAAGTCTACTTGGAAAGGATATAACACATTTCCAACAAACCTACTCATGACTGCCCTCAATAATTTTGGCTTCATCTAAAGGAATATATTCAACAAAGAGAAGTTGAAATTAATTCTAGTCACATAAACAAGTTCCCATGGAGCATTCATCGCAAGCCTCATATAAATCACACTAGGTCCATGTATCATTGGTATACTCCCCTTTAATGGTACAATGATGAAAAATTATGCACATGTCTCAAAAATACTTTTACATGGTTCCCTTTATTTTTTGAATGCTTCCATTCATGACATCTTATGGTTCCACTAAGTTGTTTTTCCTTGAGTTGAAATGGGTATAACTTATGTGATACTTCTTAAATTGTTATGAAACAAATATAGAAATTTTGCAGCCACTTTTCATCTAATGGAATTGGTCCAACAATAATATGGTTCATAACCAAAGAGAAAATTGCACCTCAAGAATTTTCCAAAAGGATTCTGAGGCACAACTTGAGATAGTTGGAACTTCATTGATACTTCTTAAAATCACTATTACAACCTAAATTGGAAATTCCATGAATTTTTTTTTATTTTGATGACACTAATATTATTGAAATTTGGTGAATAAGCTATCAGAAAAACCTTCCCTAAGAAAACATGTCCCCCCCCCCCAAAAAAAATCTTCCCCTTGGCCTAGAAAATGCTATGATACCACTTGTTACGATACTTATCACATAAAATGATCACAAAATGTATATTCAAGAAATTATTGGAATGCCCATTTACTTCATTATATCATAAACTTTGAAGGTATGGTAACACTATATAATAATCCTTCTATAAGGATAAACTTCTATTCACTTGCCTCTTCAAGGAAAAAGCGTTCAAATGAGAAATTATCCAATACAATGATAGTTTTTGACATTTCCATAAGGATGAATCCATTGTTATTTGTATTTATTTAATACACTTGGAACCTTAACCATTAGTGACCCTTACATTAATGAATGATCCATATTACATTTATTACATGATAACTACTTAATGGGATTTATTTACTATAAATATCATAGTGGACCCAATCCACAATAAATTAAATAACAAACATATATATTCTATTATTAAATCTAATGGGTCTTTTGGTCCCATTACATCAATAAGGTGGATCCCCACAATTTTAGTTGA
>ML782362.1:932539-945730 GCA_009831015.1 Picea engelmannii | reverse complement strand
AATAATTATAAATGCATATAATTGCATAGCTATCTCTCGGCCCTAATAAAATAAATAATAATTATAAATGCATATAATTACATACAAGTATAATGAATAATTTCCATACTTGTGTTTGAATTATTAAAACAACTAATTTTTCATGATATATACTAGGCTCTTTTGCTCCTATGTATAACTAAAACTATTTTCGAGGATATCTAAGGGTTTGGCCTTCAACCTATAAATCATTTTACGGGTATCCCACCAAACCTTGTTGAGTAGCATCGTGTCAAGCCTGCCCCGTGGAATTTACACCCCTCATTTCTCTTCCTATCTCCTTCTCCCAAGCTTGGCCAAAGTTTGGCATTTATCCAAAACTCTATTAATAACCAAATAATTTATAATTGCATACAAGTATAATGAATAATTTCCATACTTGTGTTTGAATTATTAAAACAACTAACTTGTCATGATATATACTAGTTGTGTAGAAACATATTATATTTTATCCATAATCATGTCATAACTTAAATTAACACATGTGTTTGAAATACTTTTAGATTTTATATAATATACACTTATACCCTTCAACGTATGCATGTGGGCATCCATTTTTGGTGGCAAAGACAAATGGGAAGCGAAAGACACAAGATTGTGGAGTTATGATGGCGTTTCAACACATTAATCACTCACATTCTTCATATAAGAATGTTATTTAGAGTGAATTCAAAGATGTGGGAACTATACAGGAATTATTTACATGTAATACAATGAATCATCTAAGCTAATATTATTCATATGCAAGTGGGTTGGAACCTTTAAAAAATACCTGTAAGGATCAACTAAATTTTTATAGAGTAAAAATGAGTCATGTTTGTGGCCAAATCACTTCAATTGGTTCAACTAAATTTTATAGAGTAAAAATGAATCATGTTTGCGGCCAAGTCACTTCAATCAAGTGTTCTTTCAGCCAAATGTTTTAGAGGAGAAAAGATGGTGTGTTGTTCCAAACATACCTAGAAGTAAATGAATGTTCATGAACTCTTCCATTTCCACAACTTCAAGGACTAATAAGAGATTTTATGAATATTGTGAATAATGCTCTGATTTGAGGATGTAACTTTTGGGTTTTCAACTAAGCTAATGTTTATGAATTATATAAACCTTGTATCTTCTTTCCCATGGTGTGATGAGATATTGTACATGGAACATAAATTATTTGTTGAATATATAATTATATAAGTTCTTATTTTTCATAAAGTGCTTCATAATAATATTAAAATATAGTTATGAATATAGTTATAAGAATACATGAATTTTGTTAAAAATAAAAATAAAAAAATATGAAGATAAGATGGTATTTTTAATGGCCCAACAAATGACCACAAAGGTAGTTCAAGGGGACCTTTGAGTATAATGGTGTGAATACAATGTGAGAGTATAAAAGTGACTCCTATATAAAGAAATATGAAAAATGTGAAATAATTATTTGTTGAATATATAATTACATAAATGATTATTTTTCATGAAGTGTTTCATAATAATATTAAAATATAGTTATGAGAATACATGAATTTTGTAAAAAAAAGAAAAAAAGATATGAAGATAAGATAAGATATGATGGTATTTTTAATGGCCTAACAAATGACCACAAAGGTAGTTCAAGGGGACTTTTGAGTATAATGGTGTCAATACAATGTGAGAGTACAAAAGTGGCTCTTATATAAAGAAATATGAAAAATGTGAAATAATGATCTAAGCGAATACTTAAAATTTGAACATTACTATCGAAGAAAAAATTTAGAAGAAAAATGTACAAGGGGAGTGAATCATGATTTCAAAAAAAAAATAATGCAAAGGGAATATCAAGATCCACTAGATCTGTCTCCATGAAAAACCACCATGAGATAAGACTACAGGGAAAAAATACTTAGCGATAAAACTTTCTCCAAAATGCATCCAAAATTATAGATTCATAAAGAGGCAAAGTGTTGAGATAGATAGAAATAAAAATGAAACAAATAAGCCAAATGGAAAGAGAAAACGACAAGAGTAGGAGATAATGAGAAATAAACTTAATCATATGACTCAACAACTAATGTTTGCATTGGAAAAATTAAACACTAGAAAAGAGAACATTTGTTTGGCCTCAACATCATATGCTTCTCCACCACTATGATATATATGAAAAATACATAAATGCTTGGAAATATCCCTTTCCATTGAATGCAATGGTATAATATGTTTTTCCTATACTTTATATTCACCTAACATATGTTTAAAAATTAGTTCAGAGTTTGTGAACAATATAATTTCATTGGCCATGTGCATCTTTATTGCACATAGACCTTCTATGAGTGCATGATAATCCGTCTTGTTGTTTGTGGTGATAGCCTCATTCAAGTGCCTCCTTGTTATTTGAAACTCTCAATCTCCATGTTCATACAATATTAAGGTAATTCCAACTTCTGTGTTTCTAGAAAGAGCTATCTCTATGCATGATAAGAACCATATTTTCACCATTTTGATTATGTGAATAAATGATAAAAATTATTTACCCCTTTTGCAATATTGGTTATCATGGTTTCTTCTAGATGTAAACCATCAATTATTCTCTATGCATCATCATAATATTAAGTAAAGCCTAATAAATTTTCTAATTCCCAAATATATTAGTTAAATACATCACAAATAAAAATCCGTGAGAATGGCATATTAGGGGGTAGATTTAACTATTTTTTAAAATTTAAAGAGACATGAATACATTTAGAATGAAAACAAAAACTTGAAAACTTGAATTTTTAAAACCCTAAGAGAGTATAAACCCTTTTATCGTATATTAGGGGGTATATTTAACTATTTTTTAAAATTTAAAGAAACATGAATACATTTAGAATGGGAAAAAAAACCTTGAAACATTGAATTTTGAAAACCCTAACAGAATAGAAACCCTTATATTGCATCCTATATTCTACACAATTTATTCTACTCTTATCCCCTCATTGGAGTGGTGAGACATTGATTCTCTTCAAAATGTTTGTGTTTGTTTGTTTATTTTCCATTATATTATGAGAAATGTAGAGTAAATTTCTTATGAAATACTCTCCTTTTGTAAGTTTTGTTTTCATATGTAAATAGTTTTTCGACCATATTTTATTCCACATTTTGGGCATCTATATTTACCTATATTGTGACTTATATAACAACCATTAATCCCTATGAAATTTTAGTTGAAATTATTCATATGCTAAAATAGTAAAAAAAACAATTATTGTTTTACCTAAAGATGGGAACAAAGAGTAACCATCGATACCAAGGTTGAAAAATAGGCTTATGTTGTAGTGGGTCCCTCGGATGGAATGGATATAGAGGTAGAAGGTTGTTCTTTTGGACAAAATTGGATTATGTGAAGATTCCATTCATATGTGGATGGTGCAAGAAATGTGGGAATTTAAAACATGTGTGCCATGAGAGAGATGAGGAAGACACCATAGTTGATATGCACATAATGATCAACTAGGTAAGATATGGGAGATGCACCTATAAACAATTTCAATAATTTGAGAAGTTACATACCTTTTAAAAATGGTACGTATGAGGATAAAACAAAAAAAGTTTCAAATATAGCCAATGAAGGAGGTAGGGAAAAAGATAACTTTGTTAAGTTTTGAGAAGATCTGGATATATACAAAATGTTGAGAAGATGAGAGGTATACAACTCTCTAAGGAACTATAAGGTTTAAGGTAAGACTTTAATCTAGTCATGGGAAACAAAAAATAGAAGGGAAAGAAGGGAAAGAAGTTAAAACTCCTAAACTATAATCCATATGAAATCCAAGGACTAGAGTGTTCAAGCAGGCATGAAAAGAAGGATTTGATAATGGTGGATGCACATTGTCCTTGGGAAGATACATTATTATCTCTTCATCAAAACGAATTCCATCCTATGTTTATAACTTCAATAAATAAGGGAAGGACTATTTTATTCGTGGAGACTCAAAGGACAGTTCAACATTAACTCAAGAACTAGGAGGAGGTGATATTATATTATCCATAACTCACGATATCCTATATATAATTTCAGGTAATCAATGGTAGTATTAAATTGAGAAGGATACTCTCATGGAGGTATCCATACAAATAGAAACAACTTTGAGGGAGGTGAAGTGGAATCAAGGGAATAAGAATATTTTACAAATGGAAAAAGAAAAAGCAAATGAAGAAGTTCTCTCAAGAAGACACCAATCTATTTATCAGGACATTAGGGAAAGTATGGCCTCTAAGAAGAGAAAGAAATTATTTTTCTCTACATAGACATAGAAGGTATGGGACACCCCAAAGGTTTTTGATTAATTGGGTTGGTTGTCATTGATGTCAACCCTTGAAGAAAGTCTCGTAGCGAATTCTGGTAGCACAAAGGTTTGGGCAATGGGACCAATTTTGTTTGATGGATAATGGTATGAGTTTTGATATATTTGCAGTTAAGACTATTCTATATGGATAGTACATGTCATGCCATTTTCGGTGGTATGTGTAACATCACATAACTCCTCATGGTTAGAGAGTTATGGCCATGTGAAGTTGGAGAACCCTCATGAGTCATCTAGAAGCCCCCAAAAGTCAAAGTGTTTGCAAAAGAAATTATTTAAATAATAAAGTTAATGGAGAACTCCCTAAAACAAGGAAAGTGGGATGCTACATAAAAGTATAAATACGAGGCAAGGCTCTCTCATTTAATCACACTTGAGCATATTGAATATCTTTTGTTGTGTAAGGCTTATTGCAAGTACTCATTGATACATCTGAAGTTGCGAAGGTCTGAGGTAGTACGAAGGGTTGACAGAGAAATTTTTGGAATTACAACGAATACTAAAAGAACCTAATTTCTTAGGCGTACGCGGGCTGACAATGTATTAGGGTGCATACATACGTGGGCTAACAATGTATTAGGGTGCATACATACGCGAGTTGGAAGTGTATTAGGGTGCGTACATGTGGGTAAATCCATGGAAACTTGAGAAGATGAAGATGCAGAGGTTCTAGATTCTGATATCAAGCTCCCAGAAAGGTCTACAATGCTCAGATACATCATATCTATCCATTGGTTCAAAAGGTATGTCTTATTTCTATGAATAGTTGGATTTTGATGTATACATGAGAAATGGTTATGGAGATTTGAGGATTCTCCCTAGAGAGACTAGTGGATGCATGGGATCTGTTGTATAAGTCAGATCTACATAAATGCAATGATGGTATATTTATAATTGATACTTCTTGTTAGAGTTGAGGAACATCTTGTATTTCTTGGCATATGGATAAGGGTTTTTGTGGTACATGGGTGAGAGCTTATATTGGTTGATGTATTGAGAGGATGAATATCAGAAATGGTTTTTGTGGTACATGGTTGAGAGCTTGTATTGGTTGATGTATTGAGAGGTTGGATATCAGAAAGGGTTTGAATTATAGATCATGTGAAGGTTATTATACCTATTCATGATTACACACACTTGTGGCACATGACTAGAGAGAGATATAGTGTTTTTGGGTAAAGGTTATGTATGAGGATGCATGAACAAGGTACAAATACAGTATGGATACAGTGACATGTTACATATCTATGTGAAAGAAGTTACAAAGGGTCAAAAGTTTTTAGAAGAAAGAAAACCCTAGTTTTCAGAAGGCATATGTAGGCTGCATAACAGTTTGGTTGTGTACATACACGGGTTGCATAACAGTTTGGTTGTGTACATACACGGGCTAAATAATAGATAGGGCACATACATACGCTTGCTTCAGAGCTACATGTTGTGTATCTATTGTATTTTGGTTGATACATGTTCAGTTCAGGTACAGATTGATTGCAGGGCAGTAGTACCAGTTGTTTGCAGGTTAGTGGTATAGGTTGGCACAATTGTACAATGGTATATCTCACAGTGATCGTGTGACAGGGGTTCCATCATTATACTTATATTTTAGGGTGGTTGGATGGGGCAAGGATAGGTGGTTGTAGCCACTTTCCGTTTGTAGCCAGAGAACTTAGGGGGTTGTATCCTCCTTCTGTTTGTAGCCAGAGAATTGGGGAGTTGGAGCTTCCATCAGGTTGTAGCATGAGAAACTAGGGGGTTGGAGCCTCCTTCCAATTGTAGATGGAAAACAAAGGAAGTTGGTGGTTCCAACGAGTTTAATTCTTCAAGACATATAAGAAAAATCATTACGTGGTTTTCTCTCTCTTTGGGTTTCCACATAAAAACACTGGTGTATTGTGTATGTGTATGATTTCTCATTTTCACATTGTTTATTTACTCTGCAATTGTTGGATGATAATGCTACACTGATATAACACTTGCATTATATGGTTAAAAAGGATTATATTTCTCTATTATTGATTCAATCCCCCTCTTAGTAATCCAACAATTGGTATCAGAGAAGGTTCCTTCAAAAATCACTTTAACCACTGAAAGGTCGATCATGGAGAGAAACAACATGTATAAAAATGGAATACCATAGTTTGATGGAAATAAGTATGCATTTTGGAGAAGAAGGATGAAAACATATATACAGGCACATGGATTTGAAATTTGGAAATTAGTTGTAGATGGATACAAAGAACCAACATTTCCACTGACAAATGAAAGAACAATAAAACTCGGTCAAAATAATTCCAAAGCCACAAATTCACTTATGAATGGTCTCTGTGAATCGATATTCACCAAAGTTATACATTGTAAATCCGCTAAAGAGATTTGGGACAAAATTCAAAATATTTTTGAAGGATATTCAAAATTCAAAGCAATAAAGCTTCAAACTTACAGAGGTTAGTTTGAACAACTAAAGATGAAGGAATATGAGAATATTGCAACTTATTTGTTATGAGTCGATGAAACAATAAATGCAATCATAGGAATGGGAGAAAAAATCAAAGAATCTGTAATTTTTCAAAAGGTACTAAGATCTCTTCCTATGAGATTTGACCCTAAGATATCAACACTAGAAGAAAGAGCAGATCTAGAATCAATAAGCATGGATGAACTACATGGAATATTCACAACATATGAAATTATTAGCAGACAAAAGCCCCATCATGACAAGTCTGGACTTGGATACAATCAGACATAAAAGGGATCAAGATCCAAAACAACAGAACAAGAAACATATCCAAAAATCTATGCAGAAACAATCAAAGGGCATATGAAGACCTACAAATAATATTACAGGGACACTCCTCCACCTATAAGATTCATATTTCAGAATCAACGACCGATAGATAGGCCTCGGGAAGAAGAAGGATACAAAAGAGAAACTCATTTCAGAAGATCTTCAACTCCCAGGTATCAAACTATCTTTTTTGGTTTATGTTATGCATGTAATAATTTTGGACATAAATCTGTGAATTGCAGAGCTAATAGAAGGAACATAAAGAGATTTGAAATTCATACACAAAAGGGTTATCCAATAAGGCCTAGTGAAATACAGAGAAGAGGTTACAACAGGTTTGAATCATTGAGCACTAAAGTGGAATGATGGAAGTGTAATAACTTTGGACACATGGCCAAATATTGCAGAATGATAGTTCCTCCTAAAGAACCACAACAAAACAACAACAGTCACAGACAAGAACGTCAGAAGAGAACATAGATAAGAAAGCATAATTGATATAGCAATTAAGAATGCTTACTCTCTCTACAAGCTAAGCAAAAGAAACATGGTTTGTATGTTGACAGTGGCTGCTCAAAACACATGATAGGTTTCTTACATTAAGAAAGGAAATATATGGATCAGTCTCCTTCGGAAATGATGATTCAACTAAAATCATTGGAAAAGGCACAGTCAGAATTGGAAACAAGAATACCAAGGCAGAAAATGTTCTACTAGTAGAAGATATGAAACATAATCTTCTAACTGTGAGTCAAATGTGTGACCAAGGTCATAAAGTTACTTTCTATTCACAAAAGTGCGAGATAAGAAAAGAAGGTTCAGGAAAATTGATTGCAACAACTGTAAGCACTTCAAGCAACATATATGTACTAAGTGAAATTAGAAATGAAAAGTGTTGTCTTGGAAAGGAAGATGAAAGTTAGTTATGGCACAAAAGAATGGGTCACATACACTTTGATAACCTTGTCAAAGTCAACAAAACGAAAGAAGTTAGAGAAATGCCCCAGATTACGAAACCAAACAATACTTTATGCTAGCATTGTCAAGAAGGAAAGGAAACAAAGAACAAGTTTAAATCAAAAGAATATTCAACGACAAGACCACTGGAAATTATGCATATTGATTTAGTTGGACCAACTACAACAAATGGTTTAAAAGGTGAGAAATAATTTATGTTATTAGTTGATGATTATACAAGAATGTCTGTAGTTTTCTTTCCTAGGAATAAGTCGGAAGATTTTGAAAACTTCAAGGTCTACAAGGAAATGGTTGAAAATGAAATGGATTCAAAAATCAAATGTTTGATATCTGATAATGGAGGAGAGTTCGGTTCAAATGAATTTATGGACTACTGCAGCAGGCATGGAATAAAAAGGTAATTCTTCATTGCTAGGACACCTCAACATAATGGAGTTGTTGAAACAGGAAATGGATCGAACAATGTTAATGGATTCCAAATTGACAGATATCTTTTGGACACATGAAGTGCATACAACGGTTCACATTCAAAACAAAGTAATGCTCAGAAACACCACTGAAAAAACTCCCTACGATCTATGGAAAGGAATACCATCAAATGTGAAGCACTTAAGAGTATTTGGAAGCAAATGCTACATCAAAAAAGAAGATGGCAGAATGGGAAAGTTTGACTCTCATGTGGACAAAGGAGTACTTGTTGGTTACTCAAGTACAAGAAAAGAATACAAGTGTTACAATTTGAGGTTAAACAACGTTTTGGAAAGCATCAATGTAACAATTGATGAAACAAGTGGACGCGAATTAAAGGAAGAAGAAAATGAATCAATGGAACAACTTTACCAAGAAGAAGCAAAAGATGAAGAAGAAGCAGAAGGGGAAGATGAACAGGATCAGACAGAAGTAGAAGAGCAAGTTCAACAAGTGCCTCCAAAGACACCTAGGAAACAAGTACAGAAGAATCATCCTTTAGATTATATTATCGGAAACAAAGATGCATGAGTTGAGATTAGAAGAAGAATTTGTTCACTAGAACAAACACACCTAGCACTCTCATATACGATTGAACCAAATAGTTTTGAAGAGGCCATGGATGAAGAATTGGATCAAATAGATAATAATGACACTTGGGAATTGGTTCCAAGACCAAAGAATAAGAATGTGATTGGAAAAAAGTGGGTATTCAAAAATAAATTGAATGAAGATGGACATGTTACAAGGAACAAAGATAGATTGGTATGTAAAGGATACACACATATTGAAGGAATCAACTTTGAAGAGATATTTGCTCCAATTTCCAGAATGGAAGCAATCCGTTTGCTCCTAGTTTATTCATGCTCCAAGAATATTAAAGTGTATCATATGGACGTGAAATCAATTTTTCTGAGTGGAGAACTTGAAGAAGAAATCTACATTGAACAACCAGAAGGATTTCAATTGTCAGAGAACACAGATTATGTGTGTAAATTGAAGAAGGCCTTGTATGGTCTAAAACAGGCTTCTAGAGTATGGTACTCTAGACTAGATAAATATCTGCAATAGGCAGGGTTCAGAAAAGGAAGTGCATACATCAACCTCTACATCAAGGTAACTCAAGATAGTATTTTATTAATTGAAGTTTATGTTGATGTTATTATTTTTGGAAGTACTGATGACAGGTTAAGCCATAAATTTGCAAAGGATATGAAGAATGAATTTGAAATGTCATTACTTGGAGAACTATCCTTCTTTCTGGGTCTTTAGATACGTCAAATCAACCAAGGAATTTGTATTTCTTAAACTAAGTATATCAGAGAAATGCTAAAGAGGTTCGGAATGGAAGATTGCAAACCAGTTACCACTCCTATGCAAACCAATTGCAAGTTGAGAAAATATGATGATTCAAAGTATACAAACCAGAGGTAATACAGGTCAATGATTGGTAGCTTACTATATGTGACAACATCCAGACTAGATGTAATGTAGGCAGTTGGATAGGTGGCACGATTTCAAGAAGAAGAAAAAGAATCACATGTATTAGCAGTGAAGAGGATTTTCAAATATCTCAAGGGAACAAAAGAGTTTGGATTATGGTATCCAAAAGGAAAGGATCTATCACTTATTCCTACACATATGCATATTGGGAAGATTGCATTGATGAACGACGAAGCACCAGTGGAGCAACGTTCTACTTGGGTGAGTGCTTAGTATCATGGTTAAGCAAGAAACAATCATCAATATCCTTATCTACAGTCGAGGCATAGTACATTGCAGTAGCAACATGTTGTACACAGGTTCTATGGATGAAAAAAACTCTGACATATATACAGGTTGAGTGTGATGAGCCCATTCCAATATATTTTGATAATAAAAGCGCCATCAGTATCTCAAAGAACCTGGTGATGCACTCCAAGATGAATGACATTCCAATAAAGTATCACTTTCTACGTGAACAGGTTGCAGAGAATAACATCAGAGTTGAATATGTGGGCACAAAAGAACAAGTGGAAGACATATTTACAAAATCTCTTCCAAGAGAAGCCTTTGAGTATCTTCGCCAGAGGCTCAGAGTAATTTCTACTCCAAAATGAATGCTTTTGAATGATTTTCTTATATGTCTTAGATCTACACGAGGAAGCACCATAAAGAGGACATGTCAGGTCGAGAGATCAGTTTCATGAAGAGTTCAGTTAGGGGGAGTATCCCCAAGGATAGTTCAGTTAGGAGGAGCATCCCCATATGGAAAGATACCTTTGCCATTGATGACAAAGGGGAAGATATTTATCGTATGCAGAGCACAAAGGCATGGTTCTAGGGGGAGCGATGGTCATAGGTGGAGCATGAGTGATATGAATTCAATATTGCATTAAATGACTTCAGTATTGCATCAGAGTGTTGCCATCAATGCCAAAGGGGGAGATTGTTGATTAATTGGGTTGGTTGTCATTAATGTCAACCCTTGAATAAATTTTGGCAGCGAATTTTGGTAGCACAAAGGTTTGGGTAATGGACCCAATTTTGTTTAATGGATAATGGTATGAGTTTTGATATATTTTTAGGTAAGACTAGTCTAGATGGATATTACATGTCATTCCATATCCTATGGTATGTGGAACATCACATAACTCCTCACAGTTAGAGAGTTATGGCCATGTGAAGTTGGAGAACCCTCATGAGTCATCTAGAAGCCCCAAAAAGTCAGTGTTTGCAAAAGAAATTATTTAAATAATAAAGTTAATGGAGAACTCCCTAAAATAAAGAAAGTGGGATGATACATGAAATTATAAATAAGAGGCAAGGTTCTCTCATTTAATCACACTTGAACATAATGAATATTGTTTGTTGTGTAAGGCTTATTGCAAGTACCCATTGATACATCTAAAGTTGCGAAAGTCTGAGGTAGTATGAAGGGTTGACGACGAAAGTTTCAGAATTACTACGAATACTAAAAAAATCTAATTTTCGAGGTGTACGCGGGCTGACAGTGTATTAGGGTGCGTACATACGCGGGATGACAGTGTATTAGGGTGCGTACATACATTGGCTGACAGTGTATTAGGGTGCGTACATGTGGGTAAATGCATGGAAACTTTAGAAGATGAAGATGCAGAGGTTCCAGATTCTGAGATCAAGCTCCCAGGAAGTTATACAATGCTCTGATACATTAGATCTATCCATTGGATCAAAAGTTATGTCTTATTTCTATGAATAGTTGGATTTTGATGTATGCATGAGAAATGGTTATGGAGATTTGAGGATTCTCCCTAGAGAGACTACTGGTTGCATGGGATCTTCTGTATAAGTCAGATCTACAGAAATATAGTGCTGGTATATTTATCATTGATACTTCTTGTTAGAGTTGAGGCACATCTTGTATTTCTTGGCATATGGCTAAGGGTTTTGTGTTACATGGTTGAGAGCTTGTATTGGTTGATGTATTGAGAGGTTGAATATCAGAAAGGGTTTTTTTGGTACATGGTTGAGATATTGTATTGGTTGATGTATTGAGAGGATGAATATTAGAAAGGGTTTGAAGTCTAGATCATGTGAAGGTTGTTATACTTTTTCATGATTACACACACTTATGGCACATGAATAGAGAGAGATATAGAGTTTTTGGGTAAAGGTTATGTATGAGGATGCATGCAGAGGGTACAAATATAGTTTAGATATAGTGATAGGTTACAAATATATGTAAAAGAAGTTACAGAGGGTCAGAAGTTTTCAGAAGAAAGAAAAACCTAGTTTTTAGAAGACATACACAAGCTGCATAACAGTCTGGTCACGTACATACGTGGGTTGCATAACAGATAGGGCACGTACATACATGTGCGACAGAACTACATGTCGCGTATCTGTTGTATTTTGGTTGATACATGTTCAGTTTAGGTACATGTTGATTCCAGGGTAGTAGTACAGGTTTGTTGCAGGTTAGTGGTACAGGTTGGCACATTTGTACAATTTTATATCTCACAGTGATAGTGTGACAATGGTTCCATCATTCTACTTATATTTCAAGGCAGTTGGATGGGGCAAGGATAGGTGGTTGTAGTGTTGTCCCTCGACCAAGTTTTTGGAGAACCTTGGTCATGGTTGAGCATTTTTGGGACTTCAACGGGCTGGTCGAAGATGAAGTACCCGGGCTAAGCGGAGATCGCAGGATCTCGCCCCCTTTTGTGGGATTTTTGGGATTTTAGGGTTTCTGTAACAGGAATGGGATGTCGGCCCATGGGTTTGTTGATACTGAGAGGGGGGTGAATCAGTATCAAGTACAATTTAAAAACCTTTTTCAACTTATACTTAAACCATTCAATTATATCCAATGAGCAATGAACAATAGTATAAGAGTTACACCAATAAACCACAATACACCATGCACAATACATGAGAAATAATCAATATTTTTTGTTCAAGGGAAGTAATGACTTCCAAAGGTAGCTACAGCTTCCAAATGTAGAGGGAGGGATAAACCTCCAAGAGGAAGATACAATCCTCAAATATCAAGAGAGAGTTGAAATCTCCATCCTTTCCCCTTCCTTCCACCCAAGAATATATGAGAGATAATAAAACTTTACATTAAATCATCACCATCAACCAATC
>ML782362.1:903129-920475 GCA_009831015.1 Picea engelmannii | reverse complement strand
ATGTATGGAAGATAGATATATGAATGCGTAGTTCTTATTATGTGAATGAATGCTAGATCTACTTTGATGTTATGTGATGAATGGTTAGATGTGCTTAGACCTTGATTAATACTTAGTTGTTCTATAACTAGGGGTTTAACCTGAGATGTGAATAAAGGGGTTAAATACTAATGAATGTTATTGGCTAAGTTCTCTGTTAGGAACTGTGATCACAGATCTGTGTCCCAGCTAGGTTGTAGACACTTGAGTCCTGTGACCCCCCTACCTCTACCTCGGGTGAGATTTCATCTTCTTTGAAGGTGTTTCCGAAAGGGCTGCTATTTAGGGTTTTGTTGGTGCACTATTGAAGCATTGAACCCTGGGTCTGCCCTTGTGCCAACAAATGGTTCCGTTGTTAGGACCTGAAACTGTGATTGGTGGGAATTGAAGAAAAGAGAAAGCTCTATGTCTAGATCTGTTGTTGTAGTGTGCAATATTCTACTTGACTTGCGAAGCTCTGTGCTAAGAATGGAGTCAGATATGAATAAAAGAGGTAAGATATTAAAGCTTTGTGCTCTGATAAAGGTAAGATAAGTAAGAATTTTTGTTTCAAAAGTATGGATTTAGGTATGTTTGATAGATTTTGTCCTAATATGAAAACTATGACACAACAAGAAGAAAGAAGATTTGATATGAATAGAACTGATATAACTAATGAAAGATATGTAATTCCTATGCATAGAAATAATTTTTGGACTAACAAGTGGATGCAGGATCCTAGAAAGAATTTTTTGCAGGTCCAACACTGTGATCCTAGTGCGCAATACATAAAAGGTTGGGGATCATTTAAGATAAAGAGAGGATTGACATTGTGTTATATCTGCAGAAGACCAGGACATCTTGCTAAGGAATGCCTTGGCAGAGGTCCTATTTTCCTTTGTTGTAAAGATACTGGACATGAAGTTTTGGATTTCCCTAGAATGATTGCTAAAGTTAAGAATATGAACATGAAACAAGAAAACCATGAAGAAGGTCAAGAGACTAAGAATATGCTATAGAACCAGAAAGAATTAGAGGCTATATTATTGAAAATGAAAGAAACATTGAATGATCACAAAGACATTAGTTTACCATAGATCTTAAAAGAGAAGCAGTGCATAGAAACAATAATAGGAGACTTTGACATAGAATGTGTTCTGGATGAGGAAACACAGGTGAATCTTATGCCAGAAAGAACTTGGGAAATTTTGGGAAAGCCAACTATGATTCCTTCATTGGGAAAGATAAGACTGTTTAAAGGAAAGATGATAATCCTATGTGGAAGACTTACTCATATACCTATGATAGCCCATGGAACATCGAAATAACAAGAATTTGAGGTCATTAAGTTTTCTAAGAATAACACTCCTTTTGCACTTATGTTAGGAAAATATTGGATTGAGAGAGATCATATTCGAAGGAAAGAAGAAGAGGAAGCTATAGAACATAAAAAGAAAGAATTAAGGGATTTCATGGCTAGGAGAATAACACACTTAATAGAAGAATAGGAGGACAAGTTGAAGCAACTGAGGGCCAAATACGTGGCTGTCGAAGTTGAAAGAACACAAGAAGGCTTAAAGAACTTATCCATGCAGAAGAGAAGAGCACCTACTCCAGAAATAGTAAGAGAAGAAGTATTGCCCTCGAACCTATAAAAGACCCTCAGTAGTGAGAAGTTACTATGCTAAGAGAAGATAAGAACAAGAATGGAAAGAGGAATCCAGAGACGTAGATCACAGGAAAGAAAGCAAGAAATCTTAGTAAGAAGAAAACAAAGCTAGAAAAATTGCAGGAGGTTCCATAGAAGACTTCGCAGAAAGCAGGCTTGCAGAACTTGAACCTCGTCGGAATAGAAAAACAATGCAGACTGACACTTCGCCATGGTGAAGAAATATGACTATTGGAGGCATCCCGACCATTATAATGATGCTCCGGAACGAATATAAACTCTGTTATTGCCGGAAATATCGCCATTGGACCGTTGGGACCACACCATAACGGATGGAATCATATTGATTGATGCATTCTTGCCCATTGGAGGAGTCCATTACAACGTTGCCTATTTATCCTGTCGAATGTTGCACCGAGGAAACTTTTGCAAACTGAGATATTCAAGATGCGCAGTATCTACTGCTCTGTCATCATAAGAAAGTATAGAGTTGGGGCATGAGCCTGCCCAACTACATAGATTAGAAGATGCTATAGAGGCTCACCTTTGACGAGTACATGAGGAAAATGAGTAGGCCATAGAGGCCCTAAAGAAAGAAAAGGAGGAATCCCTAGAGAAACTTTGGGTTTCACAGCAAGAGAAATATGACCTCCGGGCAAAGTTCGAAGTAGACATAGATCAGATCCAGAAAGAGAAAGATAAGTTGCTCATGGAGCAGATTGGATTTAAAGAAGCAGTGAATAGAGCACTTTGCTTTGTGCCAGGCTTGGCACAGATGGAAGAAGAGACAACTGGGAGCCAAGTGGGTAAGCTCATTGAGGCCATTCAACAACTCCAAGCAAGAGTAGAAGAACTAGAATTGCAAGTAGTGTCGAGCACTCCGTAGGAAGTGTGAGATCAAAGGGAAGAAACTGCCTGGAGCGTAGTCGAAAGAATCAAGGAATTGACATTAGAATGCAAGCAACTAAGTAACCAAAGTGCGCAGACCTATGAGCTCCATGGAGAAGACCCAGAACTAAGGACATTGGAGTCATATCTCCAGGAGGCGAAGCAACAAGCATCAACAATGAAAGCGTAGCTGAAACTACTTTCAGCAGTTGAGAAGATGAAAAGGTCATAGGAATAATGCACAGTTAAGCAGTAGGTCCATGCCATTCATAGTAGAGTCATGGAAGTGACCCAGAGACTCCATCTGGTACAGGACAAAGCCTCCACATTTTTTGAGGAGATCGAGGGACAAGGTGCACAGCTGAAACAATTGGTCACCACAGTGGAACAATGATTGGAAGGGTCTGTCAACGAGAAAGTCATTCAGGATTTCTCCGAGAAAGAGGCTCTGGCGAAGCAGCAAGTCAAGGCAGCTTGAGCCAAGATCGAGGCCTTCGAAGCAAAATTTCCCAGATTAGAGTGACTTGATATGACTCATAGGTGAGTGTTGGGGGATTGTTGTCCCTTAACCAAGTTTTGGGAGAACCTTGGTCGTGGTTGACCATTTTTGGGACTTTGATGGGTTGGTCGAAGATGGAACACCCGGGCTAAGCGGATATTGTGGGATATCACCCCCTTTTGTGGGATTTATGGGATTTTAGGGTTTATGTAACGGGTATGGGGTGTCAGCCCATGGGTTTACCCATGTTTAGTCCCCTTTTGTAATGTATAAATAAGTATCTAGGTGATGTATGAAGTAGACCCAAGAGATCTAAGTGGGATTTGTGCAAGATATGTAGGCCAGAGGTGCTAAGTGCTAAGAGTTTGATCTGTGTGATTATAGTGGTAATTGGATTTGTGCATACTGTGTGTTAATACTTGCAGATCTAAGTGTAAGTGATTGTAAGAGGCTTGGTGCACAAACTATATTTGTCTTTGTGTTGTGACCTAACTCGGGAAGGAGGATCTGGTGAGGTGCACGCAGATCTCCTGTCCTATGTGGAGTGGGATTTGTGGCTCTATGCATGTAAGAAAATTAGAAGAAGCTAATAAAGAAGAAGAAGAGTTGGTGGACGTAGCCCCGCACTGGGGTGAACCACATATATCTTGTGTTTATGTGCTTTGTGCAATGTGTTCCTGATGTTATGTTTATATTTTCTTAGTGCATTAGTCTTGATGTATGATGGATAGATATATGAATGCTTAGTGCTTCTTATGTGAATGAATGCTATATATGATTTGATGTTATGTGTTGAATGGTTAGATGTGCTTAGACCTTGATTAATACTGCGTTGTTCTGTAACTAGGGTTTTAACCTGCAATGTTAATAAAGGGGCTAAATACTAATGAATGTTATTGGATAAGTTCTCTGTTAGGTATTGTGATCATAGATCTGTGTCCCAGCTAGGTTGTAGACACTTGAGTCCTGCAACCCTTCCTGCCTCTACCTTGAGTGAGACTTCATCTACTTCACAGGTGTTGCCGAAAGGGCTGGTAGTTAGGGTTTTGTTGGTGCGTTGCTGAAGCGTTGAACCCTGGGTTTTCCCCTGTGCCAATATGTAGCCACCTTTCGTTTGTAGTTGGAGAACTTAGGGGGTTGTAAGCTCCTTCTGGTTGTATCTAGAGAATTGGGGAGTTTGATCTTCCCTCAGGTTGTAGCCTGAGAAACTAGGGGTTTGGAGCCTCCTTCCAGTTGTAGATGGAAAACAAAGGAAGTTGGTGCTTCCAATGAATGTAATTCTTCAAGACATATAAGAAAAATCATTTTGTGGTTTTCTCCCGCTTTGGGTTTCCACGTAAAAACATTTGTGTACTGTGTATGTGTATGATTGCTCATTTTCTCATTGTTTATTTACTCTACAATTATTGGATGATAATGCTACAATGATATAACACTTTCATTATATGGTTAAAAATGATTATATTTCTCTATTACTGACTCACCCCTCTTCTCAACAATCCAACAAAGGTAACTAACTCAAGAGAGGGATGCAAAAGTATAGTCCAAATGTTATTTAAAAAAAAGAAAAACTATGTTAAAGGAAGAGGATATGGTGGGAATTCTTTAGGGATTGTAATTATCGGGTTGGGATTTTTTTATCTTCTAGTATAAGAGGAAAATCGACATAACTAATAGTTATATCGAATTCATCTTGTAGACTTAAAAATCAAATTTCTTGAATCAACCATAATTCATACTCTAGAGATTAAGGATCTCAATAGGGATGTGGATTTTATCAAATTTATGGCCTCGGACATAATAATAAAGAACATGAGTTGAAAATGATTAATGATATATATGTTCCTTGATTGGAGATGGCATGTGAAAGGGCCTTTAATTTAGCAATTAAGATATATGAGATATGGAGAGAAGGGAAATGGTTAGATACCTAGGTGGTATTTTGTTCTCGTCTTCTTAAGGAAAATGGATTAGTTGATGTGGAATATATTAAGTTAAATCCTACATTGATGAATAAACAATCAATAAAGGAGAATCCGACAAAACATTATATAATTTATTGGTTTCAAATGACTTGTTCACTACTTTAAGATTATATAATTATGGCTCGGGGTAAAAGGAATATACGACCACTTTCATATAGTTCTCTAGTTGTAATATGATGTGAAGAATCCTCTTGTCCTTTTAAAATTCAATGGTTTCTTGTGAATGATGAGGAATATAGAGAGATGGTGGCTAGAATGGGAGCCTTATTAATTGGATTCAATTGATTTCCCTATGAAGGAAAATATCTAGGAAAATTACTATAACATACAGAGATTGACAAAGGAGTGGTTTGGAAATCATAATTCCCAAGAAAAACAATAATGAAGGAAATTGAGTATAACTTGGAAGCATTATATGGTCAACTCAAGGGAGGAAAGGTAATTGGGGATATTTAAAGAGAAATAAGGATGTTGAAAGAAGATAGGTCCATTTTGATAACATGGGATGAATATTATTGGAGACAAAAGAGTCATGATACTTGGTCTTAAGAGAAGGAGATGTAAACACCATACTTTTTCATCAATTTTCTCATTCAAGAAAACCCCAAAATACAATTTGAGGGATTAAAATATATAATCGAGTTGAGAATTTAGGTTTTAGGAGATAGAAACCTCCAACTATAGTGAGATATATTTAGAAACTATATTGGAAACAATTATTTAAATTATGTTTATCTTCATGAAATTCAAGAGACAATTTTAGGGTTTGTCTAGAAAGTTCCCTACATTTAAATTTAATACTAATCTTCCTTATAGTCTCTTGAAGTTTGTGAATACAGACATAATTTAATCAATCTTCACAATATTCTTTATTCCTAAATAGGACCTCCAATTTGGTCCATGCTTCGTCTGAAGTTGAGAGTGATTCAAAGTGATATTGAATTTCAAGATAAATAGACAAGTGAATAAACCCTAAATCCATATCTTGTCTATTGACAAAATCATTTTTTCTCTTCTAGAGAATCATGCTCTGATTTTGTTGCCATTGTCAATTAGTATAAGCCTCGATTCCTGAGTTGATGCAAAATCTTTGGCTTCCAATCAAAATAATTGTATGGTGTGTGAAGAATAAGCTTTGTTGATTCCATCCTTCCTGATTGAATCTCTTCCTGAACCTGCAAAAAAAATGCTTATGCTCCTTGCTTATAGCAACCTATGGGATTTGATACCATGTGAAGTTTGGGTGAAAACTCTAAAACCATTCATAGAGAACCTAGCTAGAGAAAATCACATAAAAGTTGCAAGAGAGAGAGAGAGAGAATGGTAAAATATATATAGAGAGAGAGACTAGAAAGAGACAATAATGAGTGAAAGAATGAGAAAATATATTAATCACAACTTTAATGAATAAGTAATACACATGCTAATATATAATACAAGAAAAGAAATGCATCAATATCGTCGAGTTCATGTGCCATATGAGTGATATAAAGGAGATATTGACACTAACTCACTATAATGGGAGTCAACTACTAGCTAGTCTCAGTTAACTATTTAAGAGGGAATAGTTTAATTGAGTGACAAGCGTGGAGACCAAGAATAACACATTCATACAAAGGAAGTTTTCCCTCATGCCCTAAAATACAGGAAATATATGCATGTGTGTGCTTTCACTATTCAATTGAGGTCAACTAGGTTTCAACATAAGTCCTAACTATAGTGATAATGTGCCCTATTTTATAGGAAGTACGCTAAATTTTAGGAGCCCCGTATTTTGTAGGGGAATATTCTTAGCTAAAACATAGAAACAAGTGAGTGTGTAATATCTCCAACACCTACTTTTATATCCAAGTTATCATTGTAAAGGAAACCCAAGGGATTCTTCCCCGCATTCATGGATGGCATCCCTAGTAAACACATTAGCATAAACTAGGGAAACTCACATAGAGAGGTTTGAATTAGGCACATGTTTGCATGAATCTAGAAAAATTCCCAATAACATTAGCGAAAATTGATTAATCTAACCCTTTGGGATTAGATTTGGACCTACTTGAGGCTAATCATGATCCATATAGGATTCAAAATCTTAGTGGTAAATCGGATTGAGAGATGTTTATTATTTATTTTATAGTTATGATAAACAAGGAATATTAAAAATTCTTCAAACCCCCAAGGGGTATCAAGAAAGGATGTCCTTTATCACTTATTTTGTTTCTATTGATGGCTAAAATCCTAAGTAAACTACTTGGTAGTTTGAATGAAGGAGGAAAACTAAAAGGAGTCAAGGTATCCAAATATATACCAATCACCCAACTATTGTTCATTGATGATGTGTTACTCTTGGGGAATGGAAAGAGAAGGGGAGCTAGATTTATAGATAGAGAAATTATCTTTTTTTTCTTACCAATAGATATGCAAATAAAGTCTCAAAAATTCACCATAGTTTTTCATAAACTTGAGGATCCACAAAATCAACTTATTGAGACAACTCTACCCTTTCAACTAAAATTGTGGGGATCCACCTTATTGATGTAATGGGACCAAAAGACCCATTAGATTTAATAATAGAATATATATGTTTGTTATTTAATTTATTGTGGATTGGGTCCACTATGATATTTATAGTAAATAAATCCCATTANTCAACTAAAATTGTGGGGATCCACCTTATTGATGTAATGGGACCAAAAGACCCATTAGATTTAATAATAGAATATATATGTTTGTTATTTAATTTATTGTGGATTGGGTCCACTATGATATTTATAGTAAATAAATCCCATTAGGTAGTTATCATGTAATAAATGTAATATGGATCATTCATTAATGTAAGGGTCACTGGTGGTTAAGGTTCCAAGTGTATTAAATAAATACAAATAACAATGGATTCATCCTTATGGAAATTTCAAGAACTATCATTGTATTGGATAATTTCTCATTTGAACACTTTTTCCTTGAAGAGGCAAGTGAATAGAAGCTTATCCTTCCATAGAAGGATTATTATATAGTGTTACCATACCTTCAAAGTTTATGATATAATGAAGTAAATGGGCATTCCAATAATTTCTTGAATATAAATTTTGTGATGATTTTATGTGATAAGTATCGTAACAAGTGGTATCATAGCATTTTCTAGGCCAAGGGGAAGATTTTTTTTTTTGGGGGGGGGACATGTTTTCTTAGGGAAGGTTTTTCTCATAGCTTATTCACCAAATTTCAATAATATTAGTGTCATCAGAATAAAAAAAATTCATGGAATTTCCAATTTAGGTTGTAATAGTGATTTTAAGAAGTATCAATGAAGTTCCAACTATCTCAAGTTGTGCCTCAAAATCCTTTTGGAAAATTCTTGAGGTGCAATTTTCTCTTTGGTTATGAACCAAATTATTGTTGGACCAATTCCATTAGATGAAAAGTGGCTACGAAATTTCTATATTTGTGTCATAACAATTTAAGAAGTATCACATAAGTTATACCCATTTCAACTCAAGGAAAAAAAACTTAGTGGAACCATAAGATGTCATGAATGGAAGCATTCAAAAAATAAAAAGAACCATGTAAAAGTATTTTTGAGACATGTGCATAATTTTGCATCATTGTACCATTAAAGGGGAGTATACCAATGATACATGGACCTAGTGTGATTTATAGGAGGCTTGCGATGAATGCTCCATGGACACTTGTTTATGTGACGAGAATTAATTTCAACTTCTCTTTGTTGAATCTATTCCTTTAGATGAAGCCAAAATTATTGAGGGCAGTCATGAGTAGGTTTGTTGGAAATGTGTTATATCCTTTCCAAGTAGACTTAGTCACATCCCAATTGGGTCACATGAGTTGGAATTCACATGAAGGGGGTTCAAGGGGGCATGTTGGATCCAAAACAACCCATTATTCTCTATCTACAATAATATCTTTCATCTTTCGCTTCCATAAATTGAAACTCTAGTCTTTAAACTTCTGTATTTATGTTCTTGAACCACTTTCCATTTCTCTCTACACAAGATTCACTATACAAATCTCCCACTCAATAACACACTTATTGTAGACCCAAAATACCCTTTATCTTCATAGAATGAACTAAATCCTAGAAACAAAGGCATCCCCCTAAAGCCAATAACCTCAATCTAATACTAGATGAAGTGTTTTATAAACATGTGCAAGAAAAGAAATACTAATAGAATATAAAACATAAGAATAACAATGGAACATTCACACAATATACACAATATTTTCTTGAGAAACCCTTAATTGTGAAAACCAACCTAACTAAGAGCCACACATCTCTCTATCTCATTGTATTAAATTCATTATTCACAATAAAATGTTTAGGTATTTTGCAACATCCAAAACCATAATCTGTTAACCTGGATTATATTATAACCCTAATTCCTTAATGAAAATTAGTCTACAATGGACTGAAACCATTGGCTAAAACAATATATAATAGACCAAAATAATTTCCTCAGGGGCCCACTAGCACCCATGCCATCCTATCCAGATGATGGGTTTGACCTGGGTGCTTGAACCCTTTCCAAGATGTGACTATGCCTACCTACAAAGGATACAACAAAAATCCAACAATAATTATAGTGGGGTTCGAGAAGCCTTACCCAAATAGGTGTTGAAAGGAGTGGGTCCTTAAATGAATGAAATGTTGGGATCCAAGGCTTCATGCATAGTATGGTGTGTCCCCAAAACTAGGAAATCAAGTTGAGGTTTAGGTCCCTATCCAAGGTTGGTTTAAATTGTATGAGGAAGAATCCCTTCATGCATAGGTATATTTAGGTCTTCTGTTGAAGGATGGGCTTCTAGGTGACAAAGATCCTATATGCAGGTCATTTAGTTGTGGTGAATATCAATTGAACTAAAAAATCAAATGATGACTAATATAGAAACATGTTTGTTCAATTCCTTTTTCATCCACGAGGATGGATAGGGTATATACTACCTATATTTACCAAAGAGGGTATTGAGGGGATAAATGTTAAGAATATAGCGGATTTGTTGCAACAATTGTTGATTATGAATTCCTTGAAAGATTTGAAGGGGATGACCAAGGCCAATTCCCCACTAAAAATTAAAATCATTGACATGGTATCCAATATAGTGCAACTAGGAGGTGAGGAGGGTCAAAAGAGACCTTCATATTTAATGGTGGCTACCATTAATAACACCAAGGGAAAACCCTAGCTAAATTAAGTGCACCAATGATTCTCCCACACATTCCTTCTCTTAGGGTGTAATACAATTTCCAAACAATTATCACATATATCTTTACCATCCAACACCCTTAGTAAATGTATGTAAATAAATACCATGAATATATTGGTAGAATTAAATAATATTACAATACAATATTTTGAATATTGGGTACCCCTTGTAAAATCCAACTAGCAAGGGATGAAATTCTAGACCCTTGTACTAACTTCATACAAAGTATAAATTGGAGGAACCTTTGTTGTCCAAAGTATATGGAAATCCTAGGAGATTATTAAGAATCACTTCACCTAGAAAGGGGATTATTTATGAATGGGTCTCTCATTTAACAATGATTGCATTTGGTGGTTCCCCTAATCTAGTTTGAGGGAAAGTTTTTGGTTGATCTCCCTTGTTTTTTTTCCTAAATCTCTTTCCAAGAAAATAATTATCAAAGAGGGTAATTTCCTTTATGTTTTTATTCATAACTATAAGTTTTGGGAGGATGGGAAATACAAGTTTCAATTGGCTTGGCTAAACAGATCCATCATTCATTATGTCTAGAAGTTGTTCATTATTGACCTATTCCTCAATGATTCAGAATATTTTCATTCGATGACTTATTAAAATAATTACAATAAAGATTGTTATGTGCAACATCATTAAAGAGGACACAATGATGGAGAAAAGATGAGAAGGAGAGAAAGAACACAAGACATGATAACGAAGTTTGTCCCAAGAATGAACTATGTATCCAGGACCTCTTCGAAGTGGAGAGGCTTTATATTTTCTCAACGTTAAAAATTGGCATAAATACATAATTATACCTCAAGTCTGAAAAATGGCCTTCATATCCACTATAATAAAAAATCTAACTGTACCAGTGAATTCATGGCGAGGAGTAGTGCAAAATCGACTACCAATTCGTCTCAATCTGACATCGTCACCTCTAGGCCCTTGTTGGTCTCTTTGCCTCAAAAATTGTGCCACAAAGTTGTACTCTCTGCAATAAATGCAGGCCCTACATAAAAAATTGTTTTGTACTTCGGTTGTGCACGGACTCCCCCAAGATCTGGAAAAAGGTTGAGTTTATATGCAAATTCATGGACGAACTTTACCAAGTTCGTTGTTTGGTTTGTTGATAAATGGTATTAAATTAGATTTCATGGTTGGGGAGGTCCCAGGGTCAAACCCATGGGCCTCCCCTTCTTTGGCACCCATTACAACTTTTGTTTAATATAGTGGAACCACTATATTAATATAGCCATCATATATTAATACAGAAGCTTCCCGCCAAGTCTAGAACATGCACCAACTCTTGATGGTGATGGGTGCACGAATATACGGGTTGTCGTCCCTTTTTACTGCGATTGCCACTGGATTTTGTCAATATGATCACTAGATTATGGGGTCGTTGGCTAGTCTGGTTGTCGGATTCGAAGCTGGCCAACCCGACCATATTAATGATTTTTATTCGGTCGTTACCCAACCCTCATTAGGAATTTTTAGGATTCCACGTGGTGCCCTCTTATTCGTTAAGCCCGCCCAATCACCATTGGCACCCGTCGCCCTGTCAAGATGCCATGTGGAATCACCTGGGGGTGCCACATAACACTCTCCAATTATTTCAAGTGGCCACCACAAATTCCCAATCAACGTGCCACATGGAAACCTATCATGCTGCCATGTGTCATGTTGATGTCATCATGACATCATGCTGACATCACTCTATATGGATGATGATGACGTCAGTTGTATGGATGATGACATCAGCGTTGAATTTTTACTGGATTAACCACAACTTTGATTGGCCATATCTTCTTCATTCTGACTCTGTTTGAGGTGTCGTTTGCATCATTGGAAAGCTTGTGATGAGAACTTCAACTTGACGTTGTTTTTGCTGAGATTTGAGGACTTTGAATTTTTTTCCATTTTCGATCCTCCTCGATCACTCAATGTGTGTATCCAAGATCCTAGATCATGGTGGAGATATTGGAAATGGAATTGTGTGAAGAGGTTTAGGATTCTAATATTTCAAATGGCTATTGGTGGCTTAGTCCTAGGTTTGTGATTTGGGATAAAAACAATGAGTTATTGAGCGTGGTGTCTAAGTAGTCTACCTATTTTCTTTGACTTCACTTTTTTTGGAAAATTTTAATTGAGCTTAAGAATGTTATATTTTCTTATACTTTAATGCTTACTTGTCTACCTCTTCACTAGCATCTAAAATACATGGGGTTCACCCATACCGAGTGTATTTTTGGTTGAAACGATGAAACTCTCATGTACCTTTATTGGTTCTTCTTGTTTTTCAGGTCAATCTGGATTTGGACATGGCCATATCCTCCATTGATTTATTTCTATGAAAGCCACTATCCTCAAGGATAAAATCCATTAGGAGCTAGAATTCCATTTAACATGGAAACATTTTATAAATTTAATTTTGTGTTTTATATGGAAATGGAGGAATTATTATATTTTCAAAAAAATAATGTGTGATGGTTTCACTTGGTTAATGGAGTGATAATTTATTCCAAATTGCACTTATAGAACTAGGTGCAAGCAATAAAAGAGGATTTAATATCCTCCACAATAAGTTAGACTTTTAGGAAGTTTATTTAGTCTTTATCTCAACACATTATTAACATTTTGATACTAGGTCTCACCATCATGTTGGATACTAGGTTTGTGAGTGGAATGCTCATCATAGCTAGATCTCGGAACCCTATAGTACACCACCTCCTTCACAACCTAAAAATGACAAGTCCACTCACAAACATTTGGAAATATCCATGAAGAAGCTTCTGAAATAACAAGCAGAGGGTGGATGAGACACTAACCCACAAAATAATGACCCATTTTTCACAACTTCGGGCCCAGAGACTAATGATTCATACCCTCCACTTGATAGGGGTTCCATCACAACTACTTAGTAATAATGTCTATCTTGAGTGTGGTCGTCAAGCCGCCTACTATGTTTTAATGACTTTTATATATAACCTTTAGCCATATGGCCTTGGTCTTTTATAAACCCCTGTGGCCTTGGTCTTTTATAAACCCCTGTGGCCTATACTATTCTAATTTTAATTAACTCATAAAGTGGTAAACTATGATAGAATTTTGTCTTGTTGAAGCTACTTTGCATCCTACCTTTTCTTGTTTGGAAATATATACATATTTTTTTATTGATAAATTTTTAAGGAAGAATTTAAATTAAAAAAAAAAAATCATCTCACTTTAAATACATTTGTGATGAAATAAAATAAATAGGCTTGCCATTAGCTAAAACTTTTATTCATTTAAAAAATATAAACTTTTACCTCTCATTATAGGGAAGAAGGACATATAAGGGGAAACACTCAAATTGTATGTATTCTCTTAATTTTTACTTTTCCACATTGCCTCCATTGAATGGTCATTCTACATATCAAAACCCTCCAAATTGTTTATACCATAAATAAATTGTCATAAAATCCCCTCATTTGAAATTTTTTTTCTAATGGATTCTCTACAAAGGTTTGCATTAGGAGAATCCACATGTGTAATTTAGGTGGAAGGTGAATAATCTTGGACCCATTTACCAACCATAATTTGGAATATATATTCTACCCTCACTATATTTACACCCATTCATATGATATTGTATACCTAAATATGGTGCATAGAATTAGTGTTCAACGAGAAAGTAACCACAATAATGGAACTGTTGAAGGTTACTCAAAAATTTGTTATGAATGTTTACCATAAGGTAGTGAAATTCTTGCAAATGAAATTGCTATTGATATTCCTATTAATGGAAAAAAAATTGTTTGTGATGGTCTCAAAGGACAAACTCTATGAAGTTACTTTGTCAATAGATTTCGTCCAGAGTCTATCATTAAATCCCATGTCAAAATTCTTGGGAGCCTTACAGCTACATTTGCACAAACACCTTTGGATTAACTAAAATTTTCTTTGAATTCACCTTTAAGGGAAAAAATCATTCTTATAAGGTGGTCTTATGTGGCCCCTGGATATTCTATAACACCTTAGAATTTTTATCTAATTGTTATGCTAACTTCTTGAATAATGAATTCATTCAAAACTATTGTATGGTGGGTCACGATATTGAGCCTACCAATGCAAATATAGGAATCCTTGTAGCTCATATCAGCTTCCCTTGGGTAGTTCATATGCCAAAATACCACAATTTTTTAACCCTTTCCCTCAACGCATGCTTGTATTTGAGTTGACCTATTCAAATTCCTTAGAGAACATGTCTATATGTAGGTTGGTTCAAATATTATTGTAATATTTGGATAAAAATCCACTCAAGAATGAAAATGAATGAAGGAAAGAAAATCTAGAAATCAGAAATAAGAAAGAATAAATTATATTCTACTCAAGATAATGAAATCATACAATGAAAATGAGATCCTCATATGAGAGTGATGGATGAGTATATATAGGATTTACCGCCGAAGATACTAAAAACACAACTAATATGGGACAAAGTGAAAATTTCCCTAAACAAACTTAACCTAGTGTGCAGAGAGCTAAAGAGGAGAACTAGATAGACAAAGAACCCTATTTACACTAACACCCCCCCAAGTGAAACTTAGGGGGGATTGTAAAAAAAAGAGGCAAATATGGGTACTGGACACAAGGACTGATGAGGTACCCATGTATAAATGATCCCCTCAAATAGAAAAGGAAGGAGAAAACCTAGTGGGAAAAAAATCCCCCTCGTTAGAGGATGAAGCAAGAAGGGCTAAGTGACCTCCCTAGAAGAAATGTACCACACCACCAAGATAGACCAAAGATGGGCATACTTTCTCTCATTGAAGGGTTTGGTGAACATGTCTGCAATATGCTTTGTTATATGGAAATAACGCAAATCGATGACTTACTATTGAATCAACTCCCTACGAAAATGCATGTGGATCTCGTTGTGTTTGGTCTGCTGATGATGAACTAGGTTATTCGAGATATGGATGACACTCTAGTTTTCATAGTAGATGACCGATGTCATATGAAAATTGATTTCGGGTTTAGTAAGGATATTATGAATCCAAATATCCTCGATGTCAATATTAACAACCCCTTGATACTCATCCTCAGTCGAAGAAAGAGAAATGGCATGATGATTGCTAGCAGGAAAACCCCCTTATGGACTACACTAGGGTTTAAAATGTAGGTAGATCCTAACCATCTAAAAGTCTCCTACTTTTCTAACTACCCTGAATATATCCTAGACTCATACATGAACGACAAGGTGAGATGGATCAGGTAACTTTACCTTTTACTCCACGTCCGGTGTCGATCCTCTCATGCTTGATAGCTTTGCTGACTGCAAACCTCCTCCCAAGGTTGGCGTACATTCACAAATAGATAAAAAGGAAACTACAAACATGCATCTCATATATAAATTATGGGTTAGATGTTATAATAAAGAATAAATCAAATACAAATATTTGACACATCATATTTCGGGACAGAAAAATTATTCCTTTTATTGATATCAAAATGTTTACTTACAGCAAGGTCAGCGACTGCTCCATGAATCTGGTTCGGGATCCTCTTCACCAAGATCCAACTGCGCCTTCATGTATCTTTCTCCTCTCAAACTTCTTCTAGGAAAATGGAATAGTCTTATGATGGAGGAAAAAGGGAAAACTGGGAAATTCTGATGCAAATCTCACAAGGTGGCTGCAAATTCTTAGGGCAAGGAGGGGATGTGAAATGAGAATAGGTTCACTTTTATTATTCTTATGTTAGGAATGAGACCCCAACACCTCCTTTCATATGGGAAAAGGATGGTTATTCAGTTGGGTGACAGGGTATAGGCGATGGATTAGTTGGAAAACTACCCAATAGCCCATAATCTCAACGAATGTCTTGCAACTTTTTGATGATATACGCGGGTTGTAGTGGAATATCCAGAGTATGTACACAGGCTATAATGGAGCATCTTGAGTATGTACATGGGTTGTAGTGGAGCATCCTGAGTATGTACGCGGGTTGTAGTGAAGCAACCAGAGTATGTACGCGGGTTGTAGTGCATCAGCATGAGCATGTACACAATATGTAGTGCATCAGCCTGAGTATGTACACGGGATATAGTGGAGCAGCCTGAGTATGTACGCGATTTGTAGTGGAGCAGGGTGCGTACATATTCTAAAAATTGGTTTTTAAGAAGAGAAACTCAACAATGCATTGGCAAAAATTGCAAGTAAGAGGGCCAAAGTCCAGGTATGCATGTGTAGAGAAATTTAGGGATATAACAGATGCCCCCTAGTGTTAGAAAAACAGGACCACGGAGAAATAAAATAAAACAAATGCAGAAACAAAACACATAAGATACATAATACAAGAGAGACACAGATTTACGTGGTTCACCCAGTGTGGGCTATGTCCACCAGAGAAATTGTCAGGTCCTTCCTTTATTATTATCTAGCAAATGAAGGGATACAACCTACAACAAAACCCGCTGTAACTTCCTCTTCTTTCTCTCACAGTCTCCTCTCTCAGAATACAATATTCACCATCATCCATAGCCGCAATACATTTCCCTCATAAAAGAGGGTTTCCTTCTAGGGAAAAAAACCCTAACATAATCTCTACCGTTAGATCTGCGACCTTATAATGAACGATCCAGATTTACAATGAAATTACAATATACTTTTACAAGGCAATTTTTTCTTCGGGGGCTTCGCCCTCGAACCCCCGCTTGCCCCTAGACCCCCGAGCCGGGGGGATATCCCCCCCGAACTCCGCAGAGGGGGTACCCCCCCTCTACACTCCCCTGCATGGAAGAGTGTACATACTTCTGGGGTGTAAATACTTCATGGGGTATAAACATGGCTGAAAGCAAGGACCTTTGAATCAGGAAGATAATCAGGCTCCACAACCAACAATCTCCCACTTGGAGACCGATCTCAACAACTCCACCATTGTTGTATATGCTGGACTCTAAACCTTCTTGGACCTGGAAAATTTCTCATTTTCATCTTCATTCTTGAAGACCAACTGAAACTGAGCAGGAACTCAGTTTCTCCCTGGTTACTCCCTTTGTTAACATGTCTGTAGGATTCTGGCTAGTGTGTATC
>ML782362.1:854323-899822 GCA_009831015.1 Picea engelmannii | reverse complement strand
TTCCAACACTCTATCTTTCCAAGTCTGGATTTGGATCTGCCCTTCCTAGAATTTTCGCGATTTCCTGAGCCCTTTCCTCTATCCTTTTGTCTTCCCCTGTTCTCCATGTTCAACGCATTTCCTGATGTCTCACCTGTGCTTTTTCGTCGCATTTCCTCACTAAGGATAACACCAAAAACATCATCAAATTTTAAAGAATTTGAACCAGAGACATAGTTACTTACAACCATGACCAAGCCATTCCAGCTTTCTGGCAATGAGCACAAGATTAGAAGAGCCCTAACCTCATCATCGAAGTCCACTTTTACAGAACTTAGTTGATTAGTAATCGTATTAAATTCATTTAAATGATCTGCAACAGACCCACCTTCCGACATCTTCATATTAAATAATCTCTTCATTAGAAATACCTTATTCGACGACGAGGGTTTTTCATACCTTATTCGAAAGCCATCGACGCTGCCAGGCTCAGCCGTATCGTTCCTAGAGCCTTTCTGTCAAGAATCTCCCATTCTTCATCCTTCATGGCTGTCGACTTCTTTGCTACTCCACTCGATGGTAGGAATAGATCCTTCTGATATAAATAGTATTCCATCTACATCTTCCATAACTGGTAGTTTTGGCCGTTAAATTTCTCGACCCTAAACTTTCCATCTTCTGACATTGCTCCCACTTGAACCAGGAACCCTCTTTTCCTGCGAGTTACCTTACGCTCTGATACCAGTTGTTAGAAAAACAGGACCGCGGAGCAATAAAATAAAACAAATGCAGAAACAAAACACAGAAGACACATAATACAAGAGAGACACAGATTTATGTGGTTCGCCCAGTGTGGGCTACACCCACCAGAGAAATTAACAGGTCCTTCATTTATTATTATCCATCAAATGAAGGGATACAACCTACAACAAAACCCGTTGTAACTTCCTCTTATTTCTCTCACAGTCTCCTCTCTCAGAATACCATATTTACCATCATCCATAGCCGCAATACATTTCCCTCATAAAAGAGGGTTGCCTTCTAGGAAAAAAAATCCTAACATAATCTCTACCGTTAGATCTGCAACCTTATAATGAATGGTCCAGATTTACAATGAAATTACAATATACTTTTACAAGGCAATTTTTGCTTCGGGGGCTTCGCCCCCGAACCCCCACTGGGGCCCCGCTTGCCCCCAGACCCCACAGAGGGGGTACCCCCCCTCTGCACTCCCCCACGTGGAAGAGTGTACATACTTCTGGGGTGTAAATACTTCATGGGGTATAAACATGACTGAAAGAAAGGACCTTTGAATCAGGAAGATAATCAGGCTCCACAACCAACACCTAATGTGTGAGGTTAGAAGAGAATTTGATGGCTGAAATACATTACAAAATCTTCGCCAATGTACGTAACAAGTGAGCTTGAGACAAGAGTTCGGGAGTTTCCATTTGCAAAAATAAAAAAATTCTCTCTGAGGCAGGCTTTCCCATGCTCGGGATGAAATAAATCATGGCTGCCAATCAAATACACTACAGATCCATGTCATATAACTATGTAAAGTGTAGATGCGATCAATACACAAATATATCTACATATAAAAATCAAAGATATACAAGTATAGTATCCATCTTCAAGAATCCAACGATGCTCGATGGCTGGAGATGAGGCCTCCAGAGCTCGAGCAACAACTTCAAGATATTCAAAAATCAGGTAGGAGTGTAATGTGAGTGTACGAATTCACTACCCAGAGGTATTCGATGGCTCATCATAAAAATAAAAGAGGATCTCGATGATCAGGCAGAGAACTTCATTTATTTCAAACAAGGACTTGATTGGACTTTTTGGGATGGTCGGGCATGAGGTCCGAAGACAAACTGCATAAAGGCCAAATCAGGTTGGGTAAAAATTCCCTTGGACAATAGCACGACAGATGATCAGACTCAGGAAGCATGAAATTGACATAAGTCTCCGATGTAGGAGACAATGCAAACTATCCATGTGTTTGGAAGAATAACCAAATGGAGGAGGACACAACTCTATGTAGCGAGAACAAATTCCTAAGGTCATATTAGATCCCAAAGCTTGACGAACAAATGAAAGGATGTGCTTTGTCCAAGGGCGACTCATTATGCTACCATAAAAAGAAAATATATTTCATGTCCTCTTTTTGGGGTTTTTTGATTTTTTTTTCTTTTTCAATATTTGTAAAGAGCTTGAAAAAGAATAAAAGAATGCTACGTTACAAAGGAGGAATGAGTGTCACAAGCATACTATTTTCAAGTGCAAGGAACAAACTAATGCTCACAGCAAGGAGACATGTGCAGGAGAAGGACACTTGGGGAAAATTCCTCCATGGGTCAAGGTGTCAGGTCGCAGAGGCAAAGTGCTACAAGGCTTGCGTATAAGGCATGCTTCAAAGGTTTAACTGAGATAAAGATGGAGCCGACATTAGGCCAAAGATGTAGGGATGAAAATGCGATTATCAAGACATGATGAAACCCCCTTCAATGTATTTTTTACGAGCCTAGAGAAGGTAAGATTAGTAGTTTTTTCACGTTTAGAGAGTCTGAAAAAATGTAAAAGAAGACTACACTGGGGTAACTTTTTCGGAAATAGTCTAGTCGGTTCGAAAAAGGGATAAACTAGCACTAAAAAGACGTTTATTCAAAACCATTTTAACGAGCATGACAAAGACAAGATCACTCAACAATATTTTCAATTTTAAGGAGTCTGAAATGAGCTTAACTATGGACTCACAACCTTTTTCTAAATTTAGTCTCCTTAGCCCGAAAAAGTATAAAATTTACTTAGGAGAACTCTCCCGGTGAGACAAATCTCCCGAGGTGTACCTTTTTCCTCCCTAATCTACATGATGGAAAAGAGGTAAAATCATTCCAGTAGATGTTCTTCTGTACCAATTTAACGAGTGTGACGAAACAAGGTCATTCGACGATCTTTTTAATTTTAAGGAGTCTGAAAAGAGCTTAACTATGGAATCCATAGGGGATGTTCTTCTGGACCAATTTAATGAGTGTGAAAGAAAAAGATCACTCGACAATCTTTTCAATTTTAGGGAGTCTGAAAAGAGCCTAACTATGGACTCCGTGGGGGTTCCTTTTTCGTAAATTTAGTCCCTCAGGCCCGAAAAAGGGTTAAACTTATACCTGAGAATACTCTTCTAGTGAACCGAAGTTCCTAGAGTATACCTTTATTCGTACTATTGACCATCCAGACCGAAAAAGGGGTAAACTACCACCAGACATATGTGCCTTCAAGTTTTAGTTTGGCGAGCATGAAGGGAAACAAGAGCGCTTGACAATCTTTTCATTTTTAGAGAGTCTGAAAAGGGCTTAAAGAAGACTCCAAGAGGTTACTTTTCTCAAGTAATCCCAACGAGATCACTTGCACCAAGAGGGGGAAGCAAGGGCTCCCATGCCCCCATTGGATAAACCAACAGATCAATTGTTGAGACCAAGTCTCGAGAAGGTAAACATGATTGTATAGGTTCCTTCTCAGAAGCAATTGAACATCGAGGATAAGACACCACATAATTAACCCATGGCAGGGTAGATTCTACACGAACACTAGGAACATATAAAGGGGCATCCTGAACTAACACTGAATTAGGATGGTGATTATCAGATGCTAGCTGGTAGAAAGTGACAATGCTTCCATTATGAAGGAAATGCATCACCCGAAAGAGCATAGACACCAAAACGTTCATAGCATATACATAATCACGCCCGAGAAGAATATTGAAATCTAACGAGCCTTGCACCACTATAAAATCAACAAGGACAATCTTCCCACTTAACGAGATAGGCAACTGAGGAAGAACCCCCAAATATTCACTAGGACGTCTATCAAAATCCAACAAATCATGCGAAGAAGACACAAACTCGGGATATCCCAAGAATTTCCAAACCGAGGAGGATAAAATACTTGCAGAGGATCCTTCAACCAAAATACATCGATAAATGTTTGTTGAATTAAATTCAACCCTTATTTGAAATGGTGCAGAAGAAGGAAGATGAGGCTCAACAAGGTCATTCCAATCAAAGGAAACCATCCTGGGGCTTGGAGGGGGTTTTCTCAAAGTGAGCAGAATGCCCCCTTGTTCTGAAAGTACTGAACTGTAAATGCTAAAAACATAGTCGGTAGACACATCACTCCCCAGGAGAAGAGTAGTATTAGCCGAAGATTGCATCGGTGTGACCACTTTGGTAGACTTTACACTCTCCAAGAGAAGAGTGGGATCAACCGAAGAATGCATTGGCGTGACCACTTTGGTAGACTCGACACTCTCCAAGAGAAGAGTGGGATCAACCGAAGACTGAATCAGTGTGACCACTTTGTCAAACAATGGTTGAATAGGCTGCGAGACTACATGGTCTAAAGGCACCTCACCCCCCAAAATAGGAGTGGTATCAACCGACGACTGCATTGACATGACCACTTCATCAAGAAAAGACTGAATAGACTATGAGGAAGCCTCAGAAGACTTAGAATCAGAAGAGCTTGTAGACGGGGACCACAATCTTTGTACCTCTGGAATGCCAGGGCACATATGAGTAAGGTGATCTCCCTTGTAAAGATTACAAGGGAACTTAGGCTTACGTCCTATCCATCTAGGTTTCTCAATAGAATCAATGCCCCCAACATGACTAGCAATGGATGGTTGCACATCTCCAACATGACTTCCAGAGTTTGGTGATGAGGCGATAACATGACTTGCAGAGGCTACAGACCTATTACCAATATGACTAGAAGTGACTGGACTTTTTCCCCCAACATGAATTGCAGAGGCTGGGTGCTTTCCCCCAACATGACTTGCAGATGCTGGGGAACTATCTCCAACATGACTTGTAGAGTTTGGTGACTTCTTCTTCCTATTCTTCCTCTTTCTATTTCATTTAGACTTTTGGTTACTAGTGAATGTACTTTCACTAGAGGTGAGAGAAGGAGGAGGAGAAGAATTTGTTGAGGAAGGAACATCAACATGGTGCCAATGACATAAAGTGCTTAACTGAGAAGCGTTAAGAGAATTTGGGACATTTGGAATGGTACCCAACCAAACCGGTAGTCCCACATTCAACCTAGGAATGTACAAAGTGGCCATCAAAGGGACACCAACATTTCTGAGAAAAGGAAAAACACAAGAATCCCCTTGCGAAGGGGTTCCTTGGTTGGTATCGTCGGGAACTTTATCCATGAATATCTTGTACACATGTTATCCCCTTGTGGGATTTTTCAAGTCCGTAAAATTCTCATACACTGACTCTGGCGAACCAGTGTTATCAAAACAACACCTATAAAAAGGCGGCTCCACGTTTCTAAGCGAAAGACCGAAAATTCCTCATGACCGACAGAGTGGGCGGTCCACCACCTTAGGTCAGAGACCCAAAGTAATGACTGACTAACTCACTATGGAAAACTATGGAGCACAGAGCACACACTAAAAGTTCCTAAAGAAAAATCAAACAAACCACTATCTAGTAGGAAGAATAGTTACGTCAACCAACACTAGAGAAAATTACCAGTACAAGTGCAACTCGAACATTGAAGCACCCTCCAGGTATACTCTGCAAAGTGTGACCCGACGTCTTCCCTAGGTACCATGGTATACACCTGTAGTCACCTATGTAAGTCCCTAGAATAAAGGTAACTAAGTTTCCAACTGGTAAACAGTCACCAGGCGAGTACAGTCGACAGTCGGGTGAACCGCAATGAGCAGGATAACAAGTCATAAACCTACCAAGGGTATCGAAATCAAGTGGTTTGGAAGAAAAATTAGGATCTCGAACTGATTCAAGGTCCACGAAGCTCCGTAGTTAAATGTAACCGACAATATCCCATGACAAGTCCTCAATATGCATTTCCCACTATGTTTGGTCTGGCTTTGGAGGGGTTATCTCTGTTGCCTTTCCTCACATGAAATCGTGTTTATCCCCTGTGTTAGAGGGGGGTCCCGGATAAATTTCACGTCACTGGACTTTAAAACTCCCGAACTCAGACTCCAATGTTTGATTTAACGGCCTTGAAGAGTTTCCTCTCCAACCTAATTCAAGGCCCTAACCCTAAACTAGTTGGTTGACTCTACAAACATAAAAAGTCTAGTTAATTTTAGATTTAGCATTCTTTTTTACTGGATTTATTTACTCAAAAAGGGTGCGGTAGTGAAACTGATGTTGTTAAGACTCTTGCGAAAAAAGAAACTTATAAGAACACTAGCAAATAAGGATCATCTTTCTTATTTTTCTTTTAAAAATCTTTTAAAGATGAGAAGAAAACACAACACTATACTAATTTATTTTTCTTTTTCAAATAACAATGCAAAGCGGATGTAAAGAAAGAAAGAGACCTAACAAACTAAGTTTTTTATATTTTATTCCAATCAAATCGGAACTAACCAAATATTCTAAAAGAAACTGATGAATACACGATTCATGGCCCCTTTTTTTTTCAAAATGCAACTCATTTTTCTTAAAATTTCAAGCTAAAAATAAGTTAAAAAATCTAGGAGACACAAGAAACTTAAAATAAACAAGTAAACTGAAATCTAACCCAGGATTTGACTGTAAAAACCAGAGACGTTGAACTTAAACAAGAAACCCTGAGAAGTAAAACCTCAATCATGGAAGAGGTTGACTGCCTCTTCTTAAAAATATTTTCTTGACACAGGTACACTAATGATGCTTAAGAAGCCTATGTATTTACACATTTTGTCTATAAAGAAGAGCGTGTATGTACGCGTCTTGGCCCATAGTAGGCCGCATACACCTCTATAATTCTTCAAAATAGAAATAAACAAACAAACTGACAGGGCAGGGAGAATTGGTATGGCACCAACAGGTGACCAGACCCCTTGAAAGACTCAACAAACTCAACAAGAAACTCTAAAGGTAATAAAACCAATTAAACACCCAAAACATCCCCTAAAACCCTAGAGGCTTCCCCAGTATGGTTTCCATTTCTGCTAGCGGGAAAACTCCCCTATGGACTACATTAGGGTTCAAAATGTAGGAAGATCCTAACCGTCTAAAAGTTTCCTACTTTTCTAACTACCCCGAATATATCCCAGACTCATACATGAAAGACAAGGTGAGATGGATCATGTAACTTTACCTTTTACTCCACGTCCGGTGTCGATCCTCTTGCACTTGATATCTCCGCTTACTACAAACCTCCTCCCAAGGCTGGACTGCATTCACAAAAAGATAAACAGTAAACTACAAACATGCATCTCATATATAAATCATGGGTTAGATGTTAGAAAAAAGCATAAATCAAATACAAATATTTGACACATCATATTTCGGGACAAAAATAGTATTCCTTTTATTGATATAACAATGTTTTCTTACAACAAGGTCGACGACTTCTCCATGAACCTGGTTCGAGCTCCTCTTTCTCCTGTGCCTCTCTGAGCTCCTCTTTCCAACTGTGCCTCTGCATATCTTTCTCCTCTCAAACTTTTTCTAGGGAAATGTAATAGGCTTATGATGGAGGAAAAAGGGAAAAATGGGAAATTATGATGCAAATCTCACAAGGTGGCTGCAAATTCTTGGGGCAAGGAGGGGATGTGAAACATGCAGAGTTTCGTTGTTCTTATCTATACGTCCCCGACACCCAGGATGGGCCATGATACATGAGAGAACACTTTCACTCTCTCTGCAGAACATACTGTAACATACCCATCATCTAATTGAGCAATATCACATACATTTTTCGAATTGCATGCAATTAAAACATATACACACAAAACTCTTGTGGAATTATATATAAAACATAAACACAAAAATACATATTGTAATTGCACAAATTAATACAGAATGAAAGTAAATATATATATGTATCATATGCAGGAAATACCCATAAATAAAAACACAGTTATAAACACACATAGGATAAACCCATAAAAATAAACACGTAAATAATAATGCATCATGCAAATTTATCACACAATGGACACTTATCTTGGTAAGAATATCACCAACTTTGTGCATACCTTCCACGAACCTCCCAGCATTATACCACACTGCTCATCACTCTCAACAATGGGTCACCCCCGAGATGGGACTAAACACCACCCGGGTAAAGGGATTCCTAACCAGGCGAATGGCTCATAGACAACAGGAAAGACTCTGCCACAGGTGCCAACTCAAGATAACAGCCTACAGTCCCTCATTCCCCACATGCCTATCCCACCCAGGAAGTGTGCCCCTTCTCTTCTCAATAGTCCTTCGGTTGCCCCACTTCCTTTCTAGGCTTCAGCAACAGGCCGGATAGGAAGTCCCAGAGCCCTATAGTTGTAGTTTAGCACCTTCAGGAAATAATTTCCCAACAATTTTCTCACCCAGAGAGAAATTTCTCACGGGCCTGAAAACCCGCCTGTTCAATATCCCATGAGCCTGACAACCTACTTCTTCAGTCCAACTCCCAAGCTAACCAGATACACAAACATAATGGCTATGGATACAGTTTCCGGTACAGTCATGAAGGTACGAAGGATAGCTCAATGGGTGTGTGAATACTCATGGATGATTGACTGGATGACTGAATGGTGGAAGTAATGATGGGAAATGAACTAAGTCCAAACAATATGTATGCATGTCCCCAAATTGACACTTGTCATGTTGGGAGCTACTTTGGCCCACTTGTCCCCAACTTTAGAACTTAGGATAAAATAATTATCCTTACCTTATACTTTAAAGAAATATTAATATAATATTCCTTTTTGGCTTAAGCTCCCTAGCTTAGTCCTTTTCCTTAACTTTTAGCCCCACCCTTTCCCTAACTAGTGGAGTTTAGTCCCCCATACTCTTTTATCGTGGTCGGTCTACGCGCAACGATATATTTTATATTAATTATGAGATATATACAAAAATAAGCTCACTGGCCTTTAACATCTAGGCTCTCTGGCCTAATCAAAACATAATCATCCTAGCTTATAATAACTGTCTCACCAGCCTATAAACACATCATATACATAAAGGCTCCTTGGCCTCAAAATTGCACACACTTAAATTGATGCGCACGGTATCTAAGAATGTGCACACTTCCTCATTTTACTACGCAGTACATGCGCGCACTATGCCATGAAAGGTGCATACAAAATGATATCAAACATCTCACCAGATTAAGTACATTTTCATTTACATTTACAATTGGGTTTGACCTAGGGATATTACAATCCCCTCCCCTTATTTATGCACTGTCCTCAGTGCATTAAGTACACACATACAACAAAATTTTCAAAAATCCTCGAAAATATGTGGGTATTCTTCTCGCATTGCATCCTCATGCTCCAAAGGAGTGTCCTCAGGACTGTACAAGGTCCATTGGACCTTTACAAGCCCTATGGATCGATTTTAGATATGTTTGATTTTCCAGTCGAGAATGCGTACCGAATCCACTTGAAAAGCGCCTTCTTGCTCCACCTGAATCACATTCCAATCAATAACATGATTAGCATCAGTTATATATTTCTTGAGCAATGATACATGGAATACATTATGAACAAACATAGATGCAGACAATGCAATCATATAAGCTACTGGACCAATCCTTTCTAGGATTTCAAACGACCCACAATAGCGAGCTGCCAACTTTGAACAATTTCCCAACTTTAGGGAACTTCTGTTGGACTTTACTTTCAAGAATACATGGTCCCCAACTTTAAATTCCCTGTGAGTTTTTCTCTTATCAGCATATATTTTATGCATGTCTTGGGCAACCTTTAAATTTTGTTTGATTTTCAACATTTTCTCGTCCATTTGCCTGAGAAAATCTGGCCCAACCACTGCTCTATCTGCTGGGTTATCCCATCTTACCGATGTGTTTCACTTTTTGCCATAAAGTGCCTCAAATGGGCTCATCTTTAGAGATTTTTGGTACCCATTGTTATAATCAAACTCTACTAAGTGTAGGTAGTCTTCCCATTTTGATGGTTTATCCATCACATACATCCTCAAGATATCTTCAATCACTTGATTCACCCTCTCTGTTTGTCCATCTAATTTTGGATGATAAGTTGTGCTAAAATTCATATTTGTTCCAAATCCATTAAATAATCCCTTCCAAAATTTTGAGGTTAATTTTGGATCTTTGTCAGACACAATTGTCTTGGGTATGCTATGTAATCGAGCAATTTATTTCATATAAATATCAACAATGTTGGTTGCCTTGTGAGTGAGCTTAACTGAAATAAAATGGGAAGCTTTAGTAATCTTATCCACCACTACCATGATAGAATCATGTTGCTTGTTTTTTCTGGGCAGTTTGGTGATGAAATCCATTATTACAACTTCCCATTTATACTTAGGAATGGGTAATGGATGTAGAAAACTAGATGGGTGTCTATGCTCATCCTTTACCTTTTGACATTCCAAACATTTGGCAATAAAACGAGCAACCTCTTTCTTCATGCTTGGCCAATAATATTGACTTTTGACAACTGCAATAGTTTTCTGATATCCTGGGTGCCCAGCATAAGGTACATTATGCATTTCTCCCAATATCATATTTTTCAACTCCAAGGAATTTGGTACATAAATTCTTCCCCTGTACATGAGAATTTCATCATTATCTAGCTTGAATTCTTCAATTTCCTGTTGTAAATTACCTTGCTGTAATTTTCCACTAATTCCTTGTATTGCAAATCTAATTTGGCAGCCTCTAAAATTTCGTGTTTCAAATCTGATTGGTACATGATAATGGTTGTAGCATGCAATTCATGCACTCTTTTGTTGAGTGCATCAACCACTTTGTTCTCTTTCCCTTTGATATTCTTTATATCAAAGTCATATTCACTTAAAAATCATAACCATCTAATTTGCCTAGCATTTAGAGTTGGTTGATCAAATAAATATTTCATACCATTGTGGTCTGTCGTGAGCTCAAAAATTTTCCTCATGAGGTAGTGTCTCAATTTCCTCAAGGCATGCACTATGGCTGCCAACTCCAAATCATGAGTGGCACAGTGTCTTTCATGCTCCTTCAAATTCCTTGATTCATAACATATAACAAACCCATTTTGAATGATGACTCCACCAAGTCCTTATTTACATGCATCTGTGCATACAATGAAGTCTTCATTTGGGTATGAAATCCTTAGTATTGGAGCACTTGATAATAATTGTTTCAAGTGTTGGAAACTCTTTTCACAATCCAATGTCCACTGAAACTTCACATCCTTATTTTTAAGGAAGTGATTGGGTGTGCAATCTTTGAGAATCCTTCAATAAATATCCTATAGTAGCCTGCAAGGCCCATGAATGATATGACCTCTGTCACATTATTTGGCACTAACCATTCTCTAATGGATTCTATCTTCTCAGGATCCCCTGTTATCCCATCCTTTGAAATGATATGTCCCAAATAGTGAATTTGCTTCTGATAAAATGAGCACTTTCTCAATTTGGCATACAAATGATGCTCCCTTAAAACTTGCAAAAACATCCTCAAATGATGCTCATTCTCTTATTCTGACTTGGAATATAGAAGAATGTCATCCAAAAAGACAATGACAAACTTGTCTAAATATTCTCGGAAAACACCATTCATTAAGCACATGAAAACAACTGGTGCATTTGACAACCCAAATGGTACCACTGTGAACTCATAATGACCATACCTTTTTCTAAAGGCAGTCTTCCTGATATCTTCCACTTTAATCCTTACCTGATGGTATCCTGACCTGAGATCTATCTTGGAAAATATCATTGCATCCTTCAATTGATCAAAAATATCATCAATTCTTGGCAGAGGATACTTGTTCTTAACAGTCACTTTATTCAACTGTCTGAAATCAATGCATAATATTAATGTCCCATCTTTCTTCTTCACGAACAAGACTAGGACACCCCAAGGTGACACACTTGGGCGTATATACCCCTTCTTCAAAAGTTCTTCAAGGTGCATTTGCAACTCCTTCAACTCTAGTGTACTCATTATGTAAGGAGTCTTTGACACTGGAGTTTCTTCAGGCATTAAATTTATAGAGAAATCAATATCTCTCTTTGGGGGTAGTCCTGGTACCTCCTTGAACACATCTTCAAAATCTTCCAGGACTGTATGATCTTCCAAATTTGGCACCTTATCTTTAGGTGTCTCTTCCATATGAGCTGCAAATAATTGACACCCTTTTCTGTAACATCTCTTCAGCTGCAATGCTGAAATTTCTCTGATGGTCACTTCCCTGGGAATTCCCTGCACTTTTCTTAGGCTCCCTTCTTCATCCAAGAAAGTAAATTCCTTGTGATGACAGTCTAGGATAGCATTATGTTGGTCCAACCAATCCATCCCAATTAGATAGTCATAGGAACCTAAAGTCAATATGTTCAAATATGCCTTGGTGTTCAACACATTCATATCCATAAGACATGACTTAACCATGTCATTAACTTTTCTTTTGGCTCTGATAGCCAGCTACACCAACCAAGATTTTTCATGCTTGCTTCTTGGCAAATGTAAACTTCCCACCATCTTAGGATCTATATAACTATGACTAGCTCATGAATCAATTAAAATAGCAATTGTTTGGTTGTTGATCATACCTTCCACTTCAATCATATGTGACTGATAATCTGCTTGCTTGTTGTCTAGGGATACATATATCCTCGGTACATTTCTGCCCATGTCCTCCACTGTTTCAGCTTGCTGTACATTATGAACATTCCTAAATTTTTAACCTCTGTGAGGACAATCTTTGAACATATGATCCCCTTTACAACCCCAACATTGAATAGGTGGCTACCTTTTCCTTTGACCCCCTGTCTCATTTGTTATGGGTTCTCTAGAAGTTGGTTGTCCCTGAGGATTATTTCTGAAGAATGGTGGCTTAGTCCCTTTATTCCTCTGATCCATCTTGAATTTCTTTTTGTCTTCCCAAGATTTTTTTGAAATTTGGCCTTTCTTTTTTCTGATCAAATAGGCATTTAGCTCACCTTATGGTCTCCTCCAATGTCTTGGGATCATCATACTGTATTTTTTCACTGATGAATGATGGAAATCCAGTCAAATACCTATGAATATTATCTATCTCATCCTTGATGAAAGAGACATACTTCAACAATTCTAAGAACCTTCTTTCATATCCATGTATGGTCATACTCCCAAGCTTGAGTTCAAAGAACTCTTTCATTTTCTTGTCATAGTATCTCTTAGTCAAGTATTTCTTCTCAAAATACTTCTTGAATTCTCTCCAAGTAACACTTTTATCTTTAATGTGTTGCACCTACACAAGCTGATCCCACCACAATGATTCCTTTCCCTTGAGTTGATAGATGGAAATTCCACCTTCTGCATGAGAAGAATAATTATGCAATTGAAAATACTTTCTCATGCCCAGCATCCATGTCTCTGCATATTCATCCTTCTTGTGCTCACCATCAAATGTAGGAGGTTTGATTTTGTTCATTTCTCCATGCAGTTCATCCACCCCATAACTCTTATGCTTCCTGACAGGGGATGGACTTGATTTTTTGTGTGCTCTCTTATTGGAATGCCTCTGGGAGTGACGGTGATGTCTGTTAACACTTCTTGTTATTCTTTTCTCATCAAGAGGCCTGTGACTTCTAGATTTTCTTGAGCCACTCTCCTTACCCAATTTGTTTTCTATTATGTTCAAGATCTGCATTAACTTCATGTTGAATTCATATTTCTACTCCTTGGATCTGATAAGCCTTTCATTATCATCTTTATGGCTTTGGACATCCCTATTCAAATTTTTAATGGTCTCTACCATATTCATGTTTTCATCTCTTCCTTCTCCATGTCCATTGGAGTTTGTTCCTTCAATGCCCAAATGGACATCCATCCCTCTGATTTCAACTTCCTGTATGTAATTCCCTTATGCCTCTTCCATTATTATGGAGTTTCTTCTGAGCCTGATCTGATCTGATCTAGTTGTTGTTAACTCTACAAAATATCCAGCCAACAAAGATTTATCAGGCTAACTCTTTCAACAATTCATGAAAAATATGAACCATTTTGGTTCAATAATATATCATAATTATTTCTTTTGATTTCCTGAAAAATTGATTTCCCAGATCAATTTTCTGAGTGGATATTTAGTTTCTACTATCCAAGACATTTCCAATGCCTACTCCCATGCTCAATTCCGAGTCTCGAGTAGAAAGTTATGGCTATTTAAAAATTGTCCATTAATTTTGTTGTTCATTTTTCAACTTGGCACAACTCTGTGCTGTGATTATGCAATTTCGCACCTAATCCATTGGATTTTTCATAGGATATCAATTGGGTTTCTTCATATACATATTATGGACACTCTTTCCAAGTTTCACCTTTTTCTGGGTTCTTGGCTAGTAGTTACAGCCTGCTGAAGTTCTAGGCCAATTCGTGTTTTTGGTCCGGAATGCTACAAGTACCTTATTTTCCATTTTAAACATTTTTAACATGCACAGAAATTTAATTCAATTTTGGGAATGTCTTCTATGGTTCAATATCTTTCCATTTACTATTCTTTCACCTCAATCAGATTTTGGAGCAGAAAGTTATGACTCTTTGAAGTTAGATGGGTCTTAAAACTTACCCTCCACTGTTTGTGTTGTAACTTTCTCATAATTGCCCAGTGCATAGTTTTGGTTCTTGCACTATTTTCCGTTGCGCACAATTTTTGTATCACGCACTGATATTCTGTGCACATTTCACTCTATGCGTTGCACCATGCCAAAGTTTAGTACGCCCACCGCGAACCAATACTCTGCGCGCACAATTAACTAAACTGTCGCGCAACAACATATACTCACATTGCACGCGCAACAACCAAACTCCTCTGTGTTGTGCCAATACTTCACACACCACGCACGCCATTATTATGAGTTTTCACACCACTCACACCTTATTATGTGTATGCACACCGTGCAATTCTAAATTTAGTGCATGTCCCCGCACACCAAGATTGTTTCCGCGCGACGCCAAATTTTACCGCGCGCACCAATACACCAACATTTTTCTGCGCGATGACAAAATTTAGCATGTGCACCATCACACCAATATTTTTCCACGCAGCACCCAATTTTACATACCACAAGTGTTTTACTGTGCATCATGCCTTTTTAGTGCACCCACCTGTGCGCATTCATTTTTATGCACATCAATTCCTCGTGAATTTCGCTGCAGAAATTTGGGCCTTTGCTTAACTTTTTTCCCACTTTCTACCATAGACATTCTGTAACTATGAAATTCGTTCAATTTCACCCCGATAACACCAGTTCAACCTCTGCAACAACAAATCATTGTGGGTTGACATTTCTGGAACAAATTTCCCCAAAATCAATTCACGAATTGAGAATTTTATTTACTAATCTCGCTCCAACTGTCATGGCTTCACTGTAACTTCAAATCGTCCAATTCCAGTTCTGAATTTTCTTGAAGAGATATTAAATCAAGAATATCTTACCACATGGCCAAATTTCTCAATTTTCCCATGAATTTAACAACAGAAATTGGGCCTTTTTCCCAATTCCGCACAATTGTTGTTACTTTTTACTATGGACGCTCTGCAACTTGAACTTTGGCCACTTTGAAATAAATCCTCCGTAAAAAAATTCTTCACTCAACTTGCTCAGCCCATCCAAGCTCAGTGTTGAAAACTGAAGCTCTGATACTATATTGTAACATCCACGACCACCCAGGTCGGACCACGATACACGAGAGAAGACTTTCACTCTCTCTGTGAAACATAATGTAACATACCCAACATCTAACTGAGCTATGCCACATACATTTTTTGAACTGCATGCAATTAAAACATATACACACAAAACTCTTGTAGAATTATATATAAAATGTAAACAGACAAATACATATTGTAATTGCACAAATTCATACAAAATGACAATAAACATATATATGTAGCATATGCAGGCAATACCCATAAATAAAAACACAGCTATAAACACACATAGGATAAACCCATAAAGATAAACATGTAAATAATAATGTGGCATGTAAACGTATCACAGAATGGACACTTGTCTTGGTAAGAATATCACCAACTGCGTGCATAACTTCCACGAACCTCCCAGCCTTAGACCACACCGCTCATCACTCTCAATAGTGGGTCACCCTCGAGCTGGGACTAAACTCCACCCGTGTAAAGGTATTCCTAACCAGGCTAATGACTCATAGACAACAGGAAAGACTCTGTCACAAGTGCCAACTCAAACTAACAGCCTATACTCCCTCATTCCCCACATGCATGTCCCACCCAGTAAGTGTTCCCCGTCTCTGCTCAACAGTCCTTCGGCTGCCCCACTTCCTTTCCAGGCTTCATCAATAGGCTAGACAAGAAGTCTCAGAGCCATGTAGTTGTAGTTTAACACCTTCATGAAATCAATTCCTGGCAATTCTCTCACGCAGAGAGAAATTTCTCACGAGCCTAACAACCCCCCTCTTCAATATCCCACAGGCCTGACAACATGCTTCTTCATTCCAGCTCCCAAGCTAACCAGATACATAAACATAATGGCTATGGATACAGGTTCCAGTACAGTCATGAAGGTACGAAGGATAGCTCAATGGGTGTGTGAATGCTCATGGATGATTGACTGGATGACTGAATGGTGGAAGGAATAATGGGAAGAATGATGGGAAATGATCTAAGTCCCAACAATATGTATGCATGTCCCCAATTTGACACTTGTCATGTTGGGAGCTACTTTGGCCCACTTGTCCCCAACTTTATAACTTAGGATAAAATAATTATCATTACCTTATACTTTAAAGAAATATTAATATAATATTCCTTTTTGGCTTAAGCTCCCTATCTTAGCCCTTTTCCTTAACTTTTAGTCCCACCCTTTCCCTAACTAGTGGAGTTTAGTCCCCTATACTCTTTTATCGTGGTCGGTCTGCGTGCAGCGATGTATTTTATATTAATTATGAGATATATACAAAAATAGGCTCACTAGCCTTTAACATCTAGGCTCTCTGGCCTAATCAAAACATAATAATCCTAGCTTATAATAACTGGCTCACCAACCTATAAACACATCATATACATAAAGGCTCTCTAGCCTCAAAATCGTGCGCACTTAAATTGTTGCACGCGGTATCCAAGAATGTGCACAGTTCATCATTTTACTGCATAGTACATGTGTGCACTATGCCATGAAAGGTGCATACAAAATGATATCAAACATCTCACCATATTAAGTACATTTTCATTTACATTTAGAATTGGGTTCAGCCTTGGGATATTACAATTCTTATGTTAGGAATCAGACCCCAACACCTCCTTTTATATGGGAAAAGGATGGTTATTCGGTTGGGTGACAGGATATAGGCAGTGGATTAGTTGGGAAACTACCCAATATCCCGTAATCTCAATGAATTCCTTGCAACTTTTTCTTTTTTGCAACTTTTTGGAGGTATACGCAGGTTGTAGTGGAACATCTTGAGTATGCACGCGGGCTTTAGTGGAGCAGCCTGAGTACCTATGCAGGATGTAGTGGAGCAGCCTGAGTATGTACGTGGGTTGTAGTGAAGCAGCCTGAGTATGTACACGGGTTGTAGTGCATCGGACTGAGTATGTACGTGGGATGTAGTAAATCATCCTAAGTATGTACGCAGGTTGTAGTGGAGCAGCCTGAGTGTGTATGTGGGCTGTAGTGGAGAACGGTGCATACATCTTCTAAAAATTGCTTTTTAAGAAGAGCAAATCAGCAGTGCTTTGGAAAAAAATGCAAGTAAGAGGGCCAAAGTCCAGGTATGCATGTGTAGAGAAATTTAGGGCTATAACAATGATTCATGGTTCTTATTGTCAAATCCCACTCATAAATACTTAATGCTTCATGAAAGGAATATGGATTTGAAGTTGTGGTAATGTAAGAATGTTAAATATCCTAATGTTTTAATTGATTCCTTCGAGTATCGAAAGGATCCCTAGCAAAAGTTCATGTAGACTCAAGTGTATGATGAGCCTAATGAGGCATGGTACGAGATGAAAGAGGAGAATCATCATCCTTAGAATTTGAACTCTTTGAATATGAGGATGAAACCTCATGATAACTCTATAAGTAGAGGCAATTGAAGGAATATATTCCCAGACACTATTAGAATCCACTGTGGAGGAAGGAAGATGAGAGGATGAGCTAGGAGAGCTTTCCTTAAATTGCACACTACACTCAATGAAGATATCATGTGTCTCAATATCCAAGAGTCGATATCCTTTTATACCATTGGGCTAACCAACAAATATACATGGCCGAATCTAAGGTTTTAATCCCTTTAACTTCTTTGAAGGAATGTCTACCCGTGTTGGGGATCCAAAAACTCTTAAGTTCCACACCATAGGTTTCCTACCACATCAATATTCAAAGGGAGTGATACCCTTTAATTCCTTATGTGTAACTCTATTCTAAATGTGAACAACATTGTTGATATCTTATTCCCAATACTTAGGTGCAAGGGAGCATGTGTGGATTATGCATCCAACCATCTCTTTCAGGAAAATATTTTTCCTCGCTGCCACATCATTTTGTTGAGGTGTATAGGCGATACTATGTTGAAGATCTATCCCTTCAAGAGTGAAAAATTGTTCAAAGTGGCGGTTCACATATTCTATGGCATTGTCTATATGGATAATTTTTATGCACATCCGAGATTATTTCTCGGAACGAGCCTTGAACTCCTGGAATCTATCAAAAGCTTCTCCTTTCTATCGAAGAAAGTAGACCTAGGTGTATCTAGAAAATTCACCAATAAAAGTGAGCAAGTAGTGAGCCTTTTTGAAAGACAAGGATGGAAATGGACCTACCACTTAATTTTGAACTATCTCAAGGACTTCTAAATCCCTCCAAGCCTTCCCTTTGTCGAACTTGTCCTCGGGATGCTTTCCCAAGACACAACTTGAACAAACTCCATCTAAGAAACTAATCCAAGGAATACGTGTGATCATATCCTGCATGTTGAGTTGTTAAAGATAATGGAAGTTGAGATGTCCAAACTTCTCATGCCATAGATTTCTCACAAAATCTGAATGGGTGAGTCAACTCGTAGAATAAGAATCAGGTAAAAAATGAGAGAAATCATATAGGTGAGGCATGTCATCATCCTTACCAACTACACGAAGTGCATTCTCTTCAATATCCTTGATGGTGACAGAATTTGGAGTGAACTCAACTTTTCTTCCATTATGGAAAATCTGATAGACTGAGAGAAGGTTGGATGATAGACTAGGCACATAAAGGACATCCTCAAAAGTACCAGTTACATCATCAACAAAAACTTTCTCGATGACATATACAAGAGAGTCATCCCCAATGGGAATGTGAGGCATTGAACCAAACTCCAACAAAGAATTTTTTTCTTCAGATAGAACCCATGTCATGCAATGCACCCAAGTCAAAAATTCACCACTGAGAAGAATATGCAGCAACAACAAGTGGATTTTCTTTCCCTTTCTTGATTTGGAAAAAGGAGTAGAGGATTATTGTGAAGAAGGTAGATTAATTTTTTTCTTTTTCAGAAGATGGTTCAGCTCATCAATCTACTTCTTATGACAATAATGTTACTCATGGCCATCCTTCTTGCAGTAACTACAAGTTGGCCTATCCTTCTTCTGAGAATTACCCTTTGAAGAAGAGGAGTTGGAGTCAACTTTTGGGGCAGAAATTGATTGTTCTTGATCTTTCTATGACTTCTTCTTATATTTTTTTGGTTTCTTGTTAGGTTTGCCTAAATCTTTCTATCCCTTTACATGACTACCCAACAATGCCTGAGATTAATATGTCTTAAGGAGACCCATGGAAAGAATCTTCCCGTGCTCATGCATTAACATTTCTAAAAAGGAAGCAAAATAAGGCATTGTATATGCAGATCCCATTGTCAATCTATGAGTGTGAAATCTAGAAACAAATGCAACATATTAAGGTCCAAGTTTAGAGAGAGTAGTTAAGACAATTTGTATTTTCTTTTTCCTTATGCCACATGATTTACATTAGGCTCTTCGATCATTAATATTTGTTACATAATCTTGGATGTTGTCAAAAGAATTAGGATCAAGGCTCATTAATTCGTTTTCAAGTTGATATCCCCTAACTTCATCAGTTTTCCTATAGAGAGTTTTTAATTTTTCCCATGCATCATGTGAATCGATACATCCATCAAGTTGAAACATTATATCAAGGGAAATTAGACTCCTAAGAAAACCAAGAGCTTATGTTTGTTCTATCATATAGAGTACCTTTTCCTTATCATTTATCAGTGCAATTACATGTTTTTCAACATAAGGTGTATATTATTGTTGCATTAAGGCATTCCATAAATTTTGATTCCATGTGTTGTAGTTGTATGGTGTTAGCAATGGAAATTTAAAGTTACCCATTTGTGAAGGAAAAGAGAGCACAAATAAAAGGAGATGCACAAGCACAATTACACCAAGAGACCCCCCCATGAAAAATGATTTGGCACTTTATATTTAGCGTGGTTACAATTTCCACTAGAAAGATAACGTTGAGTGGACTTAACTTCAATTCCTTTACAAATCCTCAAGAATGAGTATGTGTTGAAAGTACAATTTTGGCACAATAAAAATTTAAATAAATAACACCATTGTGAAGTAAAAACAAAGTCATGCACTTTCATAAAAAGAATCACCTTGATCCAAGTTCATATGAAAAATATTTGAGCCTTTGAAGTTCTCAAAACGAGAACTGCGCAGTGTCACCTATGAGAATATGCAAATTTTGGAAAATTCCTGCACCAAAATAAGAAATTTTCTACATCAATGCAAAGGGCATGAAAAATTGACCCAAATAAAATAAAATTTCTCAAGAAAAGGAGGTTGGAAGCCAGAGATATGAGCATGCAAAGTTTGTCTTCAAAACCCAACCTACCAATGGAAAGGGGGTAGGAAATTCAAAATTCACCTTATGCCAAAATTAAAAGAACTACCACTAAACTTAGAAAAACCACCAACTGTAGAAACCTCCAGATAAATTAGTGTAATTTCCACCCAATTTAGTGGAACTGACACCAAATGTAACGAAACTACCACCAAATTTAGCGAATTTTTCACCAATTTTAGCGAAACTGTTGCTAAACATAGTGAAACCTCCAATTGTAGAAACCTCCGGATAAATTAGAAAACCTTCCACCAAATTTAGTGGAACTAACTCCAAAATTAGAGAAACCACCAACTATATAAACTTCTAGATAAATTAGCGGAACTTCCAACTGGGGGCTGTATGACTCTGTGGGAAAAAATATATTTGCCTCTTCGGACTTTTCCCAAAATCAACGAATGGATAGTCGATATTAGGATTTTCAAGCCTTCTGAGCATGATGGAAAGGCCGGATTTGACCCAAAATTCTCTAAAATGGCCGTTCCTTGTTGGATCTGGCAACGAACCTCGGGCTTCAAACCCTCACAGATTTGGCCTCCAATTTCCAATTGGGACAAAAAAAAATGTAAATATGGCTAGCTTAGATTCTCCAGACTCAATGGTGAACTCAGAATGTCTCTAGGAATATCTGAAAATACCTACATCTAGAAATTCAAAAAGAGAACCCCCCTAGAAACTAGTGTTTTCTCTGTACTTTTATGATTCTCCAAATCATCTGAGGATGCAAGAGAAGAGCATACTCATGTGCTTAAAAAAAAATCTCTACACTCAGATTTCTAAAAAAAATTTTAACCCACGACTCACAACCACTTTGATACCATGTAAGATTTGGCTAAAAATCCACCCAAGAATGCAAATGAATGAACAAAAGAAAATCTAGAAAGAATAAATTGTATTCTACTCAAGAGAATGAAAATCATACAATGAAAGTGAGATGCTCATATTAGAGACATGGGTGAGTCTATATAGGATTTACCATCCAAGATATTAAAAATGCAACCAATATGGGATAAAGTGAAAAAGTCCTTAAGTAAACTTAACCTAGTGTGAAGAGAGCTAAAGTGGTGAAGTAGCTAAGAAATAACTAGATAGCTAAAGAACCCTATTCACACTAACAATTATCTATTGGTATGTTAGATATATCAACCTACCAAATACTTGTTTTTCATCTAAAAACCTAGAGCATAGGATTACAAACTCTCCCTTGTTGAACAAATATGATACCACTAACATTGCCCTTACTACTACTCCCACAAATGAGGTCCAAAAAAATTTAATCTCTGTCAATGGTGAAGGTTGGATTCAAATTTTAAAATGGGTAGCAATGCTAATAGCTATTCTAATGCTACTCCTAAAATATCAACCTTTTTTAGGTGGACTTTGTCTTAACCTAAAACATCATTGATGAGAAAGGACCTTGTTGGATCCTCTTTGGATAATTCCTCCCACATGAGGGTGTATGTAAGGCTTAGTCTCCTCCTATGAGGTCATATTCACATGGAAATGATGATGTCAAATATTTAAATATGAAACCTCATAAAAGTACCCTAGATGTTTGGTTAGCACACTTTCAAAAATAAGATTGAAACTCCAAACCCTTAATAGGATGTAGTGGGTAAGGATGGAGTGGAGCTGGATGTTTTTGTGGAAATTTATGAGATGAAGATTTTGTCATGGAATGTAAGGAGAGTTAATGGCCTCGTTAGATAGTGACATGGTTCATGGATTTTTATCTTTGGTTTCAAATTTGGATTTTATGTGACTACATGAAGTTAAAGTTATTAGTTTTATGTTGAGCACATCCTTGCACTATATTTTCCCCAATGAATCTATGTTCCATTCTATGCATGAGGAAATTTTTGACGCTTAAAATCACAACGATGAATACTGATCGCAAATGATTTCCAATCTCTATTATTTATTTATAATAATAATAATAAACTAGTAAGTGGGACCCCCTTGTAGACTAGTGGCTCTATGATGGATGTGTTACACTTATATTTTTTTGTTGTTGTTATAATGATGCCAACACAATCTTCTACAGTGGATGATTCAAGTCATGATTTTAATCGCTATGATGACATAATATGGTTGGTTAATTGTTGCATGGATATATGGTTTTGATGATCACTCACAAATTATGGTTGTACTATGGATAAAAGGATTATTTTTACAGGTTTTGTGTTTAGGCATTAAACATCGATTGATTATTTCACATATGAGTTTTTACAAAAGAATGATATGGGAGCTTAAACAAAAGGGAAAAAGGACTATACTCGATACCTAGGGTTATATGTAATTGTGATAAAAGAATGATGTATAGACCCTTGTTGCTAAACTTATGTTCTTTAATTAAAGGTTATGTGTGAGGCATATGTTATAACATTATAACATATGGTTATTGCTAAAATATTTTGACATGACTTAGGGTGGTGCACTATGTAATGGATATAACAATGGGATGTTGTTTGATTTAATGGTTAATGTTATGGTGGGTTGGTTGGCATGTACATCGAATTGAATGAGGCTGGGGAAGGAAGTGACGTGCATTTACTGCACGTCACTCAAACAACCCTCGAGCTTGTCACCCTAGCCATACTTGCATTTGGTTTTTCGCTCTGGTGGTTATTGATGATCTACGATTTTTGGTTGTGAAAGAAGGAACCAGTCTAACTCTTCCCATTGAGAAAGATTTCCAGGTATGGTTCCTTTATTTTCCATTCATGATGATTCCTCTGTGTTATGAATAAATTTTGGCTCATAATTGCTTGAGTTCTATGTTTTTCTTAAGTTTTTGACTATGTATCAGTGTTGTGCTTATGGTTTCTTCTGTGAATACTCTATATTGTTGGCGTTTTAAAGAAAAGGAATGGATATTCTTGCTACGTGTAGCATGTGCATTGGTTTTTTGGTTAAGAACATGTTTGGTCATCTTGGGGTTTTTGGTTTGGTTCTCTGTGGAAAATTATGATTATGGTTTAACAAGCTTTGAGTTTTTGGTGCATTGGTTTTACAACTAGTCTTGATGTTAAGTTTTCCAGTCCTTTTCGTCTATGTGGTTGATATGTTTTTCTTCACTGGGTTGCAATGAGTTGTTAAGAGTTCGACTGTGCTTGCCATGTTTTGGCCGAGGCACGATATTTCATTTGTCATTGTGTTTCCCTCATTATCGTTGTGTTGGAAAGCATCACAAAGTCAGGTTTGGTATCACCCAAAAATTTAATTGGAATCTTGTATCTATGTTTGGTTGGCCACTGATTGTGCTCAGGCATTCTCTTCACAGTGTTGTTTAGAGTTCGTTTCTCTCTTTCTCCATTGGAGGTTGCTAACTGTCATGTTTTGGTAACCCTCACTATCAAGTTTTTGGGTTAAAGGTTATGTGTCTGTGGTGAGTTTTGAAAGGGAATGGGCTCTCTGTGTCTCAAATACTATTCCTTGATTGAGCCATCTGGTGTTACCTCTCTGTGATAACTTTTTTAAAAAGGGCACAAGTTATCTGCATCCCTGAAGAATTTTTCATGTGATCAAGATACTTTTTATTACTTCGATTTGTTGTGTTAAACCCTAAACACGATCTTGGTCTCGTCAAGGTTAAAGGAGACACCTGTGTGTTCTTGGTTGTTGAGCATGACTTGGTTATGTTTCTCCTTAGGCACTATTTGGCTCTGTCTCTTGTTGGTTATTTCTTTGAAAATAAGTCTATATATGTTTAATTTATGAGAATCTCAGGCTAAGAGGTGCATGTTATTGGTTGAATGTTATTTCAAATCAATACTTATGTTGATAAACATCTGTGTGTGATTGAATTGGGGCCCGATTATGAGTTTTAATGCCAGTGGATTGTGTCTAACAGTGTTGGAAAGTCGAAAGATGGTGGTTAATATTGGGCCTAATATTATTTGAGTTTAAAGATCTAATATTGGATGTGGATGTCTGGAATCACTATGTATGTTTCTATTTGATTTTAAAAGGGAAAAGGGTTTAGCATTGGAATATGAAAGACTGTGGCTCAAAGGGTTATGATGTTATTATAAAAATGGCAATGATGTTATTATGACTATTGTATAAGTTTATGGATGCAAATGATTCTATGATTGAGTATTATGGGCATATCAGTTGTTTTGTTGGAAGTCAACAAGCATTTTGTAAAGAAGTGTCAGTTAAATGGTTTTGGTTTTAAAAGTGAATGCTTATTGGATTATGAGGTCTGAACAAAGGTATGGTTGTTGTTTGATTTGATTTATTTTTATGAACAATATCCATATTTTATTCCCTCTCATACTATCACTGTTTCCCTCATTATACCCCCCTCATAATCCCACTTTCATTTTTACATGCCTTGTTTTATAAAATAAATTAAAAACTCTGTATAATAGTGACAAAAGATATGACACAAAAATATGTGGCAGATGATAGTTTTGGTATTGATTGCATAGTTAAATTATTTAATGAATTGTTGAGAAGTATTCATGTATTTGTTCCCTATCATGCTATCACATTTTCGCTCATTAAAATCCCTCTAGATGTCCCATGAACCCTATCCACCCCCTTCTCACTTGGAAATTATTAAATAATTTATTATGGAATTATTTGCATGGGTCTGATGTCAATTTCAGAGACAAAATTTGTTTCATGAAAACATAATGTCATGTATGGTTTGTTAAGGGATAGACATTGATGAATTGTTGCATACAGGATGCGTTTCTTCAGCAGGGGCAGCCATGGCATAAATAATAGAGGAAGAGGTAACTGGAACAGAGGGCCTAGAAGGCCTAGATTCTCAATTCATTTTGATGTTGACCATCAAGGGTTTCAAAATAGTTCTTTCAAGATAGGTTCTTCAAATGGATTGGGCAAGGGATAGTTAAACCCTGACCAAATAGACCTCCCTTCCATCCTCAAAAAATCCCTGGTATTCATGTGCCTCCTCATGTATACTTGCAACTAGAAGTCCCTGTGAATGATGGATGGCAAGAGATTGTCAATCTGGAAGTCTCTCACCATCGTGGCTGGCCCAATTTGTCATCACTCCCTCCACCACCTGTAAATCCTAATGTTTAAATTTCCCCTATGCATTCACCTATTCAATCTTCTCATGCTAGAAAATGGATTAAAACAAATGTTCCCCACGTGCAAGATAAAGGTAAAGTTGTTTCCTCCCCTTCATCTCTTTCAAATGACTCTTCAAAATCAGTTTCCTCACGTATGCATCTGAAGGAAGATTGCTTCCATGTTATTAGTGAGATTAAGCCTCAAGGTTCGAATCAACCAAAGGCTACTTCTAGGAAGTCCAAAGGGGACAATAGTGATAGAAGAAATATTGCCTCTCAAAGTGACAAGTATGGATTTTAAATTATATGTTTTATGATTAATTTGTTGAAGATAGTGGTCTGCAAAAAGTTTTGGACAACAAACTATTTTTTTGGATAATGTGGATATTTACATATTTTTGGACATGGTTTCAATTATTTATGATATTTAATATTCAAATTTTGGAAGTATTTATGGGAGCTACAAGGCAGCATGTGTTTAAATGATTATCTAATTGTGTTTATTTTTTTAAAGAATAAAATAAGGGATTCACAAGGGGTCCCACCTACTTAGTTATTATTAAATAAAGACCCATAACTATTATTATTATTATTATTTCTCCTATACTAAAGTTAGTTAAGTTTAACTAACTTAACTAAAGAAATTAGTTGAACTACTTCAACTTAATTGGAATGCATAAAAGCCAAATGAGAAGGAAGAACAAGGAGGGAATAGAAGGAAAAAGCAATACTAAGGTTTTCTCTTTGGTTTTCATGAGATAGTTTCAGTTTTCATTCATTCTTGAATTCATTTAGAGCCTAATTCTCTTTTTGACAGTAGGGTCCTATTGTAGACAACAAGGTTCAGAACTGAACCAAATCTCTCAGATGCTTGTTTTAAAGGTGTTGATCTATCTTTGATAGTCTCTGTATACTTGTCTTTTAATGGATTAAGTTTCATAGCTGATAAAGGATATTGTGAAGAGTCAAATTGGTAGCAGTCTGTGGCAAGCTGATCTAGATTATAAAGTTAAGTTTTTACGTCTTGTCAGAGTCCTTTTGTATGATTTTCATCGGGGATATCTAAATTGGACTTTTGTCCATGCCCTCACAGATATTTCGTAAAGAGAAAGATACTTTGATTTCTTGGAATGAAATAAAGCAGATTGTTATTCTATCTCAATTGTGTGTATCTGTGACTTGGTTAATTTTTCTTTTGATCTCCACATTTACTTTCTGTAATCTGTATATTTTTCAGAAAATTATATAAAAAAATTATGTTATTTTGCAACATTCTTTTCATAAAAAAATCAGCCTAAACCCTTGTAATTAATACTTGTGGGTTGGGAAAATATTTTTGAGGCTATAAAACCTAGGGTGTTATTCCCGACTTATATTGTGTTAGCCAAGAAAGATTTGAAAATGATTGAGTAAGATAATTCATATATTTTCCTCAACAAAAATGAGAAGCCATTCTATTCTCACCTAAGTTTACTTCCTACATAAGAGACTACAATATTTCCTTAGTTGGTGTCGTTAATATTGCTCAATTTTGATGGAAGGGCGCTTGGACTTGCCAATTTATATGCCCATAAATACACGAGGGATAGAGAATCTGCATGGGACTAGTTGGAAAAGTACCTCCTAGAAGTTAACACTACTACATATGGGCAGATTATTCCACAAAATTTTTCCACGTTTCCATTAGTTTCATCTTTTTTTTAAATAGGGCAGAATTTTCGTCGATATTGCCATGAAAATTCGTCGCAATATCCACAAATAGGTTATTTTAACTTGGTATGGATTTTCATCGCTATGCCATGAAAGTTTGTAGCAATAGCGACGAACTTTCGTGGCAATAGCGACGAAACTTTTGCCTATCTCATTGGTCGGTGTTAACGACTAGTTGACTATTTGATCTATATATACCTGACTTTAAGAGACTTTGCGACACAATTGCTATAGTTGCGACACAGTTCTTGGATTTTGTTTGAGCTGTTTATTTTTTTTGTCACCCACCGGTTGAACAAATCCAATTCTCGATCTACATAGCTCGGATTTTGAACTTGCAAGGTTAATATGTTTTTTTTTATTGATGTACTCATTTAACTTGTAAATTTTTGTTCAAATGTCCAAATTTCATGTAGCTTGTTTTTTCCTTGATAATATATTATATGTGTAGTACCATATTTCATGTCTTTGGTTTTTGGATCTAGTTAGTATATTCTATGGAAAAGGGTATGTGGATTCCATAATATTCTAGGTTTATGGAATCCACATACCCTTTTCCCTTCAATTGTATCTATAATGTCTCTCTCTTTTCATTGATAAAGATATGGAATTGCTCTTGAAACTCAACCATGATCGGTGAAATGATAGTAATTGATTGTCATTTTCTTCTCTCTTTTAGTTTTAAGAACTAACAAAAAAACACCAACAAAGCTTGATTGAATCTTTGATACCACTTGTTACATCCCTAGTACCCAAATGGGATAACACTTGCATAAATTGAAAATAATATAACAGTGACAATAATGGTTGGGATACTTGCACACCTAATGGTTGGCTAGCACTTACTAATTCAATTAAATGAAGGAACAAATATCCATGAATAAAATCTTTAAGTTGATTGTTATATTGATAAATGATAAGTTATGGTATATATAAGATAGGGAGGAAACTCATGTTTATAACAATAACATACATAAACACTAACCCTAAACTTATGTTAGGTATATATCGTTATAACCCTAATTTTCACCAGACATACTTACCTGGCATCAAGCCATCTCAGATTCCTTCTCTGTCAAAACACTATTGAACAACTCTTCTTAAATACCCCTTTTAAAAAGGCCCACATGCCCTGATCCATTATTGCACGTGTGTACATGCTAGCTGACCCAAGACAACCCGCGTGTACCTACAAAAGCACGAAAAAGGAAATTTGCTGACAGAACACACAGCTTTGGGTAAGTTAACTAAACCTTTCGGCCATGCATGGCTGGTCACTCGACCAAATACCTAGCTTGTTCTAGCCTATAAAAGAAGGGTTAGGGGTCCCATTTGAAAGGGGGAGAATCATAGTAAAGAAACTATACCTGATTGAGCATTCCCTTTGTCCCAACCTTTAGCCATCCTTGTGCAAAGAGAAGTATAGAGAAAAGAAGTTGGAAGACAGTGGAAGAAGAGCCCAGGACCAGGATCGAGGACCAGTAGCTGACTTTATCATTGTAAGGTATCATTGTGAAGTTAATAAAAGAGTTGTTTTTCCTGTCCCGCCATATGAGATTGTCATTATTGGAATATTGATTGTATGATTGATTAAATCTCTAACCCATTAGTTCATAGATCAAATGCATGTGGAGTTATTTGTTTGTCTTTAGTGAATGAAGGTCATCATTGGGAGGAGAGTTGCAGTCAAAGAACGACCAAGCACGAAAAGGGATCGACATCAAACATGAAGAATAAGGTACGTCAACTTTATCTCTTGAGCCTTGTATTTACATATGAGTAATGGGGGTCTAGGCATGGGATGATGGTAAAAAGTAAGAATCTTTAGGTCATTTCTACATGCATGATAAAACCCTTAGTGCTAGTCCATAGGAGGGATTTACCACCCACAACATAACTAGCGACCATACTAGGGAACTCTAGGGTTTCTGGGAATGTTTTTTCTTGGGTATTTTTAAAAACTGGTTTCATTCCTTGTTTTTAAAGTTTCTACAAAAGTCTGAGCTAACAGAGATTATGGTCTTCCATAATAGCTATCTCTGCTTCTTTGCTTGACTGCATTTTTTTTTCAAGACCCACAGAGGTACACGTGGCCTGTATAAGGTCTGCATGCATGTACCCGCGCCCTACCTTCCCACAACCCGCGTGTACAAGCTAGCTGAGGAAGTGTCAGTTGTGTGTATGATTCCAAAAAATTTCTTTTAGAGAGGTAGTAATCCTCTCCCCTGTCAGAAATAATCCTTTTCAGGGGTTTTCTGGACCTCTTTCTAGGCTTTTTTGTTTGCAGTATATAGCTTAGGTTTCACCTCAGATTAGTTTGTTCTATGAATTTTTCCTTGAATTGTTTTCTTTTTTTGTTAAAGTAAGTGTTTGAGTCTTCAAGAGATCTTGGTTCTTAGTACCAGTAGTCTCTGCCTGGACTAGATTGCTTGGAATTTCATTTATCTCAAAGTTTCAGAAGTACACACGACCTGTATAAGGTCTGCATGTGTGTACATGCACCCTGACTATACACAGCTCGTGTACACACGCTCGCTGTTGAACTGTCAGTAGCGTGCCTGTGGAGAAATTTTTTGTTTAAGGTAAGGCAGTCATACTTTTATCTGACAAGAGTTATGCCTCTCAGGTTTTTGGGTCTCTGTCATAGCGGTCAATAACTTAGGTTTGATCACAACAATAGATTTCTTTTTCATTAAGAAGTTTTCCTCAAAATTTTCTTTTTATAGGGTTTTTAGACAAGTGTGAGAGTCCAATTTTAATTTGCTTGTGTGTTATTTTTAAAGTGACTCTTTGCGATATGCGATTAGGCCAGAAGTTTTCTTGGTTTTTACTTGTTGATATTTTTCCTTTTTTCTTTGTGAGCATTCAGATAAAAAAAAAAACTTTGATTTCTTTGTTTGGTTAAATGGTGTTTTTTTGCATTAGTAACTAGGGAAAAGTCTTTGCTTTCATAAGTTCTCGACGATTTAATTAGATCATAAGTAGCTCGTAGTCGAGTGAAATCCTGCTTTGAGTTTGATTTTCAAAGATCTTAGAAAATTTTTAGTTTGAAAAGTTGTTTAAGATTTGAGTCAAGAGAAGTTATTTTGTTTCCATCTTTCTGTTTATTTTTCTTTCATCTTTCAAACATCACTAGTTTCACTTTCATAACCTTTGACTTAAGACAAGCCATAAAAATTAACACTAAATCTAAAATTCATTAGACTTTTTATGTTTGTAGGGTCAACCAACTAGTTTAGGGTTAGGGACTTGAATTAGGTTGGAGAGGAAACTCTTCAAGGCCATTAAATCAAACATTGGAGTCTGAGTTAGGGAGTGTCAAAGTCTAGTATCGTGAAAGTTATCTGGGACCCCCCTCTAACACAGGGGCTAAACACGAGGTCACGTGTGGAAAGGTAGCGGAGATAACCCCTCCAAAGATGGACCAATCATAGTGGAGAACACATATAGAGGGCTTATCTTGGGATTTCGTCGATTGCATTTGCCACAGAGCTTCATGGGTCTCGAATCCGTTCAAGGTCCTCAGTTGTCTTCCAGACCACTTGCCTTCGATACCCTTGATAGGTTTCAGGCCCGATACCCTGCTCATTGTGGTTTACCCAACTTTTGACTGTACCCACCTGGTGACTGTTCGCGCGCTGGAAACCTAGTTGCCTATATTTTTAGAGACATACATAGGTGACTGCGGGGGTATACTGCAGTACCTAGGACAAACATTGGGCCACGCTTTGCAGAGTATACCCAGAGGGTGCTTCCGTGTTCGAGTTGCACTTGCACTGGTAAGTTTCTCTAGTGTTGGTTGTTGTAACTCTTCTTCCAACTAGTTTAGTGTTTTCTTGTTTTATCTTGGAGGGACCTTTTAGTGTGTGTTGTTTTCGAACGAATAGAAAGCCCTAGTGTGTCTTTGATATTCTCACATAGTGGAGGATCATGAGCTCCACTGGTCATGAAGGCTTCTGGGCCTATCACCGGTTACACTGGAGCCACCTCCGCCACCACTGAGGTGAAAGCTAGACCAACAAAGGTCTTTTGAAGCGACTGGGTCACAGGAAACTGTACCCGGCCAAAATCCAGAGGAAATAACCATTTTATACCTTGGGGTGAAATCTCTTGGTCCATCCGAAACTCCAACCACTGATATTTCAGTACCCATCATCATACAGATTCACTCTTACTAGTGTCAGACAGTGTCATACACAACAATGGAAACAAATGCTGCCACTTCTTCTGGGAATTCCTCAATTCCCACTACGGTTGTCACCACGGGTATATTCCACCTCCTCACCTACCGTCACCGGTCCGATCCACCATGGTCTTGACTGCCTCTACCTCGAGCAGTGGTCCAATCCCATCTATGGCGGTGGCCACTATCCCTTTCACACTGAGTGCGACAGGCCCTCCATTCTCATATGGGATGCCTAGCTCAGGTACAAGTATTGTACTTTCCTACTATACTTTACAGACTTTAGGTCTAGGGGTAGGGAGCTATAACGCTCCTCTGCAAGGACACATGGGGGGCACTTCAGCTCCTTTTAATGCTTTCCCTTATGGGGGAGGTCATATACCTCCTTCATCCCCTTCGCTCGGTGGCACCCACCAGTAATCCGCTGGGACACCCACACACCATAGTTTATTTGGAGTAGGGAGTCAAGGACCATATTCTCATAATATGTCGGTCGGTTCGACACTGTTTGCTTTGTTTGGTGCGTTTGGTAACAACGCTTTCTCGTCAGTTTCTTTCCCGACTGGGGGCAACCCCGGTTACAGACAACCTATTCCTATGCAGGGTACTATTCCTGGACAGGGGGCAAACCTAGGAACTTCTTCTGCATTAGGACCTTGGAATTCTTGGCAGGGATCAGTTTCCTCGTCGGGAATGTCGATCTGGGGCAATTCTTTTCACAACCAATGGAACCTTGGACAAGGTACTATGCCTATGCCCATGGGATCGGCATGGGGCAACCCTTCCCAAAGTCCTCCGAATGTAATGCACGCCCAACCATCTACGTCCTATTTTGGGAATCAGTCAATGATGTCTCCTCACACATAGAATCTGTACGTTGGTCATGGCCATGGTTTTTACTAGAACCCAGGCCAACATCCAAATTTTTCCTGGCAACCTAGTGCTAGTCAAACTCCAGGTCCCTTTTTCCATGGTTATCACCAACAAACCAAACTACCTTTCCTGACAACCTTGCATTTTATAGACTTGACAAGGTTGTTGAATGAACCTATCTATCATGATCCATGTTGTCCCCCTATGCCGATGAAGTTTCCTTCAGACATACCAAAGTTCGAGGCCAAGCCTAATGAAGATCCAGGAGATCATGTGACTACTTTTCACCTTTGGTGCTCGTCTAATTTGTTAAAGGACGACTCTGTATAGTTTTGATTGTTTCAACGTACTCTCATTGGGAGTGTCATGAAATGGTACATTGAGCTCGACCACTCAAGATACTCTTCCTTTGGCAAATTGGCAATGCCTTTCCTCAACCATTTCCAATTACCTGTGCGATACAATGCTAGCACAAAAGTGCTGGCCAATTTCGCACAGACAAAAGAAGACCATATCTTTGATCACATCCGAGAATGGAGATGTTGGAAGAGTTTAATTAAGGTGCCAGTCCCACCATCATTCCTGCTAGAGTGGTTCCTTAAGTCTTTGGTCCCACAGTTATCCAAAGACGTCGCGATGTCGGGAGTGTTTTCCGAAGAAGATGCCATGATGAGAACTCAACAGCTTGAGCTAATTTGCTCTTAGTCCAATTTATTATATGATATCTTGCCAGATGTGCCATGCTCAATACTTGATAAAACCAGACAGAGAACTGGACCACATGCCGATGGTATTGTTGGTTCAGCACACACAAATCCTGCTAAGCAACTGACGAATCAATTGCAACAATTGTCTATACAACACACAGCGGCCAGCCAAACTACTATTTTGGCTGCTTCCCCTACCCAAACGTCGGATGTACACACAGTGCAATCGAAAAATCCAAAGTCCACCCAGCAGCCTGAAAGAAAGAAAAAACAACGAAAGAAGGGTAAGGGGGATAAGAAATCCACTAATAATGCTGACGAGGGAAACAATGAGAAACAAAAGGCGAGGTATCCTTGCAACCTATGTGCGGAAGATCACTCGACCCACCAATGTCCTTGGCTTGCAGAGGCCCGTGTTAACCAACCCATTTCAACATGGGAAAAACCTAACCCAAGCCTCTACAAGTGCAGAAGGGGGCAGTCAAGGACCCTCTTTGTCTTCGAACAATCCTGCATCTGCGAATGTGTATATGATGAAGGGTGATTCTTTTATATCGACTAGAGCACATGACTACAGTAAACCAAGCACTTCTAAGAATGACAAAGAAGTTGAACTCCCATCTCTTCCTCTCCAGATCGAGAAGACTTTGGGTGAAACAATGACACGCATCCCAAAAGTCACGTTCAAGAAAGATTCTCACAACCCAAATGCAAGGGTCACCCGGAACTATTTTGTGGTGGAGGATTTGTCTCAAAGCCCTTGTGCGATGTCTTCTTTGGAGGTCCTCCAAAGCTGTCCTTCCTAGAGGAAAGCTTTGTTATCCACTTTAGGATCTACCGAGACTTGTAATCCAGGTACAATCATGTTGGATACAACCGACTTAAAACCTCATCTACCTTACCACGTAGCATTTCAGATAGTAGTGGCTCACCCCACAAAAAGTTTTACTCGAAACATTTTCCGTACGGTGGTTGACGAGGGAACCTCAACATGCGTTATGTCGCTAGCATGTTGGAAGGCCATTGACCAGCCCGTTTTGTCTCCATCACCTACTCTTCTCACTACTTTCGACGGTCATTTGTTCTGACCACATGGTATCATTCCCTCTTTCCCTGTGCAGTTAGGAGGGAAGACCGTGTGCGTCGAGGTAGAAGTAGTCAATGCATCCCTCGACTACAATATTTTGTTAGGAAGGAGTTGGACTTATGCCATGCAAGCAGTGGTTGTTACATTTTTCTGGGTCTTGTTGTTTCCACACGAGGACCGGATTTTGACCGTTGATCAATTGTCTTTCTCCAGACCTGATCCTTCATTGGGAGTATCCACGGTCCCGATGATTGATAATCCCCAACTGGGCATAGTCAACGTAGGGGTTGGTTTGTGCCCATCTTTTATGGGTACCTTCGATTACCCGCCCCCTCAAGGTGATGTCAAGTTCATATCCGACCACCAAAAGGTTGAGATTTTCCAAGTTTCATCGTTTCGCATGACTTACTTCAACGATCTGTGGATACTTCCTTCCCCATCGGCCACGATGGAAGGGACAGGGCACCCTGACATGTCCATGCCCTTATCCACAGCTGAAGTAGTGTACTCTTTAGTCCAGCAAGCTTCAACCGACATAGATCCAACTCCTGCACAAGAGTTAGATCCACTTCTAGAGCCTATTTGGGCTCAAGTCTCTCTCGTTGATACCGATTCGTTAGACTTAGTCTTGGTTTCCGACAAAGCAATAATTAAAGCAATGGATAGTTTAGAAAAACCCTGGGATGATCTCCATCAAAGATCATACTTCCTCCCAGAGTTAATCAGAATCAAAGCCATAGAATTCACCTTGACTATGACTGGAGATAGGTCTTGTCCTATTAATCCCTTAGTTACACATGAGGTTTATGCCGAGGGTAATATGGAAAATATTTCTAAAACCATACTGATTAATATCTCTAGAACCCCTGGCGTCGTGGAGAATGTTTTCGTCGGAGCTGACTGTTCCCCTAGAGAGATTCAAATCTACACAGATCTATTTAAATAATTCTATGACGTTTTTTCCTGGTCTTACAAGGAAATGCTAGGCATCGATCCAAAAATAGTCGAACATGAAATCAAAACTTATCCGGATGCCAAGCCTGTTCGACAGAAGCTTCATCCAGTTAATCCCAGGAAAGCAGCAGCCATTAAGGTTGAAGTTGAGAAACTGCTAAAAACTGGTTTTATCTATCCTATCCATTTAACCCAATGGGTGTCAATTCCTGTGTTAATCAATAAGAAACAGGGCACGATTCGTGTATGTACGGAATTTTGTGATCTGAACAAGGCCTGTCCAAAAGATAATTTTCCCACACCATTCATCGACCAGATCATTGATGAATGTGCAGTTTGTGAGGCCTTTTATTTCATGGACGGTTTTCCGGGATATAATCAAATACAAATCAAACCTGAAGACCAAAAAAAAATGACATTCATTTTTCCATGGGGTACATTCACGTATCGTAAGATGCCCTTTGGTCTCAAAAATGCTGGAGCGACCTTTCAGCGGGCCATGTCTTTTACTTTCCATGATTTCAAGCATATAGTCGAGGCCTATTTAGGTGATTTAGCATCTCGATCTCGCAAGAGAATGGATCATCCCACAGACCTCTGACTTATCTTTGAGCAATGTCGTTACTTCCGGATTCACTTGAATCCAAAAAAGTGCAACTTTTGCATAACATCAGGAAGTTTGTTAGGTTTCATAGTGTCAACAACGGGGATCATGATCGATCCTCTCAAGGTTGAGGCAATAGTTCAGTTGCCTCCCCCATGCACAATCCTTCAACTTCAGAGTCTACAGGGCAAGGAAAAATTTTTAAGGCGTTTCATCGCCAAATATGTTGAGATCACAAAGGTCTCTATGCACTTACTGAAGAAAGACGTTCCTTTTCATTGGGATGATGTCGCTCAATGCTCCTTCGATGCATTGAAACATTCCCTCATAGCTTCCCCTCTTCTTCGACCACCCAACTATAACAAATATTTCTTATTATACCTGGCTGCCGCAGAGTCCACCATCGGCATGGTCTTAGTTTAGGAAGATGATTTTCTCTCAGAATATGTGATGTATTAACTGAGTCGAGGCCTAGTCAGACCATAACTTAATTATTCTCATATCGAAAAACTTGCGTTGGCAGCCGTCCATGCTGTTCAATGGTTCTGTCATTATGTTTTGTTTCGTAACACCACCGTCATTGCCATTGTGAATTTGTTTCAATATGTGTTGATACGACGGATAATAGGCAAAAATATCAGTAGATGGATAGTCGTCCTCCAGGAATTCAACTTAGATTTCATTTTAGCGAAAACCAAAAAGTCATTGGTCTTCGCAGAACTGATTTCGTAACTTCCGGTTGAGTCGGGTGATGTTATGCCCGAAGAGTCGCCTATCAGAGGAGATATGTTTTTGATCGCATCTTGGGATCCCTGGTATGGAGATATACTTATCTATCTCTAGACTTTGAAGTACCCCACCTCTGCTTCTCATGATAAGCGTTTCCGTATACGCCATCAGGCCAAAAATTATCTCATAATCGATGATACGTTGTATCGAAGAGGTGTAGATTGCATCCTCCACTGATGTCTCACTCACGAAGAAGCAATTATCGTGCTTAACGATTTCCATACCAGAGCATGTGGCGGTCATTTGTATGGGTTGGAAACAACCCAAAAGATTTTACGAGTAGGTTACTTTTGGCCGACAATAATCAAAGATTATATTGAATCAGTCAAGAAGTGCCACCCGTGTCAGATCTTCTCTCGGAAGATAAGGGCACATCTTTATCCCATGTTTCCTATCATCACAATTGGTCCCTTCACCAAGTGGGGGATTGATTACACTACATGCAACCCTCCTTCAGTAAGGGGGCACCTTTATATTATTGTAGTCGTAGACTAATTCACAAAGTGGGTCGAAGCTATGCCAACGTTTAAAGATGATGGAGAGACTACGACTCTCTTTTTATTTAACCAGATAATAGCAAGGTTCGGCATCTCGAGAGAGATTGTCACTAACCATGGCAGTGACTTTCAGAACTAGATGAGGACTGAATTAACATAAAATCTTGGATTGCGTCAAGAACATTCGTCACCCTACTATCCCCAAGAAAATGGTTAGGTGGAAGCTGTAAATAAATCTCTTAAGACCATCCTACAGCGAACGATCAACTCAGCCAAGTCAAATTGGCATTTAATGTTATACTCAACATTATGGGCTTACCGAATGTCTATTAAGACTGCAACTGGTTTCTCACCTTTTCAACTCGTTTATGGGTTGGAAGCAGTCTTGCCTATCGAATGTTAGATCTCGTCCCTAAAATTGGCAGTACAGTTATTGCCAGACACTTCTCCACTTGAAGAACGGTTATTATACCTTGAGAAGCCTAATGAGAAGCATCATGATGTGGCCCTGGCCAATGAGGCTCACAAACATAAATTCAAGTGTCAATACGATCAATCCATTCATCCTCGGATTTTCTCTGAAGGCGACCTTGTCTTGGTCTATGACCAAGATAAGGACCCCCTGGGGGCAGGAAAATTCAAACCCATGTGGTTAAGACCTTTCATCATAAATGAGGTTCTTAAAAAGGGCACTTATTGTCTAGTCGACTTTGAGGGAAATTCTTTGGCGGAACCTAGAAATGAGCTCTACCTCAAGAAGTATTACTCATAGGTAGGTCACCTTGGGTAACTTTTTGTAACATATATATAGTCTTTGTACTATTACTTTCTAGTTTCTTCTAGTATTATGGACGTGTCATTTTTTATGTTATCTTTTGTCACTATGTCAGATGTCAAGTGAATCAAAAGTGTTCATTGGGTACGCAGATGGTGCTAGCCGACACACTCGGAGGCTTGCCTCCGCAACTTGGGTAATTTTTACACCTCAAGGCCAGTTATTATCTTCCGAAGGTATATGCTTAGGTGACACCACAAACAATGTCGCAGAGTACAGTGAAGTTATTGAGTTGCTTTGTGACACCCTGTCATTTGGTATCTCTCATCTCCGAGTCTATTTAGATGCTCAGCTGGTTGTGTCTCAGTTAAATAGAGTATACCGTGTTCATGATCCAACTTTACACCGATGATTCCTTAGGGTACATCTCTTAGAACAAAGCTTTGATTATATTACATATTTTCATGTTCCTAGGAGATTAAACCAAGTTATAGATACTCTATCTAATCAAATTTTAGACTGGCATCTCGCACACATATTAAAATACATACACATAAACATGTAAATACATTTTTAAAAGGAAAATATGATCCATAAGACATAAAAAGACATAAAAATCCATATATAATATCATAAGCACAAGAGTACATAGGTGGATGCAAGCGCCTCAAAAATATGACCAGTAACGAGTCATGGGGCTTATGCCCTCAAAAAATATATACAAGTAGTGCTCTCGGTACGTGAAAAGTCTAGACTAAATAAGGTCAGGGCATGTGGGCCCTATTGTAATGATCAACAACGTTTTCCAAATGCCGATACAGTCAGACCCACGTCCGTGGTGCCCCCACTACATGAGGTTGCATAGATGGTGGCAGATCCTCAATCTCTTCCATAGGGACTGTGTGGGTGAGCGAGGTAAAGTTTCACTCAACTCGTCTCAAAACCCTCTCAGCCTCACCAGCTGGAAGCTCTCCTACTGCCGTTGGTCCCTCTGTGGCGGCAGGTGCGGCCCCTAGCCGAGGATGACACCTGTTCCTCGCATAATCCAAAGGTCACACTGGTCCCACGTCTGCACATAATAGACACATATATGTCAGATACTCTGGTATAAAAAAAATTGATATATATAAAAAACAACATAAAAATTACATATGTTTCACACAAAAAAAAAAATGATACAAACCTACCCATCTCTCCTTGCTCCTCTCCAGGAGGTACCGATATCTCAGGGTCTCTTGAGAAATAAATCCTAGCATAAGGGTAATCCTCTATGACTGGGATCTATCATGACAACCAAGAAAAGAAGTCATCATTAAAGGACTCATTAGTCCTTCAACCACCCTATCGTGGCAGTAACACTGGTCATATACACACTGCAGGAAGAGAGGCCTGATGTCCTCATACCACCACTCGAGGACTAAAACTAGGAACTCTTTCAAAGAAGAAAGAGCATAGAATTGTCCTGAACCCGAAGTTCCTCTGCGTCTGCAACCGGCAATATGTCAACCGCCTCTTCATACAATCCAGCAGTGTAGTGCTCCAGTCAAATATCTATGCATTTAAGCACTAGACTGCGCAGTTCATCTGTGCATGGGACGCTTGATGTAGAGTCGTAGAACTAGTCATCCGCCCAATAAGAAACACAATTGCCTGCAGTGATAAATCGGTGATCTTGCTTATTGGCACCCGAGAGCTCGATCGGTCTGTACCAGCCTCACAATAAAGTCCTATCAACTCCGATATGTTATGAGGCCCCGAAGGAAATGTCCAGAAATTGACTGGTTCCCCTCTCCTGGAGAGGCCAGTCAAAAAGTATATATCCTCTGTAGTAGGCACAAGTGACTGCCCCTCTAACATAAAGGCCTCTGCGTCGGGATGCCAATAATCAACCAAGGCATTCAGTAGCCTAGGTTGTGCTCGCATAAAAGTACATAGGAAGAATTTTAGCAGCCCACATTGCATTAAGGAAGCAACAACATTGGGGTCTTCCCTGACCAACACACTAATCTCCTCATGCTCTCTTTGCCTCTAATGAACATACATCTTGCAAAAAACCAAGTTCAGGAGGGTTAACCCTTGCTTTTTAAAAAAAAAATCCATTAAATAAAGGGTCCATGCGGGCTGTAATGATGACAGTCGTGTGTACACGCGTGGAGTTTTTCCTCTACCCGAGTGTACATGTGGCCTGTCATAAGACAACCTACGTGGACCTAGGGCCAACCTTTAGAGGGTCAACGCCCCCCAAAAACTTGAAACTAAAAGCATAAATAAAGATTTAAATTGCAAGAGGAGAGAGTTTATACTTACTTGGTCCAAGAAGATGGTTGTTTCATCCACTGAAGCTCCCAGAATCAATTCTTTTCACAAAGGGGCAGCTTTGGCTTTTAGTCAATTTCTGAATTAACAATGGTGATAATGAGCTGCTAGCTTCTATTTATAGAGTTTTTTGGCCCTTTTTTGTCAATTTTCGGACCTTTTTGTCATTTTTTCTAAACTGAAAATCATTTAATATGGTTTGGGAGTTTTCTTTGGATAATCAAGGGAGGTTTTCCTTTGGGTATTTGGAAAATTTTTGATATTTGGGCATTTGGACGGTCCTTTGGTAAAAAATTATATTTTCCCATCTCATTGCATTTAAGTCAGGATTCCACCCCCACTTTCTGCATCTCGTTGTATTTTCCGCTTTACCATAGGATTCATCCCACCGAGCTGCGACACAGAACCCTCATTACTTCTTTATAAGTGTCGTAATTTGGTGGTAGAGCCTACCATAACATGTATGCCCTAAGTAGATCCTGGTTGCATGATGGTGTCCATGCTGTCACTAACGACTATAGGCTTGGGAGTCCTCCATAGTTTTTCCTGATTACGAGTTTGAGCCTCATTTGCATGATTCCTTTTCACTCTTGACCTCACCCTTGGGACTCCCAAAAAACATAATGGGTCTTCTTTTAAACCCTTTTTAGACCCTCTAAACATGAAAAGATTGTCAAGCAATCTTGTGGCCTTTCACGCTCGTTAGATTGAAATTTGAAATCACGTCTATCCGACGGTAGTTTACCCCTTTTTCGATCCAGACGGTCAACTGTACAAACAAAGGTATACTCTAGAGGCTTTGGATCCCTAGAAGAGTATTCTGAGGTATAATTTTAACCCTTTTTCGGGCCTAAGGGACTAAATTTACGAAAAAGGAACCCCCACGGAGTCCCTAGTTAGCTTTTTTTAGACTCCTTAAAAATGAAAAAATCGCCGAGTGATCTTGTCTTTATCACACTTGTTAAAATGGTTTTGAATAGACATCTTTTCGGTGCTAGTTTACCCCTTTTTTGAACCGACTAGACTACCTTCGAAAAAGGTACCCCATTGGAGTCTCCTTTTACGTTTTTCAGACTCTCTAAATATGAAAAACCGTCAAGCTTACCTTCTCTAGGCTCACTAAACTTACATCGAAGGATGTTACCATTGTGCATTTTATTAATTGCATTTTCATACCCACGTCTTTGGCCTAATGTCAGCTCCATGTTTCTCTCAACTGAACCATCTGAAGCATGCCTTATACGCAAGCCCTATAACACTTTGCCTCTGCATCTTGACACCTTTGGCCCCTGGAGGATTTTTCTCGAGTGTCCTTACTTTGAACATGTAACATACCCACTACCTAAAATCAAACTTTTAGGTTGATTTCTCAACAATGAGAATACCGAAGCTCGCAGCAGCGAAATGCCAAACCCGATCCATAGGTCCTTAATTCCCTGTCACGACCTCTTCTTCACGCGCCTATGACATTTCCCGATGATAATTTCGGGTCTCGGGGTTTCGTGATTCCTGATGACAAGAGTTCCTATCCTCTTGAACTCTCGATCTCCGATTTTCCGATGGGCCTCTTTACGCGCTAGCCCTCCTGACTAAACTCCTGGCCCATATGACCACTATTTCACAAGACCGCAACCTTATCTCCTTTCGGGGTTTTGGGCTTCCAAAAGCCGATGCGTTCTGACTTCGGCTAGCCCTTCGGGCTAGACCTTTGGTCCACATGACCTTCCCTCTATTACCGCAGCCACACTTCTTATCAGGGTTTCGGACTTTTCAATGCCGAGATGCATTTGTCCTCAAGACTTGCGATCCTCCAATTCCCGATACGACGTCAGTTAATAACCCCTTTTTGCCTTTAGCACGATCAACGGCTATGATCACCCATGAAACCAACAATCACTGATTTATGTTGGGACTTCGGGGTTTCAAATGCCAAAATGCATTTGTTCTCGGGACTGTCGATCTCTCAAATCCCGATTCTCCGCTATGCTGACAGCTGGCCCCCACGATGGAGCTTTCCCTTCCTTGTCGGAATTTCGAACTTCACGATTCTGAATTGCAAGGACTTCTTCTCCACGGGATTCTCGATTTCCCAACTCTCGAAATGACGATGGACTACTTTATTTTCGGAAAACCTCCTGAATGATCTAATATCCTCCACGCGTCCTCCTCAAGATGGATGGTCCTGATCATCTCTCGCGATTTCGCGACTTCTGATGCTCCGGAAGTCTTGTCCTCAGGATTCGCGAAATACCAAACCCTGATGCACCTATTGACTTTTCTATCGGGACTTCCCCGATGGTTTGGATCTCCGCCACGTGTTCCGGCTGATGGACGACCCTGATCCAATCTCGTGATGTCAGAGTTTTTGATACCCCGATGACAAAAATTCTCTATCAACTCAAAACCCCAGTAGCCGATATACCTACGGGCTTTCGATTTCCGCCATGTGTCTGCACAAACGGACGGTCCAGATCATTTTGCTATTTCAGGGCTTGAAATGCCCCGACGTTCTCGACCTCGAGAACTCCAATATCCCAAGTATCGATATCCCGATGTGTCAACCTTCTCGTCGGGATTTTACCTCTACTATTCACGAAGGTTTAACCCTCATGCATTTCTTAACAGATCCAACAACTGTTAGGTTTTTCTAGCTATGATCTAATGGCTTAGATCTGTCCCACCTTTTGCATTCTTCCACTACTTCGTGGATGTGGAAAGATCAACGGTCCAAATGTTCTCATGGACCTTGGGGGGTCTATGATCTCGATTTCATCGCTATTCACGAAGATAGAGAGAAAAAGGGGCAAGGTATGTAACGCCCTTGTTACTTTCATCAATCTGACGGTCATGAATGACCATGGGTCTTCCGACAGGATCTCATCCGTCGATTCGTTACTTATCCCTACGCTGCTACTTCGGAATTTTAAGAGGGTCATTCCTCCTCGTACAGGGTTATTAAGACTTGCACATTCAAGTCCTTTTTCTAGGTTCTTGGTAAACCTTTCCAAGGAGGGGATCTCTGCGAAGAGATCTATTCCAGAGCTTTCGTGGAGACAGACAAAGGGAAACAAACTTTCGAGGATGGACTGGAAGTCTGACTTGGTTCAACTCATGAATAGTTAAATTCATTTATCAACATAAGCCATGCGTGGTCTTTCTGTTATAAGCATATATCTATTATTTCTTATCAAAACTCTGCACAGACATTCTAATACTGTAATCGTTCATAATTTCACAGTTCTATGAGCATATATGTCAGTATATGAATTTCAAGAAGAAATATGTAAAACACTTATTAGAAATAACACCAGAAGTGAGTACAACTGCTGAGAGGGGTGCTCATTTCCACCCAACCGTAGGCGTAGCGACTCCCAACAGATTTACCACTAGCCACCCCCGAGCTGAGACCACGATGCTGTGAGACTGCGTCTCTCTGTCTGCCAGTGACCAGGAGCGAAGGTTGCAATCCTTCCTCTCTGCTATCACTCACTCTGCGTAATGCTAGAGTTCCCCTCACGTCTGCCCCTCGAAATCACTTCTACCTCACGCCTTATCCTCTTGTGAGGTTGCGTGTGGTGCGATTCCCCTCACACTGATCAGGCTTGATGTCTCTATGGATGGGTGGTTCACCATCCCATCCCTCATTAATCCATCCGCCTACCAGCCTGCGAGACGTTAAATTCGGGGCCAGCGAGCCGCTTTTGGTTCTCCGGGCCAGTGGAGTCCAAATACGGTGTTAATTATCGGTGGAAGTTAACGCCACCTTTCCAGGTGCCCTCCACCGCCATCGTGGTCTCTTTTTCTTCACATCCCCTCTCAGCAGTCCTGCGATAAATTCAAAAATGTTATTCACATTCATTGACCTCTTCCTCAAGGTCCATTTACATCACATATTCACATTTATGAGTTTTCCATAGTTCTTGGCCAGTCCAGTTATATTTACAAACTGGGGGAACAGAGTGTTACAGAACATCAGTCTTGTCCTTGTGCCTCAAACTTGTATGTTTGCAACACTCATCCCTCCTTTGTAACGTAGCATTCTTTTATTCCTTTTCCAAAATTATTGAAAAAGACAAAAAAAAAAATCAAATATACCCCAAAAAGAGGAAGGGAAAAGTATTTTCTTTTTATTGGCATCACAACGAGTCACCCTTGGATAAAGCACATTTTTCCGTTTGTTCGTCAAAGCCTGGCATTTAATATGACCTTAGGAATTTTTTCCTGCTACATTGAGCTATGTCCTCCTTCGTTTGGTTATTCTTCCAAACATATGGAGAGTTTGCATTGCCTCCTAACTCGTAAACTTATGTTAATGCCATGCTACCTGAGTCTCATCATTTGTCGTCCTATTGTCCAAGGGAATTTTTTACCAAGCCTGATTCGGTCCCTTTACAGTTTGTCTCTTTCCCTCATGCCTAGCTATCCCGAAAGTCCAGTCAAATATTTGTTCGAAATCAATGAAGCCTTTAGTCTGATAATCAAGATTCTCTAGTCTATGACTGACGAGCCGTCGAAGACCTCTGGGTAGTGAAGTCGTACACTCATATTACACTCCTACCCGAGTTTTGAATATTTTGATGTTGTTTCTCGAGCTTTGATGACCTCATCTCCAACCATCAGGCCTTTTCAGCTTCTAGAAGATGGATACTCTACACATATATATTTTTTATTTCAAGATGTAACTTCGTTGTGTATTGCTCATGGCTACACTTTATATAGTTATATGACATGGATCTACAGTGTACTTGAATGGTAGCCATGGTTTTATTTTATCCTGAGCATATGTATGCCTACCTCAGTGAGATAATTATTATTTTGCAGACGACACCTCTCGATTTCTGGTCCCTTGGCTCACTTGTTTGGAACGTTGGTGAAGATTGTTAATGTATTTCGGCCATCAGATGCTCTTCTAACCTCACACATTAGGGGGCATCTGTTATAACCCTAATTTGCACCAGACATGCTTACCTGGCATCAAGCCATCTCAGATTCCTTCTCTGCCAAAACACTACTGAACAACTCTTCTTAAAAACCCCTTTTATAAATGCCCACACACCCTGATCCATTACTGCACGCATGTACACGCTAGTTGACCCAA
>ML782362.1:809152-821401 GCA_009831015.1 Picea engelmannii | reverse complement strand
GAATTACTTCCTATCTTGTTGAATGCCAAGGTCACCATCCCACTCAGGACAAATCGCTATCCTAAGTTGTTTTTAAAAATAACTTCTTGCATCTTGTTGAGAAAGTGGAGTCACTCTCTACTAAAACATGGAGGAACTAACATTCCACATTTGCATGTTATAATTAATTAATATTGATAATTCGTTGTACAAGTAAATAAATGCATGTAAAACCTAGAACCTATAACATGGTGCACTTTTGGTTTATCTTAATGTCAAGGGTAGCTAAAGTTCACTATCAAAATTGATCCTTTGCAAAAGCACATAAAGATATTGCTAGAGAAATAAAGGATAAGAAATGTAATATGGTATACCATATTACAATGTAATATGGTATTACCATTTTACAATGTAATATGGTATTACCATTTTACAATGTAATATAATATTACCATATTACAATCTAATATGGTATACCATATTACAATGTATTATGGTATTACCATATTACATTCCAATATGGTATACCATATTAGAATGTAATATGGTAATACCATATTACATTGTAATATGGTATACCATATTACAATGTAATATGGTATACCATATCTCATACAATGTAATATGGTAATACCATATCTCATGTTTTTTCTTTTCTTTTTTTAAACTTAAAGGAAGCATCGCAATATCGACAATAGTTCGTCGCAAGGATTTTTTTTTTTTTTGGAACAAGCGTGGCAATAGCGATGAAAGTTATTCACACTTTGCAATGGTTTTGCGTCGCACATATAGCATCTGCATCATAATTTTTGTCTATGCCATCAATTTTCATCACTATTGCCACGCTTTTGTGTCGCAACTTTCCATGGTTTTTTTTACATTGACACAGTTTTTCGTCCCTATTGTGATGAAGTTTCGTCGATATTGCGACGATTTATAAGGTAAGACTATATTTATGGTGATGACACATGGAGGGATAATTTCATCATTGTTTCCATGAACACCTGGTTCATGGATATAGCGACGAAAAATAGTCTTTGCTTTCGTGGAAATTGCGATGGATAAGTGTGGTAATAGAAACGAAAAACTGTGGGAAATTTGGTCATATGTAATAGTGTAATTGGTCCATTTTGGTATTTTAACACTATATAACCTTGGGAAGAAAATTCAGGGCCAAATTATGTCTTCATGTCACCATGGGAACATATGTATTGGGATGAAATCAAGGCCAAAGTAATTGGTGTCTGTGACCTTAACAACTATTGAAATAATGAGTCATATAAATTATGGTACATTTTTTATAATCTTAGGGTGGCATAATTTATGGTAATGAAGAATATAGATAGGGCTATATTTTCAAAAAAAAATTCTTTCTTCTTCCACTGTGGAGGGGACACGATGATGCATTTTTTTGGAAGCTTCCTCTCTTAAAAAATTATCCCATTTTGTTTTCCATATGTTAGGGAGTTCCAAGAATGAGACTATAAAAATCCAAAGACTTCATGTCTCCCACTGATGCAGGAGAATCGTTAGCAAGAACACGTGGAGAGACAACTCAGCGCCTTAGCGCACCCTTGAATCATTTCAAAATCTTAACCGCTGGCGTTTCCTGCAAATCTTTTTGAAATGATCGAAAAATGAAGAAGATCAAATGCTTGGGAGATGAATGATCACGAGTGATCTGGGAGTTTCACTCATAGTCTTGAATGTAACAGAACTTAGGTAACAGTTAGGTTTTTTTTTTTGAGAAGATGAGTAGTCGAAGGGAACCCTAAGAACCCTCTGAGATAAATAGAGGTGTTGTATGCCCGAATGAGGCTACTGCAAGTTAGTAGGAGATTGTTGTGATTTAGTTGTTGCTAAGTTTTTAGTTGTTGTTTTATCATAGATGTGGATATTTACTTTTAAATGAATATAATAGAGGAAAATTTATCCAATGCATGGTGTTGCTATTGTTTACAATTCCATGTTATTTTGTTTTCATGAATGGATGAGTTATGTTGTTGAGTATATGAAACTGTGAAGTGTTTAGATAAGTTTCGATTGTTATCTTCGTTGAGTTCATGCAAGGTGTTCATACAGTCTGCAAGGAGTGCGTTGACAGAGTTTGTTTCAATTCAAAATATCAGAAGAGATAATGCGAAACTTTCCCTTTGCAAGGAGTGCAAAGTGACTGCTGCAAGGTGTGCACAGTCATCTGCAAAAACTTAAGTCTTGTGTGAGAATATGCTGCAAGGAGTGATAGAGTCTGCTTCGATTCATAAGCTCAGAAGAGATAGCGTGAACATTCCATTTGCAAGGAGTGCAAAGGGACTGCTACAAGGCACGCACAATCACCCACAAGAACCTAAGTTTTGCGTAAGAATCACCTGTAAGGAGTGCACAGATCTGAAATTAGAATAAGTGTTGAAGTAATCCTCTAAGGAGTCAAAGGGTTCAAAGGAGAAATCTCATGAGAGATAGCAGGAGAAATCTTCAAGGGAAACGAAATTCTGAATATTTCATGAATCATCGACTAAGATTCGTTCAAGAGGGAGCGGGATCATTCTGGGTCTTTGGATATGGGCAAGGTGCACGAGCTTTAAGTCTCTGTGTGCTCACTGGAGTGATGAGTCACCGAAGTCCCAAAGAGGCTAGGGACCATCCATAATATAGAGGGACAGGTGGTGCAATATCTACAACTTCGGAAGTTTGTAGACAAGGAGAGAGCAAAATCTTCGAAGAGCCAAAGTAGGCATTGGCCATTGGTCGCCAGGGGGATACAAGTCAATAGATATTAAAATTTGGGGAAAGTAACTTCGAGGATTTCAGTCGACGAGTTGAAATTCCCAAACCCCAAAGAGCCGAAGTAAATCAAAGTCATTCGATTTAGAAGGACACGTGACAGAGATTCGTAAACTTTAGGTGAAACCACTCTGGGAGAAATCGAGTGTTCAGGAGTTGAGACTCCTGAAGCTCAAAGAGCCGAAGTGAACCACAGTCATCGATCTTTGAGGGACACGTGTCGAAATATCATTGTCTTTGGGTGAAATTACTCCAGGAGGAAGTGAATATTGAGAGTTGAAACTCCCAAAGATAGAATATCCGAATTGAACCACAGTCGTCGATCTATGAGGGACATGCATCGACATATCATTGTCTTTGGGTGAAAGTACTACGGGAAGAAGTGAATACTAAGAGTTGAAACCCCCGAAGAGTAGAAGTGAACCACGGTCGTTGATCTGTGAGGGACACGCGTCGAAAGATCATCGATTTTGGGTGGAAGTAATACGGAGGAAGCAAGAGTTGAGAGTTGAAACTCCTGAAGCCCGAAGGGAGAAATCAAACGTAGTCGTCAGTTTGGAAGGAGGGCACACGTCGATAGACCGTGGATATTTGGGAGTGTGTTTGAAAGGAGGAAAAGGGTCGATGACTGATAGTTGAACAAGGAAGAAAGAGGACATATATCAACCATCAATCAAGAGGAAACGCTCGAGATCACAAGATCGAAGGTTGTGCTTAATTGTGGGGACAAAAGGTGCTTAGTTTTTAAAAATCTTGGAGCGGGCCAAAATTGAAACCATAGTATTTCCAGAGGGATATGTGGTAGCTGCTAGTGAATTGCGGGGAGAAAAGCAGTGTGATATCAAACCACTCTAGGCCGCCCCATAATCATATGATTACGTGAGGACATAGCCTGAGGTCACATATGGGAGAGGGATAGTGGGAGAGGAGATAGCACATGAAACTTGAGAGTTCAGCAACGCGAAGGAAGAGGTTGCAGGTGCCATAGAACCCGCACCAGAAGACTAAAAGGACCTGTGTTAAATCGCAAGTGAGTCCAATAAGGTTTTAGAGATCCGATTTGTCTTAGAAATCGAAGATCCTTGACCGGGAGGTCACACATCCCCTTAGAAGATAAGGGGGGACTACACCACCCACTTCCAACACCCAACTTGTGTGTAGGTCATTAAATTGATCTACAAATTTCTTTTGTGACTAGTACACATAATGTCTTCTTATGTGGGTTTAGTGGATAGATTTTGGTTGTTAGAAGCTCGTGTCAGTAGGTGACTAAGGAAGTTTTGAGACTTTTGTTTATTCTTTATTTCACACCATATGATAAAGTGTTGAAAGAAAGGGTTTCTATGCTAAAAATCGTCATAAAGTTACATTGGCTCAACATCAAGGATTAACCCACAAAGGATTTTTTTAAACCCTTCACTATAAAGGAAGGAACAAAAAAAATAATATTCTTCAGGACTTTTGAGGGGTAAGTAGCCATGTAAGAGGATATTGAAAATTAATGTGTTAGCCACTATCACATTGTTTTTTAGTATAAAGGGACAATAAAATAGTGTAGGGCGTACATGCATACTTCCATTAACCTTGTACCTAGACGATTGTCACATGAATAATAAATATTATATGACTAGGGGTTGATCTAGCTAAAATTTATAGATCTGAACTAATGGTGATGATAAAAAACAAGGTGCATAGAATCAATCATTACATGTTTGAGTTATTCAAGTTCACATGGGAATTTTTTGGGCCCAATCTTCTCAATATGTAGAAGAATGTTTTTCATAAGAAGTAAGGGGGTTCACTTCTCAACTAAGGCTTGATAAATTTTACTCCTAAAGAAAGAGTCTCGTATCTTATTACCATGGGGGGTTCACTTAATAAACCTATGGTATAACACTTGTGTTCATAGGATATTAAAGAATACCCCTAACGTTTTTTCCACCTCCCAAAATTTTATTGTTAATACTCCCTCCCAATACATATTTCCAAATAAAATAACCCCCTATTTTCACCAAATATTAAAAGTACCATTATGTTTTAGACAATTTTATACTACTTATTATTTCTAACCCTATTATATTGGTCCCAATATTTTACATATGTATTTGACATCTACTTTATAAAATGTTTTTTAGAATATGGTACTTGATATTTGAGTCAAAATCATCAAATATGTTCCTTAGAAATCATAAGACCATTTCATATTTATATAATTTTTGGGGCTCGTATTTTGATTGTTTTGTTGTGATGGTTGAATCCTTTTTGCACCAATATTATATATTCTATTGACCATTTTGAATGAGTTTTCAAAGGATTTTATATCAATTCATCATGGATTTATATCAGGTATGTGTAATAATTTTTTTGCAATGATTTTGAGCTAAATTCAATTCGGTTTGATGTGTATAAACATCGAATGCATGATCTGTGTGTAACACGGTGAATTCGTAGTTTGATCCCCCATCTGATACATCTTCCAACACTTCATCCAACACCCCATCCGACATGTGATCCAACACTCAGAGCGCAAATGAGTTGGCGGTCGGTACATTGGCGGCCTGTGATGGGCGAATCGATAACCTAGGTTTTGTGCCCCCTCATGGCCTCCAGCTAAAGAGCTCATGACATATCATATTAGGCGGTTATGCTAATTTCTGAGTGGCTCACGAATTTTATAGAATCCAAAGCTGTTAGATTGCATTTAATGGGTTTGGCATTTTTAGAGGAGGTCGACCCTTCCAGTGATCGACCTCTTGAATTGTAATTCATCTATAAATACCACTATCAATGGAAAGAACACAGACATAATTTTAATAATACATTTCATTGTGTAATTTAGACATATTATGCAAACTTGTGTTCAGACTGCGTTTTTGAGCCTGTGTTTCGCTGTTGAAGAGTAGCCACGACCTACTGGGGGGGGCACCAGTGGTTTGGGTGGTTGTATAAATAGATATATCGTGTGTTTCATTTGCTTGGTTATAATTTACTTCATTTTATTTGTTGTATGTATTTTGTAATTTTAAATACTATGCACGATGTTTGTAATTTAATTGTCTAATTCATCTTTTGTAGATTGCTTATAGGAGCTGGTTATTTGTCATACTATGTCTCTCATTTCTTAACAATTGGCTTGCAGGATACTAACTTAGATGATGTAATAAAGTTTTAAATTTTTTTTGCAAATTAAAACATAGTATTTAAAACAGAGGATTAGTCTAGACAGAGTTTCTTTTGCAAGCTTCGATAGATAATAATTGCAAGTTTTATTAGTTGTAATAAAGATAGATTTAATTCTCAGTTCAATTATGTTTTCATGGATATATTTGGTTTATTAATCCTGTTTTAGTATGCTAGGATAGAAATAGATTTTGGGATTATGTTTGTAAAATCATTCTAGTTTGAATTCTGAGTTTTAATGATAGGATTAGCCCAATTTAATTTATAAAATTTCAGTTCTAGATTTGAATTTCAATTTTAATTAGAAGATTGGATTTGAATTAAGATTTTTGGTCATAAGTTTATAATTTTTTAAATTTGATAGAGTTAGCATAAGAGTGTGCTTGAATTAGTTTAAGAGTGTTTTTAATAATTGATGATTGATGTATGAAATTTAGAGATCACATCGATTTTCAGGATACTTAGTGTTGCTTCTATGATGGCAAAGCTTTCATTAGATTGTTTGATTCACACTTTCCATTTCTCTATAGAAGTTAGCATTGAATTAATCCCTCTTGAGATATCATTAATAGTCAGATGCCACCATGATGTTATTTGACATCGAAGACATAATCATCATCTTTGAATTATCTTTTCTTGTTATTGTAAATTAAGAATAGTTTTGATTAATTAGAATATGAATAAAATCATGATGCCTTTTGATTAAGTAGGTTAAGATTTCTCCCTTGCAAAATAGAAATGATTATGAGTTTTGTTTTAAGAATAGAGTTTACTTGTTGAAATAGTTTTGATAGGTTAGTTGTGTGTTTGTTTATTTGCTTAAAGATAAAAGATCAAAAGTAATTTACTTGTTGTTGCTCATTAGGTTGAATAGATTAACTTGTTTAAAGTAGGTTATGATTTTCTTCTTTAGAAATAATCCATCGATCCATTGTTGAATCTTCTTAGCTTAAATAGTTCAATATCATTAATAGGATTTGCTAATTGATAAAAATGAAAGATTCATTTCTTAAGTAGATTAATCCTTAGATAAACCATCCCCTTAGATAGAAAATAATTCCATTATCTTTTCTTCCTTGTCTCATACAGTGCCACATATCTAAGTTTACTTACCCTGGGTTGAAAATTTAATTGAGGTATTTAGTGCATATAGAATACCCATAAGTTTTGGCATCGTTGTTGAGGATTTGTCTTAAGGTGGGAAATAGTTAGGGAGTAGATCATTTCTGAACCTTAGCATTAGTTTGGTGTTGGGGGGACTTTAAGACGAGAGGTAAGAACCTGCGCATCTGTTATAGCAGGTTCCTCCAAACCCAATGGTATTTTTTCCTTTTCTTTTTTGGATTTCATGAACAACCCTAGGGACCCAAAGGGAAGATACATTAAAACCAAACCAACCCTTTTGACCATGGTTCCTTCTAACCTTTTTGGAGGAAGGAACACTCCACCCATAAACTCTGCAAACCGATACTGGAAAGTAGGGGTTAGCTCAACCCAAAGAGCTAAATCAGTCTCTGAAGAGACCAAAACAGGGAGCACTATAGAGCAGAAAATTGAAGCATCAATAATAGTGGGATAGGAGGAAAGACCACTCAATCCTTCCATAGAACCAACCAACACAACCTTTGTTTTTTCACCACCATCAGGAGACCCTAACTTTGTAGACATCATTGACCCTGAACAGGTGAATACTTTGTTTGGTAGTTCAGCCAATATAATTGTTTCTCAAGTCGAAACATAAACTTTGGCACCAATAGTTTCAACCGGCTCAAGTAGAGTCCCGGACATCTAAGTAGTAGAAAGACCTTCCCATCAAAGGGATACCTCTCCTAGAAAAGAACCTTGGGATACCTTGTTATCTTCAAGGATAAAACCATTTCGGTACTCTATTTTTGGAAACCAATCCATTACGGTTGATCAGGAGGATCACAACCATGTAAGACACGAGGAGGGAGAAGAAGTTGGAAACTAAACCGAAACCACCTTCAGGTTTCCAATTTTGGACACCACACAGAATGTCAATATGAAGAACATTCCACTCTCGACATTGCCCACCTTTTATGGTAAAAGTAGTGAAGACCCGGATACCTTCCTATTTGAGTTCGACATCCTGTGTAGGAGCTACAATTACTTACAAGATGCTCAGAAACTAAAACTTTTTCCTACCACCCTCAAGGATTCCGCACTAAGATGGTTCATGGGGTTAGGAAAGTCCAGTATAAGGTCTTGGGAAGGCATGAAAGATATATTTATTAAGAAATACCAAGACTACTGCAATTCCAAGGATTCTCGTAATGATATTTTTAAAATCCAACAGTTAGAGGACAAGAATCTCGGGGATTATATGGAATGGTTTTCTTATATCTCACAGAAATCGAAGTATCATGACCTTCCAAATGATGCAGTCAAGTATATTTTCCTTAAATAAATTTTAGAGGAATACTTAGAGATACTTAACCTAATGGAATCAGGTAACATCTCCCATAAACCATTTACCGAAATCTTTGAAATGTGTAGGAATGACTCAAGGAGTAGAGCTAAAACAGGGAAGAGTGTTTGGGATCCTTATAGTAGAAACCTAAAAGTAGTTAGTTCAGGTGGTGTCGCAAGGGTAGAAATAGGGAAACTCTTAGAGAACTTTAAAACATATATCTTAAGCACAATAGGTTCCCAGTTGGACACACTAAATATTAAAAAGAAACATGAGGAGGAAAATGCAGGAATGAGCATATTTTGCCCAATATGCAAGAGGAAGCATTCCTCAAGAGAATGCCCATTAGATAATATTTCAATTTGTCTCTTCTGCACAGAGGACCACTCAACTGAAAATTCCCCATCATTTCCCAGTTTGTTATCCATCTGCAGAAGTGGGGATCCTGGGGATTCCTCTTATGCACCTAGGAGGCCATGGCAACCTAGGAGTCAACCTACATACACGGATATACAACCTCAAGTTCCACCATATTATCGACCACAACAGTGGAATTCACCGAGTTGGAAAAATTGTTCTACATAGTATCACCATCCTTGGCTTCAAGGATGGAGAGGAGGGCATAACCAAGGAAACCCTCAAGCTCCACCTGTCCCTATGCCCAATCATCCTTACCCCCTGTTTCCACCGAACATCATGCATCTTCTACCATGTTTTGTTCCACCACCTTTACCTCCTATTCCACAACAACCACAACAATACCAGAATGCAAGCTCCCCAAGACTGACATTACTACTGGCACAACCAGTGCCCAATCCCAATAACAAACTCACTCAACCTCTTCAAAATGTTGATATGCAAGCCTTTTCAACGTATATTATTTCTCATGTTCCATTGCAGGAGATTCAATAAGGTCGGTGTTATCACTCAGTATTTTCCTTGGGTTGTATCAAGGAAACCTTGAGGTAACCATTTCAACCACTTTGGACTATATTTCTGACCTATACAATCAGAGAGGGCTCTCTCAAGGGCCAAAAGGCTCTAAGACTCAAAATATATTCAACAATAACATTTAGAAGGTCAGATTTCTGATAAGAAAAGGTTTATTTTTATAATATTTGGTAGGACAAGTAAGGAAAAGGTATCATTGGGCAATGGATTCAAAACCTGAAATTTCAATGCCTTAACAGTCAATGGCTAGTTAGTTTATTTCTGAAGGTTTGAGGCAAAGTAAGCACTATGTTCAACAATTGAGAGTTTATGAAATGAGAGTTTGAAAAGAGGGGGAAGTCCACCATAGTAAGAGCATCTACACATGGATGAATTATTATTTCAGCTTCAAAAGAACATACATAGAGGGAAACTACTAGAACATAGAACTAAGCAAGAATGAATTTTGAACCAGTGATTTACTGATCTAAAAATTGAAGAAGACTTGAAATCTTGAAATTATTGCAAGTAAATGTTATGTGTTAAAAGAAAATGGATCAACTTTGCAACACATAAATTAAAGGGTTACTCATGTAAAATACACATAGATAACAGCATAATCAATGAACATAAGCACATAAACACAACAATTGATAAAGGAGTTCACCCCTCTCTTGGGCTACATCTCCTGGTCCAACTTCCAATGGATCATTATTATTAATTTCTAAAAGTGCTCAAAAACATGTCTTACAATGCTCAAAATGACCAACCAACTACTCCAATGGCTTCAGAGCGTCCAAAAACCCCTATCTGGGCTTTTCCAGCACCTCAATCGGTCGAAAAACGAAGAAGTTAGGCTTCCTGGAAGTTCCCCCTTCAAGCTTGTTGTCTCTGCATCTACAAAATGCACCCTTGTGTCATGAACCTGGCACACACGCAATTTAAAGCGTGGAAACCCAACACCGGGTGCAACTGTGCCAACGGTGCAAACTGTAGGACGGTTATGGGCATGCCAGCCCCTAACCGCCTAACACTTGGGCATATGGGAGTCATAAGACCTCGCGCTTTGGCAAAATGGCTAACCGTTACAAAACCGTTTGAAAACTCCGGTTGTGGTCACATGTCACAACAAGCGCGTGACCGGGGGCTCCATTTGAAATACATTCCCCCGCGCACACCCACTGTATGGTGAATGGTCATATGGCGCAACACAAAAGACCATGGGCTGGGGCTAAGCCCCAACCCGACCCCCCACCCACATAAACAAAGGTTTGAATTTAAATATATTGCAAAAGGTTATATGGTAAGAAACAAAGTGTGGGCGTATTGGCCGGGCAGTATTTGTTAGATATTTACACCGGTGGGGAGGTCTGGGGGTCGAACCCCACGGACTCCAATACATTTTAACAAACAAAACAATCAACCAATACCGGGGTGCAACGTGGTAGCCCATGATTGGGCCACGTGGCACCCAATCACTTGACCAAACAATGCCACATGTTGAGATATCATTCGCCCTCAACTGCCAACCAAACTCTACCATGTCATCACATGCCATGTCATTATACGGTCGTACGGCCCTGCCACGTCAGCCTGTACAGACTGTACGGACTATACAGTCAGCGTCCTTTTTTTACATGTTTGACTTTCTGAACAGATTGCAATATCTCTCGCTCCTGACGTCCATTTGAGACGAAACGAGTTGTGTTGGGTTCACAACAATGAGGCCTACGGTCTCTTCCGTTTTGAAGCGATTCTGAGCACTTTGATTTTTTGAGCAAAATTTGATCCCCTGATCACACCTCCCCATTGGGAAGCTTTTGGACCTCCAAAAGACTATTTTTTCAGTCTATGTGAAGATGAGGGTATAGTTCCCTCACCCTTCCAACCTCAATCCACTTGGCTTTGCTTGGATTGGTTCTTTTAAGACCAACTCGAAGATACTCCACATTTCCTCGTTTTGAAGTTCGCATTCTCCTGTCAAGGATGGTGTCTTCATGCAGTTCTGTAAGATACTCTGGAGAAAAATCATCTATAGAAGGAATATGAACATGCTCTCCTTGATCATCAATCAACGGAGGCTCATACAACTTCAAATTCTCAACATTAACAACTGCATACATCTGCATATAAGGAGGAAAATCTAAACAAAAGGCATTGTTACCAATCTTGTCGATAATCTTGAAAGGACCATATTGAATCGGTTTCAACTTTTTACCTTCTCCTTTAAGCCTCTCCTTGCTGATGTAAAGCCAAAATTCATCTCCAACTTGGAAAATGTGATCAACACGATGCTTTTCATGTCTCGTCTTGTACTTGGCCTGCCTCTTTTCCAATTGCTCTTGCACCACTTGATGTATCGACTGAATTTGTTCAATAAACTTTTCTTCCCTATCAATGTCATATTGACCATCGACAGCAATATCTTTCCCAAAGATAAAATCTAAAGGAGACTTGGGAAAATAGCCAAAACATGCTTCAAATGGTGACATTTGAGTCGAAGAGTGCTTAGCTCGATTGTACGCATGTTGAATGTAGTGTAAATGTTCATCCCAAAGTTTAGGATGCTTGCTGCAATAAGCACGAAGAAGATGCACCACTGTACGATTTACCACCTCTGTCTGACCATCTGTTTGCGAATGAAAAGTTGTGCTCTTTTTAATTTTGGTGTCCATGAGTGCCCATAAACTCGACCAAAAACTTTCAACAAATCGAGAATCCCTATCAGAAATAATGGACTTAGGCAATCCAAAATGCACCCAAACATTTTGAAAGAACAACTGTGCCATTTGTTCTGCTGTCACCTGCTTAGTACAAGGCATCAAAATACACATTTTTCTAAATCGATCAACCACAACATAAAGATAATCATGACTTCATCTCGACATAGGTAAACCACCTACAAAATCCATGGAAATACTTTCCCAAGGTCGAGAAGGAACTGG
>ML782362.1:784402-806495 GCA_009831015.1 Picea engelmannii | reverse complement strand
GAAGAAGAAGAAGAAGAAGATGGAGGAGAGGGTGGTGGAGAAGCACCATTCCCTCCATTTCCGTTTGGAGTTTTGTCACCACTGCTTCCCTTATGCCTTGAAGGGTTGGAGCCTTCACCTTGAGACAATATGTTCCTTTCCATCAAGATCTTCATCATCTCTCTCATCTCCGTGACATCCTTTCTGAGATCTTCATCTTCTACAGGAACACGTTCATGACTTTCTGCATGAGCCATACTTGGTGAATGCCTCCCTGAAACTTGCGGTGATGGTATATGCCTCCTCCTTGTCGGATGAGAACTTGGCTCCACAAGTTGACCTTCTCCTCTTGTGAGTTTCAACCTTGTGAGAATCAGAAACAAAACACGTGCAAAACAATCAAGTCTTCAAAAACCAGTGCTCTGATACCAACTTGATCTAAAAATTGAAGAAGACTTGAAATCTTGAAATTATTGCAAGTAAATGTTATGTGTTAAAAGAAAATGGATCAACTTTGAAACACATAAATTAAAGGATTACTCATGTAAAATACACATAGACAACAGCATAATCAATGAACATAAGCACATAAACACAACAATTGATAAAGGATTTCACCCCTCTCTTGGGCTACATCTCCTGGTCCAGCTTCCAATGGATCATTATTATTAATTTCTCAAAGTGCTCAAAAACATGCCTTACAATGCTCAAACTGACCAACCGACTGCTCCAATGGCTTCAGAGCATCCAAAAACCCCTAGCTGGGATTTTTTGACACCTCAATCGGTCGAAAAATGAAGAAGTTAGGCCTCCTGGAAGTTCCCCCTTCAAGCTTGCTATCTCTGCATCTACAAAATGCACCCTTGTGTCATGAACCTGGCACACACGCAATTTAAAGCGTGGAAACCCAGCACCAGGCGCAACCGCACCAATGGTGCAAACTGTAGGAAAATTATGGGCATGCCAGCCCCTAACCGCCTAGCACCTGGGCATATGGGGGTCATAAGACCTCGCACTTTGGCAAAATGGTTAACCGTTACAAAACTGTTTGAAAAATCTGGTTGTGGTCACATGGCACAACAAGCATGTGGCCAGGGGCTCCATTTGAATTACATTCCCGCGCGCATGCCCACCATATGGTGAATGGTCATATGGCGTAACACAAAAGACCACGGGCTGGGGCTAAGCCCTAGCCCGACCCCCCGCCCACATAAACAAAGGTTTGAATTTAAATATATTGCAAAAGGTTATATGGTAAGAAACAAAGTGTGGGCGTATTGGTCGGGCGGTCTTTGTTAGATATTTACACCGGTGGGGAGGTCCGGGGGTCGAACCCCACAGACTCCAATACATTTTAACAAACAAAACAATCAACCAATACCGGGGTGCCATGTGGTAGCCCATGATTGGGCCACGTGGCACCCAATCACTTGACCAAACAATGCCACGTGTCAAGATATCATTCACCCTCAACTGCCAACCAAAATATGCCACATCATCAAATTCCACGTCATCGTATGGTCGTACAGCCCTGCCACGTCAACCTATATGGACTGTACGGACTGTACAGTCAGCGTCCTTTTTTTGCCTGTTTGACTTTCTGAATAGATTGCAATATCTCTCGCTCCCGACGCCCGTTTGAGACGAAACAAGTTGCGTTGGGTTCGCAAAAATGAGGCCTACGCTCTCGTCCGTTTTGAAGCGATTCCGAGCACTTTGAATTTTTGAGCAAAATTTGATCCCCTGATCATTTACAAACAACACAATAAGCATTTGTTGTATGAATGGAGAATTAAACTAGAATGATTTCCAAACATTTCCTCTCAGTCAAATACTAGAAAGATATTAAAAATAAATAGTAATGAAGATAACATAGGAAATTTACAATCCAAACATAAGACTATGATGAATCTCAAACTCCTGAAGGAGATAACTTCTACATTGAACTGTAAAACGAAATTCAAAGTCTTAACACCCAGGAACAATAAAAATGGTTCCTACAGCCAAGATTCCAACCCCTTTACCTTCTTGTATGATGAATATATATCCCTATTGGTCTTTTCCAACTCACCCATTCAAAATCCAACCCCTTTCTCAAAATAGAAACAACTACAAACAAAAAATGACACGTTTTAACTAATTTCCTGCTTTTCAGGAGGCAAAATTCTGAAAAATAGGCTTCAAAACGACACTTGTAATTATTGAACCATAAAAAATGTGTTAAATATGAGAAAGGTTTTTGTATATAATATATTTATGAAGATAAACCTCTCTCAGTTTCGTTAAATTCATGTCCAACTGGCCGCAATATGTGTCACAAAAACATGTCTCAAACAGGAAATCATGAAAATGGAAAACATTGGGCTCAAAGATTCCTCCGAATATCCCAATCCATGACACTTGTGTGAAAAATGAAAGAGGTTAATTTTCTTGGGTATTTGATTGACAATAACCTCCTTTGTATTTTTAAAATTCATCTTATTTCACCCGAAAACTCTCCTGGAAGTCAACTGGTTAAAAATGTCAGTTCAACAGTCTTAAAACAGAGTTTTAGCAGCACGTTCTGTAGCACCACTTATATGTCAAATAAATATCTAACCATAGAACATTTTTCAAAAATGAGAGAGGTTTTTTTTATTTGGAATGTCATGAACAAAAATTTCCTCCAGTTTTCAAAAATTCCTTCATATTTGTTCATAGTACAAGTTTTAAGTTAGTCACTCAAAACTGGCAGAAACGTCTTTGCAAAATAACTCAACATATTTCGTAGCACTGATCCAAAACAGGCATGAATTTTCCATACTATAGTTTTGGAAGAAAATTTATGTAGCACTGTGTGGACACAAGAACCAAGTGAATGAATGGGCATTCAAGATTTTGAAGTAGAGTGGCTTGACCTTAATATAGGTAAAATTCAGTTGGAAAATGGCTATGGAGTTTGTGGAAGAAGAGCTGGAAGTTGTGGATGATGATGGAAGATCTGTAACAAGCTATGGAACTGCTACATCCACCTCAGCTTCCAAATCAACTCTAACAGGTGATCCCATAGTGCAATATGCATCTTGTCTGAACTAGTGATTTCAGTAGCGCCGATCTTGGGAGAAAAATTCAAATTGATAAACAGTTAGCAAGCTCATAAATGACCAAAAAATGCTACTACAAATTCCTATGCTAACATTTGGCTCCATGGGGGATGGCACGCTTCCTGTAAGCTGCCAAGAACTTGTAGAGCAGAGGCATTACCTATCACCTGAAATATTTGACTTGACATAAGCATGTTGTTCCATGGGCATGGAGTCTTATACTATTGCAAACCAACAAACTGAAAATAATCTAACTGCTCGTAAGATGAGCTTATTATTTACACTCCTAATCCTAATCAACAAAATCAAGATTCATGTGAAAGAGATTTTTCAATGCTTCCATGTGAGAAATTTACTAACAAAATGGTTTTCTTCTTTGCAGGTAAATGAATAAATGCAAACAAGATAAAATTGTTGTAGCAGAAAAAACATTGGCAGGCGATAATCAAAGTTGGAATATCCTTTAATCCCCATAGTTGCAAGGTTACAAACCTTTGATAACAATGATTCCTTGTAGATAGCTACTGGATCATAAACAATATGAAAGAATACTAGTTGATCTGAAGAGTAAAGGTGTTGCCTCAACTTTTCTCTATCTATTCCATAATTCTCCTGAGCAGATCCAACAGTGCCATATGTTGTCTCATACATGTGCTCTTTTCCCTCTGATTCCTCAAAACAATTGACCTTGTTTTGATTCACATTAGGAACAAAAGGTACATTTGATATAATTTCAAACGTATCTATAGTCTTGTTGTTTTGGAAAACATCTTCATGTAATCTAATAGAAAGAACACCTTCATGGAAAACCTCTTCTTTTTCACTGTTTCCTTTAAAATCTAAACAAGTATCTTCTTGACTAGGAGGGACGATCAATTCAGTTTCCAACCTTTCCTCTTTACTACCCTCCTGTGTATTTGTTTGAGGATTTTCATGCACTATTTTGTTTCTTTCTTGCAATTCCATAAGTTGTGATATTTCAAAGCCCGAGAATTCGATACCCACAATTTTAGAACTTTGTTTTTGATGAGGTTTTGGTGCATGATGTGAAGACATATCTAAATGGATATCCTCATTCCTTTCTTGTATAATATCATGACTTTCTACAAAACTAAGGTTTTGATCTGTCTCAATTTTAGTTGAAGAGGAAACCTCTAATTGTTGGACATTTTCCTGAATACCTTGCTGACTAGATTCTAACATTTCTTCTTGATGTTGGAAATGATTTTCATGCAGAGTTTCTATGAGTTCATGATCCATATTAGGTACAGTACATTGATGGGTGATTTCACCCCCAGGGATATCAAACAAATCATACTTTTATACTCCATATTCTGGTAGTGAAGAATACTCATCATAAATTGGATGAATGTCTATGTTACCCATACATGCATCTTCAAAACTGTGATTGTGATCATTTTTCTTAACATATTCAGAAAAGTACAACTCTAGAAACCCATTTATACGACCTTGATTAATGGCCTGAAAATCTCTTTTTATCATGTCAAATGATTCAAAGTAAAGAGGTATGGTATTACCTTCATCTAGCTCATCATCTTTCTAGTTTGCAATGTTATGATCATGCTCTATAGGATGATTCTTCTCCATAACTGGCCGAAGGCTGACATGTCCTACTGCAAGGCCTCTAGTTGGATGCTCCAGAAAATTGTCTCCATATTCATCTTGATATTCATAATATATAGGTAGGCTAAAGGCCTCTTGAAAACCATCAAAATTGAGACATCAGTTGGCTGATTATGATATTTGATAAACACATCCTCATGGATAAATTCCAATACTCTCCTTGGATGATCCTCTTTCTATGTTCTCCATTTATCACCATCATCTTGATATGACATCTTCTTGCATGCTTTGAGGTTATCCTCTACTTCTTGGGAATCAATGAACATTTTTTGTAATGTGGCAGACCTCCTTTCTGAGAGAAAAAGTAACAAGTTGTAAGGGAGAGTTGCGGCATAATATAGTTTTGCAGTGCCTTCAGGAGGTTGGATTGTTTTAGGCAATTCATAATAAAAACTGGAAAACCTCCTATTGAAACTTGACACAGTCTCATACTCTTGTTTCTTAATTGAATAAAACTATGAAAGAAGTAGATCCAAGGGCTTCTTCTCACCCCAAAACCTAAGGAATACCTCCCTCAATTCATCCCATGAGCTAATTGAATGAGGCGACATATTCTTAAACCATAATTTGACCTTTCCTTGCAAGGATTGGGAAAAGGCTCTTAGGGTGACATCCTCATACTCAATCTCAAAAAGGTCTAAGAAATGTTCATGAAAGGCTTGTACATGCTTTTCGACTGAGAAATTTTCAATTATATCATCAAATGAAGGGAGTTGCTTATAGTACTTTGAAGGTAAATCATGAAGGATAGATGGAAATATCAAGGTTTTATATCTTTCTTGTAACTTAGAAGGGACAGGGTTGAGTGAAGGAGAAGGAAGTATATCAGTTTTGGATACAAAAAATCGACAAGACTGTTCTAGGTTGTCATGTAGTTCAGATGCAGTGTCTTGGTCATGATAAACAACTATATGATGAGAAGGAGGGTGAGAAGGTGAAGGTATATGTACACTTTGTAAAGAGGAAAAAACAAAGGTGGAATTATGGCCTTCATTTAAAGGAAGCAAAGAAAGCAACTGAAGGAAAAAACTTTTGAAAAACTCAGGAAATAACAATATAATGTTGAAAAAATAGAAGAGTATCTTCTGAGGAAAACTCCAACTTGAGTACCTGATTGTGTCATAAATTCCTTCCATATTTATGTCATGTGGGATTGTCCTCTAGTGGAGTCTACAAATATGATTGAAGGATGAGTGGAGTCACTAGGAAAAAGGTACATAGCCTTCTTGTATCTGACTATTGTTCACTTTCAACAATCATCTCTAGTCTTTGTCGTTTCTCCCAGGGAAGATGAAACCTTCGCTGCACTCTTCCCCAGCAGAAGCGCCAAGATGTCATCACTCGGTATTTTCATTGGGTTGTATCAAGGAAACCCTGAGGTAACCATTTCAACCACTTTGGACTTGTTGATGGGTGAAAATGACCGCCCGTCAATTGGATGAACGAGTTTGGTCTGGGGTTGTCTAAATAACCCAAGTCGTTTGGTGTAACTCATTCTGACGGGTTTAATGGTTCCGTTAGCCAATATAAGGGTTCTAAAGAAACAAATAAAAGAAATGAAATAAATAACTAATTACAAATTACTATATATAAATATGTACATACGTAACTATTGTAGGTATATTTAAATAACAGATATACTTATAATTTTTTATATACATGATATACACACTACAAGTTTTAATCTAAACTTACGAAACTCAATGTGAAAATGACTGATTTGAAGAAGCAGATAAAGAAAGCACATAAAAATATTTTTGGTTTTTTCTTTATAAATCTTAAACTAATAAAAGAAAATGCTATGAAACGAAAACGTATGGATAGTCAAAAGTCAAACCATACATTCGAATTTCAGTGATAAACAAATAACAGAAAGATATAAATGAGCTAACCTGTTAGCGAACTAATGATATGCATCCAAACATCTATACGATCAAAGAACATCTAACCACCTTGTCCAGGAGGGAAACCTGCAATGAACCTTAAATCTGTTCTGAATAAATGTAGAACAATTGTGTTGGAAGTTGAATTTTAATAACAGAAAGAGTGATACAAATAGTTATTGTGATCTTATGGTTGCAAAAAATTACATTAAGAAAAATATGTTAGCAATAACATTGCATTTAATCTTTCAACAAAAATTAAGGAGAAATCCTGTAATTGAAGCTAAATAGATGATCACACAGTTAATATTTGAAGCATCACTTATGGACAACATTTATAAAGGAATTATCCCAAAACATAATAAATCATGAAGACTAAATCTATCAAAACCTATTATCATATCAGGATAAACAAAACTTAAATGAAGACACCATCCACAAGAAGCTAAAGCCGAAATGTGTATTGTTGTTCCATTAAAGTCTGTAAATTAATCATCCATCTTCTGCCCCAGGCTAGGATGATTTCATTACAAAAAGATGTAGTATTTAAAGAGTTTAGGCAAACTAAGCATCATATATTCTAAGATAGAATCAAATCCCAGGATGATTTACTAATTACAAAAATAGTGGGTAATAAAACCACTCAATATCAAATTGTATCTCTTAAGATTAAAATAAGTTTGTTTTTGTTTACAAAATGAGCCAAAGAAATGGCTAATGACCCCAAAAATGCTCCATATTATTATGTTGCCACAAGCTGCATGATATCTTGAAAGGAAAAACAAAAAATAAAGAAATTTAAATATTCATTTAACCAACATTTTTCAACATTTCGAATGAGAATAGACTAGCTACATAATCTATTGATTCTGTAGCTAGTCTTATTTTAAACAGCAGAAAACCGAATCAATCTATATTAATTAATAAAAATCAACAAAATCACACAAATCTTTACCTTTCAACTGAATGCTAAATTCGGTTCATAAAACCTCAGAATTAATCATTGCTTTGACACACTCAACATTTTTTATTATGACATTTCCAGTTCTCTTCAAGCATTTTCCTTGCCTTTGTGCACTGATCTTGACTCTATGGTTTTCATTTGTTAACTAGTCAATCTGAGTTGTGAGGGTCTTGATCTTCGCTTGAAGGAGAGGAATATCTGTGTAATATTTTCTTACCCAATGTAGATACACTTAACACCACAGATATGGAACAGTTGGTTGAGGAAAACCATGGTTGTGCGTCAAAATGCTACCACTATCATTTGTGGGTTCTTTACCGAGTTTGATCCCTGGAAAACCTTCGTTGTGTTTAAGGCACGGTGGAAGATTGTCTACGAATTCGTAGGTCTAGCTGAGATTCGGTTTAAGGTAACTTGGGTCTTCCCTTGCCAAGAATTTCTCGATCTCAGAATTGGAGCTCTCATGGACCTTGATCGCTTTGATTGAGCTCATATGAGACTTCTATTTATTTCGTAGGCTCCTAGAGATTAATCTCCCTACCCTTTTGTTCTTAAACCCTATATCTGAGTCGTTTTTAGACAGTTTGCGCCAGGGTCTGTTTACGGTCTTTGCAAAGATGTTAGGGAAGACGTACTGATCGTGCTCATGAAATTCAATGACTCTTGGGTCAGCATATTTTTGCTCATACATAGGCTCATCAAACATAGCCTTAACACAGGGTTCTAGGAATACAAGAATTGTTATGTCGCTTGAAAGAATAGGGGGTTTTTCCAACATAGGTTTATCAATCACAGGCATCTCTATAGGATTAACTGTGAGGAAGCCATTGTGAGTCAGTAAGGTATCCCAATCGTCACCCTGTAATTCCAAATGATAGGCTAACAATAACCTAACTAACCCATGATGGAATAAACTGGAATTCACACTCTGCCTTTTATATCTTTTAGCCATTTTATATAAACTCCTCAATAAATAAAACAACATATTTAACTGAAAATCGATGAAGTGCATTAAAAAAATTATATGGTAAAGAAAAACAAGCCCGTAGTGTCCCTCACAGGTGATGAATTGCCTCAACACAGCTAATAACCCATGCCATATATCTTTCAAGAGAGAAATCAACATACCTTTGTTGCAACACTGAAATTTTCGAGAGGTGAAGAACATAGCCCATGGCACTTCGTCCAACTCGGAATTCTTAAACCATTTTTGCCCAGTAAGGGGAAGGCCTGTCGCCTTGCTCAAACATTCCTCAGTGATTTCTAATTGGACATCACCTATTTTGGCTCAGCATCCATCAAACGTGAGGGAAAACTCTTGGGCTGCCTGCAGATTGTAACCCTGAAACGTCTCAAGAAATGCAACCCAACCCTGATTTTTAAGGTCTTCTCTAGCATCGTCATACAGAAGAAGAGTTTGGAGGTTGTTTGGTTCGACACGGACAACAGGGGCCATTAGGATCTGGACAAGCAGTCACGAAGGCAGACAGAGTTCACTGCGAGTATGAAGGGTTTCAAAAACAGAGGAAACTAGAGAAAGAACCAAAGGGATAAAACTCATCAATACCCTAACGCGACTAGAATAAAAGTATGAGGGGATTCATACCATGAAAATTGGGTGTTTTGCGAAATGAATTCCAAGAGTACATACGAAACCCGAGGCTTTAACTGGGAATCATGGGCCTGTCGAGTCAAAATGTCACCTTAAACAAAGTACAGAATACGACCAGATGCATTTGAGTATCATCATTGTGTAAAGGGTGGAGTTGATCATTTAAAGGTTAGGAAAAGAGGTTTTTGACAAATCAAATCATAGCAACCATAAAAAGGATTTACCAAGAATTATACATGAAACAAACTCATAGCCTGACATCAATCGATTCTTGGTGTATAATTCAAAGCTTCGGAGTATACCTTATAACAATGAGCAACTTTAAAACAACTATTTTATTGACATGAGATAAGCCTTAAAGAAAAATATCATTCTTAAAAAGATTTGCTTGAACATTTATTCTCCTAGGGAAATAAACCTTAAATTCAATTGTAATAAATTCATAAGTTTCAATGCTTCGTTCATGATTTCAGTCATGAACGAAGCATGAAAACGAGAACTAAGAATAATCAAAATAAAAAACCTTTTATAGCCCAAAACTCAACTTTCAAGTAGCAATGTTCATGTGATGAAGCGGAGGCAGCTACATAATTTATTATTCGTTGCTTTAAGAGGTGAAAATATTGTGGGGTTGCCAACAATGGAGACTTCTTGGAAGAAGCAGTTATCTCTGCATCATTGATGAGTTCATGTTAGGACTATTTAGAATGATTGCAGATCAAAGAACAACTGAAGGACATCAAGCATCTCGACAATCATTACATGGTCCAGCTTCAGACATCTTTCTGTTCAAATGAAATCCGGTGACAAATTTTAAAAATGAGAGAAACGATGTTCAAGTCATTGGCTCTGATACTGTTGATAGGGCCACTGCTACCAGTAGGCATCCATAGCCTTGGCAGGGATGTCAATTAACCCACTCTAACGCCTCTACCATGTCTAAGAAATTTCAATTCAAAATGAAGGATGCTTATGACCAATATCAAAATTTATGCCTGAGAATTTTCTTGAACCCGACATTTCTTCGCTGCCAGCGGGGCTGTTCAGTACCCCGACGAAGTTGTCTTGGCATCATGCATGCATTTACCTGCTACCAGTAGACCTGTTCAGTATCCCGATGAGTTTACAAACACTTCCCACAACTCTCGAGAGATTATTCATAATCTGACATAAATTTAAAGATATTCAGAATAGCGCGGTGATGCTGAAAATTTTGGTTTTTACAACAATTTTTATTTTCTGGACTTTTAATTTTTTGCTTGATAACCTTCATTATAATCTGAAAATAGTTTACTGATGAAACTAATTTTTCGAGGACAGGAATACATCCTTGAGTTTCTTTCTTTAAAAGCAGGGACAATGTAAATATCTTTTAATGATAGTCATGTATGCTCATAATTATAAAGTGAAACCATGAAATCTATTCTAAACAGAGAAACGTTTTTAGCCAGTCTATGTTTAAGGAAAATTACATCAATTGATGCTTTGACAGACCTTGACTTCTATTTAAGATGAGTTATTATGGTTTCCCTCCTTGAACTAAACTGTGATACAGGCATGTTTCAACTGGAAAGCAATAAAAACAAAAAAAAATTGAAGCAGAAGCAAAAAACCAGAAAACAAAACAAAATGAAAATAGAAAAAATATGTACAAAAGATACATCTGGGACTCATCATGAAAAATACATTTTGAGAGATTGGTCGTTCACCGAGAAGGTGTCTGGCTATCCCTCTAAATTCTGCAGGCGAAAAGAGCTGGGACCTAGTTTTTCAGCACTTAAGAAGGGTCCTAACCACAGATTTTGGAACTTGGAATGTTCCCCTTTTCCTTCATGACGTTTATCCCATTTGAGCACCAAATATCCCACCTCAAAATTCCTATCCGAGGCAGAACTTGAATCAAACTAGCTTTTAACAATACGTTGATGTCGATCCAGTCTTTCTTTCACTTGTGTTCTTACTTCCTCTAATTTAAACAAAGCGTTAATGCGACTTTCAAGAGGAGAACAATCCTCTTCCTAAACTTTATGTGATAATTGTAGCGAGGGAAGCAGGACATGAGGAGGGAGAATTGCTTCTCTTCCGTAGACGAGAAAGAAGGGGTAATTACCAACAATGGTTTCGGGTGTCACCCTATCAGCCCATATTGCATTAAAAAGCACATTGTGCCAGTTTTTGTGGTTTTTGGAAACTGTCCTCTTGATGATTTTGATTGGGTTTTTGTTTGTTTATTCTGCTAAATCGTTTCCCTGGGGGTAATAGCTGGTAGAATATTTCATTTTTATACCTTTTTATAGAGCAAAGACACTCATATCGAGGGATGAAAAATAGGAAGCATTATTGAATACCAAACATTCAGGAATACTGAATCGAGTAATGATGTTTGAATTAATGAAATATATTACTTAACTGGTGTTTACCACTTTTAATGGTGCAGCCTCGGACCATTTGGTAAAATAGCCCATCATTGTAATGATGTATTTATGATGCTGCGAGGAAGTGGGGTTGATAGGCCCAATGATGTCAAGACCCCATTTCTGAAAAGGAAAATCTATCGAAACATGTTGCAGCGGAAATGTTGCCTTTTGTACTCGTCCAGAAGCCTTTTGGCAGATTATGCATTTAAGACATAATGTATGGGCATCTTTGAATGACGTGGGCCAATAGTACCCTTCTCTTAATAATTTTTGAGTAGTAGTGTCTCCACCGAGGTGCCCACCAGCTTCTCCTGTATGCAGCTCAAATAATACTTTATCTGCTTCATCTCTTTCCAGACAACACCTAAGGACGTCATCAAAATTTTTACAGAATAATACGTCGTTTACCAGCTGGAAAGGTGCAGATTTTAGTCTTAATGCTCTTCTCTTTTTCGGATCGAGATGGCGAGGAGAAGAACCGTGTGTTAGATAAAACTTAATTTCATCAAACCAAGAATTAGCAACATCTTCTGCACATCAGATTTGATTTTGACTATGTTGGTTTTTAGTTAAAACATTAATTTGACTCTGCTGCTCTTCAACTGAATCAACCACTAATTTACATAGACCTTGGCCTCTAACAATTTGTGCATGGGTAATCTCGAGGCCATACTCTTGTAACAATGTCATCCAGTTTTCCTGTTTTTCAACCAGTTCCTTTTGTACTAACAAGTTTCAGACAACAGGGTAAGGCACAATGACTTTAGTTCTAGATTTCAGTAGATATGATCGAAAAAAATTTACTGCTTAAAAAACAGCATAAGCCTGTTGATCTACAATCGAGTAATTAAGCTCTGCTCCCTTGAAGGATGAGCTCATAAAGGCAATGGGAATTTCATTTCTGTCAACATTCTTTTGGGTCAGCACAACGGCATAAGATCGATCAGAGGCAAACGTATAAAGAGTGATATCTTGTGAAAAATCAGGGCTCATTAGGGAGGGAGCCTCCACTATGGATTTTTTTATGGAGTCAAAATCTTGATTCTCCTATAGTCCCTAATGATATTGAACATATTTTTTGATTAATTTTTGCAATGGCCTTACCATTTCCGAAAAACTCGGGACAAACCTTCTAACAAAATTTATTTGACCTAGAAAAGATTGCATGGATTTTTTGGAGGAGGGGGGAGGAATTTTGGCAATGGCTTGAGTTCTTTTGGGATCGATGATCATCCCATCATTGGATACTATGAATCCAAGAATTTTTCCTTGTTCCACTGCAAAGATAGACTTCTTAGGATTTAGAGATATGTCGTACTTGTGACATTGTTGTAGGATAGACCTCGAATGGGATAAGTGATCTCTCTTATTTTTGGAGAAAATAGTAACGTCATCAAGATAGGCCACTACGGATTGATTGATGAGACCGTGAAAATCAATATCCATTGCTCTCTAGAAAGTGGCCCCGACATTTATAAGCCCAAAAGGAATTTTTCTGTAGGTGTAGGTACCCCATGGGGTATGGAAAGTGGTTTTCAACTGGTCTAGGGGAGACATGAGGACCTGGTTGTACCCTAAAAAACCATCTAGTAGTGACAATCTTTCAGAACTGGATACCTGTTGGAGAATTTGTTCCATTGGAGGAACAGGATAATTTTCTTTGTCAGATGCTCGGTTTAAGTTTTGAAAATCGACACAGAGTTGAATTTTTCCACTTTTCTTCCTTACAGGGACAAGATTAGATACCCATTCTGTGTGTCTTAATGGGAATATTATCTTTGCATTCAATAGTTTGTTTAGTTCTTTCTTGACCGTGGGTTTGAGATTAGGGTGCATCTTTCTCAGCTTCTGTTGAAAAGGTTGAGTCTAGGGTTTCATGGGGATGATGTGTTGTATAATGTTAGGGTCAGAAGTTTTTAAATCATCGTATGTCCAAGCAAAGAAATCCCTGAATTATTTAAACAATTTTATAAAGGATGACCTCTCTTGCTCGGAACATCCCGTTCCCAGATTAATACATTGTGGATTATATTTTGTCCCTAGATTTACTTTTTTATGGGTCAAGGAAGAACTATTTGTTTTACAATTTACTGATTTCCTGAATTTGTCATGCAAATCATAAAACTTTTCTAATCTTACCACGGATTTAGGGATAGAATTTACCAGATCTGATGTTGATTTGGGAGACCTCGGGTCCGATATTACTGCAAAATTCTGGAGATATTCATCGTGGGTGCCTTCATCGATAACCGCACCTCGAAAAGTGTCCTCCATGTGAAAAAAACTAATGATCTGCTGATATCCATGAACATTCTCCAATTAGTGATGTTGTCTGGGTCTAATGGTCTAAACAATAACTCAATTGAAAATGCATTTGGAGAAAGACCTTCTGCGGGAAAAAGTTTGGAAGCGACGTTAGCTAACAAATCAACCTCAAAATTGTTTAATCTTGGAATGGACTTAATGTTAAATGTGGAAAATTTGTGCATTAGATTCCATACCTCGTCTTGATAACCTTTCAGATGTGGTGATAGGCAATGTATGGAATTTCTTACCTGTCTTACCACAATTTCTGAATCACCGAATACCATTAAGTTATGTACATTCATATCTACTGCCTTCTTGATTCCTTGCAGAAGTGCCTCGTATTTGACGGTGTTGTTTGTACATTCAAATTCTAATCGGTAAGCGAACAAAGTTTTATTACCTGCCGGGTCGATGAGTACACATCCTGCACCATCTCCTTCTTTAGATTTGGATCCATCAAAGTAGAGAGACCATATGTGAGCTTCATCGGTTGTGTTTGGAACATTAGGTAGGGTTGTTGACTGTGTGCATGTCATGAGTTCTGACTGTTGTTCTGGATCAGTGATGATGGAAGTTTCTGCCATGAAGTTACCGAAAAAGGTGTTCATTCCTTGAATTTCGAGTGAATTAGTGGAAGCAGTAAATGGTTCATTAGATTCATTTAAATTAGTCACAATGTGCTTGAGGTAACGCTCACGATTAATCCTAATTCTTGTTTGTCTTTCCATTCTCTGGTAGCCACAAATGAGACTAGTCTGTCGCAAAGTATCCATGCAACTGTTCGGACCAATCCCTACTTAAAAATAAGTCGTACACTTCAGGGATGTCAACAACAATGATATCAATAATCTGGTGAACCTTAGGATTAGAGGATAGCCTAACAAGTACATTTTTTAATTCACCAATTACCTTAACATTTGTCCGATCGAGATGGATGATTTTTAGACTGGAAGGTTGAACTTCAACATTGATTTTTTGGCAGACAGACAAAGGAATCACATTTGATGATTCGCCAGAATCTACCATGCAGTTATGTACATTTCTATTGAAAATTTCAAAGGTTAGTAAAAAAGGTGGGACATTTTTGCGAGTATTAACAACGGAACTTTGTTGATTTTTAGTCGTTGTCCCTGAAATTACTTTATCTACATTTGATACAGTTTTTTCAGTGAGGTCTCTTTTATCTGAGGGTTCAAGTGTTGTTTTAGTAGGGACCTTTTGAGGTGTTTTAGGACTGATTTCTACAATTTTCTTGTTGTTCAGATTGTTGTTTTTACTTTTTTCTACAATGTTCTGAAGCATTTTCTATAGAAGAAAAGGAAATTTCAAAAGTTCGTAAACAAAAATATTAGCTCTAAGTTTCTTTAGGTCTTCAATCAATTCATATTCTAAACTTGGGGCTATTGAATTATTTTTTGTTTCAGTTTATTTAAATTGTTTCTGAGCCGCATTAGTACCTATTTCATAAGAGGGTTTACTCTAAGTTTTGCTTTTGGTATTGTAAGGATGGACAGTTTCAAATTTGGCTTGCAAAATACTATCGGAAAAATGCCCGAAGATATTGGGAGACGATTCCTCTTCTTCGGTTGTTTCTTCTTCAACCACATATTCATAATTCTCAGGGGGAACTAAGTTATCATGTGCTTCAAGGATAGTCTGTATAGCGTATTGTAAGCTTTCAAAATTCATACCTTCAGGGTTTGGGTTTGGTCTGTTTGAGGGAAAAGGTTTTCTAAAAGGAGGTTTGTAAGTTCCTTTTCTTGAAGATGCTTCCTCAGCTGATCTCCTCAAGTCTACGACTTGATTTAATAATTTCTAGATGACCTTTTGTAAACTTTCCAAATTTGAGCTCTCTGATTGAGTTTTGGTTTGGGGAGGTCTAGGAAGAATTTCTATTTTCTTTTTAGAAGACGGGGTTATCTCTGCCTCATTACTAAGATTATATTTTAGGCTCAAAATATATTTTTTGATTTGGCTTGCCTTCTCAAAGGATTCCAATAGTGTTGTCTTCTTAGACCTTTTAACACAAATTTCTACATTCTGGTGTAGAGATTTGGTGTAATATGCGACAATGAGATTTTCTGTGGGCATTGAATCAACAGGGATTCAATTTTTTAACGTGAGGAACCTTTGGTTAAAATATTTTACTTTTTCCTTAGGGTTCATCTTTAAGCTGGAGAGTTCCATGACTTAGACTTCAGGAGATTTATCATCTCCGAACTTCTCAACGAAACAGGACTCGAATTTGTCCCACGATACAATGGTGTGAGGTTGTTGGGAAAAATACCATGTAGAGGCATTTCCCTCAAATGTGTAAGGAAAGAGTCTACATACTACATCTTCATGTTCTACACTTCAGAGTCTAATGGCTAGCATGAACTTCTTTATGTGATCCCCGATGATTTTCTTAGAGTCTGGATCGAATTTAGGTAGCCATTTCTCTGGGTGTTTAGGTAAAGGGTGATGGGGTCCAGGTATGGCCACAACATCTTGATCGAGCCAAGGTCTGGCGGGATTATTTTGATTTTCCATGGGCATAGGTGGTGTCGAAGGCTAAAATGGTTCAGATGAAGAACTGCCTTCGTCAGATGACTCCCCTCCTGAAGAGGAAGGAGATGAATGAGGTGGTGAAGGTGGGATACCATATCCTCCAGCTCCAGGAGTGGGGGTGTGATCAGGATATGTGGGATTTAGGAGAAGACCCATGCCTTCAAGTTTCTCTATGATATGTGGCTGACCAGGTTGTGTGATACGAGCCAAAGCACCGTGTGTCCCTAGAAGTGACTAGTGAACAATTTCTTGTACATCGGACCCTTGAGGGTTTGGTGTTAATGGCTCAACGATAATCTGGGGATTTTCGTTTGAGGTAGTTGTTGTTTGAGAGGTAACGTTTTTGTCATAATGACTCCTTGTTACCATAGGGGAGCAAGTGTGTGGGGGAGGAATCTTGCAACTTCCACGTGCCATCAATTGTATTCAGGCCCTCCTTCTAGCGCCATTTGTTGACGGGTGAAAATGATCGTCCATCAATTGGAAGAACGAATCCGGTCCAGGGTTGTCTAAATAACCCAAGTCGTTTGGTGTAACTCATTCTGATGGGTTTAATGGCTTCGTTAGCCAATCTAAGGGTTCTAAAGAAACAAATAAAAGAAATGAAATAAATAACTAATTACAAATTACTATATATAAATATGTACATACGTAACTATTGTAGGTATATTTAAATAGCAGATATACTTATAATTTTTTATATACATGATATACACACTACAAGTTTTAATCTAAACTTACGAAACTCAATGTAAAAATGATTTCTTTGAAGAAGAAGATAAAGAAATCACATAAAAATATTTTTGGTTTTTTCTTTATAAATCTTAAACTAATAAAAGAAAATGCTATGAAACGGAAACGTATGGATAGTCAAAAGCCAAACCATACGTTCGAATTTCAGTGATAAACAAATAACAGAAAAATATAAATGAGCTAACCAGTTAGCGAACTAATGATATGCATCCAAACATCTGTACGATCAGAGAACATCTAACCACCTTGTCCAGGAGGGAAACCTGCAATGAACCTTAAATCTGTTCTGAATAAATGCAGAACAATTGTGTTGGCAGTTGAATTTTAATAACAGAAAGAGTGATACAAATAGTTACTGTGATCTTATGATTGCAAGCAATTACATTAAGAAAAATCTGTTAGCAATAACATTGCATTTAATATTTCAACAAAAATTAAGGAGAAATCCTATAATTGAAGTTGAATGGATGATCACACTGTTAATATCTGAAGCATCACTTATGGACAAAATTTATAAAGGAATTATCCCAAAACATAATAAATCATGAATACTAAAGCTATCAAAGCCTATTATCATATCAGGATAAACAAAACTTAAATGAAGACACCATCCACAAGAAGCCAAAGCCGAAATGTGTATTGTTGTTCCATTAAAGTCTATAAATTAATCATCCATCTTATGCCACAGGCTAGGATGATTTCATTACAAAAAGTTGTAGTATTTAAAGCGTTTAGAAAAAATAAACATCCTATATTCTAATATAGAATCAAATCCCAGGATGATTTACTAATTACAAAAATAGTGGGTAATAAAACCACTCAATATCAAACTGTATCTCTTAAGATTAAAAAAAAATTGTTTCTGTTTATAAAATGAGCCAAAGAAATGGATAATGACCCCATAAATGCTCCATATTATTATGTCTCCACAAGATGCATGATATCTTGAAAGGAAAAACAAAAATAAAGAAATTTAGATATTCATGTAACCAACATTTTTCAACATTTCGAATGAGAACGACTGGCTACAGAATCGGTTGATTATGTAGCTAGTATCATTTTAAACAGCAAAAAAATGAATCAATCTATATTAATTAAGAACAAATCAACAAAATCACACAAATCTTTACCTTTCAACTGAATGCTAAAGTCGGCTCATAAAACCTCAGAATTAATCACTTCTTTGACACACTCAGCATTTTTTATTATGACATTTCCAGTTCTCTTCAAGCGTTTTCCTTGCCTTTGTGCACTGATATTGACTCTGTGGTTTTAATTTGTTAACAATTCAATATGAGCTGTCAGGGTCTTGATATTCACTTGAAGCAGAGGAATATCTGTGTAATATTTGCTTACCCAATGTAGACACACTTCACACTGCGGATCTGGAACAGTTGGTTGAGGAAAACCATGGTCATGCGTCAAAATGCTACCATTGTCTTCTGTGGGTTCTTTACCGAGTTTGATCCCTGGAAAACCTTCGTTGTGTTTAAGGCATGGTGGTAGATTGTCTACAAAATCGTAAGTCTGGCTGAGATCCAGTTTAAGGAAACTTGGTCTTCCCTTGCCAAGAATTTCTCAATCTCAGAATCGGAGCTCTCATGGACCTCGATCACTTTGATCGAGCTCATATGAGCCTTCTATTTATTTCATAGGATCCTAGAGATTAATATCCCTACCCTTTTGTTATTAAACCCTATATCCGAGTCGTTTTTAGATAGTTTGCACGAGGGTCTGTTTATGGTCTTTGCAAAGGTGTTAGGGAAGACGAACTGCTTGTGCTCATGAAATTCAATGACTCTTGGGTCAGCATCTTGTTTCTTGGACATAGGCTTATCAAACGTAGCCTTAACACAGGGTTCTAGGAATATAGGAACTGGTCTGTCGCTTGAAAGAACAGGGGGTTTTTCCAACATAGGTTTATCAATCACAAGCATCTCTACAGGATTAACTATGATGAAGCCATTGCGAGTCAGGAAGGTATCCCAATCGTCGCCCTATAATTCCAAATGATATACTAACAATAACCTAATTAACCCATGATGGAATAAACTGGAATTCACACTCTGCCTTTTATATCTTTTAGCCATTTTATATAAACTCCTCAATAAATAAAACGACATATTTAACTGAAAACCGATGAATTGCGTTAACAGCCTTATATGGTAAAGAAAAAAAATCCCGTAGCGTACCTCACAGGTGACGAGTTGCCTCAACACAACTAATAACCCGTGCCATCTATATTTCAAGAGAGAAATCAGCATACCTTTGTCGCAACACAAAACTTTTCAAGAGGTGAAGAACAGAGCCCACGACACTTCGTCCAACTTGGAATTCTTAAACCATTTTTTCCCTGTAAGGGGAAGGCCCATTGCCTTGCTCAAAAATTCCTCAGTGATTTCTAATTGGACATCACCTATTTTTGCTCGGCATCCATCGAACGTGAGGGAAAACTCTTGGGCCGCCTGCAGATTGTAACCCTGAAACTTCTCAAGAAACACAACCCAACCCTGATGTTTAAGGTCTTCTCTTGCATCGTCATACAACAGCAGGCTTTGGAGGTCATTTGGTTCGACAAGGATGACAAGGGACATTAGGGTTTGGACAAGCAGTCACGAAGGCAGACAAAGTTCACTGCGAGTACGAAGGGTTTCAAAAACAGAGGAAACTAGAGCAAGAACCAAAGGGATGAAACTCATCAATACCCTAACGTGACTAGAATAAAAGTATGAGGGGATTCATACCATGAAAATAAAGTGTTTTGCGAAATGAATGCCAAGAATACATACGAAACCCGAGGCTTTAACTAGGAATGATGGACCCGTCGAGTCAAAATTCCACCTTAAACAGAGTACAAAATATGACCAGATGCGTTTGAGTATCATCATTGTGTAAAGGGTGGAGTTGATCATTTTAAGGTTAGGAAAAGAGGTGAATGACAAATCAAAGCATAGCAACCATAACAAGGATTTACCAAGAAGTATACATGAAACAAACTCATAGCCTGACATCAATTGATTCTTGGTGTATCATTCAAAGGTTCGGAGTATACCTTATAACAATGAGCAACTTTAAAGAGTTTAATTTTCTCGGGTATTTTCTTGACACCTGTGTGAAAAATCAAAGAGTTTAATTTTCTTGGGTATTTTCTTGACAACAACCTCCTTTTGATTTTTAAAATTCATCTTATTTCACCTGGAAACCCTCCTGGAATTCAATTGGTCAAAAATGTCAGTTCAACAGTCTTAAAACAGAGTTTCAACAACACGTTCTGTAGCACCACTTATATGTCAAATAAATCTCTACCGTAGTACATTTTTCAAAACTGACAGAGGTTTTTGTTATTTGGCATGTCATGAACAAAACCCTCCTCCAATTTTCAAAAATTCCTTCCCATTTGTTCATAGTACAAGTTTTACATTAGTCACTCAAAAATGGAAGAAACCTCTTTGCAAAATAACTCAACATATTTCGTAGCACGGATCCAAAATAGGCCTACAGCTTCCGTGGTGTAGTTTTGGAAGAAAATTTATGTAGCACAGTGTGGACACAAGAGCCAAGTGAATGAATGGGCATTCAAGATGTTAAGCCCTAATATTGGCTCATTACCCCTTAATTGGGGCATATTACATTAGTAATGTTATATTATTTATGTCAACTTTAGGCCATTAGTTGTAATTATACCTCCTAGTCTTCTATATATACCAAGGAGACATTTTCATTGAACATTTAAGTGGGGTAAAAGGAGGTTTCCCCCTCGAAGAGGCTTATTATCTGAAATTATCTCTTTTTCAAGGCGTTGAGTACTTTTTCTGAGGTTTTTCTATGCTATATTCATATTTGGTTCTTAACATATGGTATTAGAGCTCAAGGTCTTGGGGTTTCGCTGCTACATCTGAGACACCTTGTAATTTCACTATAATGTTTTTTAGACAATGTTTCAGAAGGAACAACTTGGAGAATATTTAGTAGATGGATCAAGGTACGTTGGGTTCAAAATTCAGCTCCTGAGGCCTTATACTTTTGAAGATACAGCCTGTACAAGATAGGGTTCTGGAATCATCATGAACTGAGTCATTGCAGAATTTTCATTATAAAGAATTTTCTGTAAAATTTCAGACCCTGAAATCCAAAGGCTATTTACAAAAATTAGTAAGGTATGTGTGGTAAAAATTTCATCTTCTGGGTCATCTTAAATTAGTAGATACACCCTGTGTAAGATAGGGTATCTGACTAGTCCTATTGACTAGTCTCAAGAAGGTGTTCCAGGTAAAACAATCATAACTTCTTCCTAGAGTATCCAAATTGAGTGGAGTTGGTTTCATTGGATCATAGATAGTCTGTAGTATTTATGGTGCGATTTTCATAATTTTATATCAATTATTTTGTGTAGGGCACGCTATACAAGTGAGATCTCCTGGAAAGGCCAAAAATCAGCAACTTGTGGGGAAGTTACCGTAAATTCCACTTGGCACATCCAATTTTGATCAGACCTGTGGAATTGCAGAGAATAAATACTAAAGAACTACATAAAATAAAGTTTCATACCCAGAAGGGCCGAAATTTGGGATATACAACAAAAGAAAGATTGTCTAACAGAACCACCTCAAAATCAAGGTTCAAAAGTGATACTTGGCCAACATGCCACCCAAAAAGGGAACTTCTACACCAAATAAGCCTCCAGACAATCCTACTTGGACTCTTGATGAAGGTGAATAAATGCGTAGGGACATAAATGATTTATGAAAGAAGATAGTGACAAAAGATGAACTACAAGAGATGATGGAGGGTTTAAAAGGGGAGATCATGGAAGTATTGAAAAATTTCGTAACAGAGAAGACACCTGAAAGTGAAAATGCATCCCATGAAATTCATGATGAAGACACAAGGAAGGTGAATCA
>ML782362.1:694830-771275 GCA_009831015.1 Picea engelmannii | reverse complement strand
ATAAAATTGTTGAACTAGATAATTGTAATTAAAGGATTTCACAAACATTTGATTGGTTTATTGTCTTTTATAAAATAATAGTCTTGTTGATTGGATTGGATGCATACATAAATTACTATAAGGGTGATAGTTATTGATTATTACTACATGAATGAGACTTGTATGTACTAGCTACACATGCATTTCTTGTACATGTACACTAGTATGTATGAGTTTTCTTGGCTTACTTACTAATAATGACGGTCATTTGTTATGAATTTGTGAACCATGTTTCTTTTCCCTTGTATCATAAAATACCTTAACTTCGGGATGAAGTTTCCTAAAGGGTGGGTGTATGTAACAACCCTATTTAAATAGTTGCATAGGGTTTATTAAGTATAGTTAATTAAATAATTAACTGTCTTAATGTGTATTAGTTAAGTAATGATTAACTATTAATAATATTAATTAATTAATTATTGTTTAATAAATGTTGATTAATTAATTAATTGAATACTTAACACATTTAAAGGTTTGGGTAATGAATTAAAGGGCTTAATAACTTTAATTTATTATTATAAGACTTTACGTATGCAAGGGGGGGATGAAGCATTGAGTGGAGGGATAAGGTGATAAATGGAAGGATAAGGTAATAAATGGAGGGATAAGGTGGGTGGAATTAAAGGAGGGTAGGAGTCGGTGAATGGAGGGGGATATGACTGGGAAGAGGTCTTCGGGAGTGGATTATGAAATTAGGGGGAGGAGCATTATTGGAGAGGACGGTATTTTCTGTTGGATATTTTTCTGGTTTTAGAGTTTGGTTTTGGAGGTTGGGTGAACTGTTGCAGGGGGCACCAGGTTGCTGGGAATTTTGGGATCAGGGGCCAGGAATCCTCACGGAATCCTGGATCTAGGGAGAGGGATAGGCTACTCCTAGCTGGCTGGGTGGTTAGTTGGTTTTGGGCAGGGTTTGGTCAGAGCATCAGGCAGAGTTTGGACAGAGCAGTAGAGAGGACAACCAAAGAGCAAGAATTTAGCATCAGACAGAGGTATTTTTATTTATGAATTTGTTGGGTTATGTGGTTGTTACGTAATTTATTAGATTGTTGTTCGTAAATTTAAATTATGTTGCTTATATGCTGAAAGAAATTGCTTATTGCTTATGATGAATAATCTTAATGTTTAAATTTACAATTTTTTTTAGGCTTTGTTAAATTTGGTTCTTACAATTCCTTGGTGACCTCAAGGGATTAAATAGAAAGTTTAGTAGTCAAACCTACCGCCCTCTATCTTTATCACCAAATGATTGGTCTAGGTCAAGGAAAGGAAGAGGTTTTGGAGTAGTTTGATATGGATTATTTTTGGCATGAAATGAGAGCGGAGATATAATAAAGAAATGTACAGAGATATATCATATATCCGATAATATAACATAGATATATCATATATATAATCATAAACACACAGATATAGTAATACACAATTTCTATTAATGAGTGAAATGTACAAAACTGTAGGAATACAGAGTGAAAGACTCGCTACAATGGTGGCATCTTATCTCTGAGAAGAGATGTGATGGTTATTCTCATTCGCAATAAGATGGTTTTTACAATGAGGCTCCAAAGGCCATTTTAACATAAATAAAATTCAAGACCCTAACCCAGGAAGATGAAAATCCAAAAGGTTTGCAGGCCCCGATGGGGGTAGTGATACGTCAACTTCCCGAGGGTGTAAATTTTGCATACGATCTTTGTTTGGGGCATTTGATACCTTGTCAGAAAGGTGTATCCGAGAAGTACAACTTTCTTTTGAGCTCATGAGATGTTGTTGGCAACTCTTGACCACCAAAAGTCCAAAAAAACATTGTTTAAGGCCTCAAAACGGCCTCGGAAGTTTGGGACTCGAAAAACTGTAGAAAACTACCAAAATGGAAAAATGTATGTGAGTTAGTTGGAAGAGGTGGGTGGACACCGATATCCACCTATATCAATCCTCCCTCCTTAGGAATCAATGGTATCCATTGTGTTGAGTGCCTGAGGGAGAGGAAAAGTGTTTACTAAATCTAAATCTTGATGAGTTGCTTTCCTTACTTAAGAAGTTGTGTTGCTTGGTTTGTGGAAGGATGTCCCGAACCTGTTGCTGGCAGGGTTGAATCTTCTCAACCAGCCAGTTGTATCTTGGCTTGACTAGGAAGTGTGTATACACCATCGTAGGTGAAGAAACAATATCTTCTTTCTCTTCTACAATCTGCTTCTGTTGGATAGAAAGGTCTTGGGTCAAGGCTGTAGTGGTTGTAGTGTACTTATAGTCACCTTTTGAACATATTGTGAAGAGGTTGAATTTTGCAGTATGAGAGATTACCTTGTGGCACTGTTTTTTTGGGACAGTAGTCAGAACTACCTCTGGTATCCTGTAGAGTTGATCCCCAAGAGTAAAAATGGCACTATGGGGTTGAGCTCATAAACAACATGACATTTCCACATATATAGTTGGCCCAAAGAAAATCATAGAAATCAAGAGGGAAAACATCACACGATACCTCATCCTTGAAGGGTTGGATTCCATAGGACATGCGACACTGTTGGCTAACATGGAGATCTCATCCCTAGCGAGCCACCTGATGTTGTATGGTTGTGGGTGTAGTGTCATTGACAATCCAAATTGTTTGACGACCTCTACTGAGATGAGGTTCTTTTGGCTTCCGCTATCAAAAATGAAATTCAAAAGGGTCCCCTTCACCCACATCTATGAATGGAAGAGGCACTCCCTCTCTTCAAAATCCACTGGTTCTTTTGGTTGAATTGTTGTGGTCGTGATAGTAGCAGTGGGGTCTACGTCGATGATCTATATTCTCCCATTATTTTATGAATCAGACTCAGAATCTGAGTTCGAATCTTTTTCTTTGATCTCAGCCACCAATGACTATTTTGAGCGACATTCATTGGTGTTTTGCCAAGGGTTTTTGTGGAAATCACACCACTTTCTAGTGTCCTTCTTCGTCTTTCCCTTACCCTTATTTTCCTGTGGCTTGGGATAGTTTTCAGGAGTCTATTTTTTAGGTTCATATTTATCATACTTTCGTTGTTGGGGATTTGTGGACCTGAACTCCCGTTTGTTCTGGTGCCTAAATTTCTGCTCGATTTTGAAAGCATATCAATATGCAACTCCCAGTGATGATATGTCCAAAAAATCCATTTATTTTTGGATGTACCTATGCAGAGCCCCGCGATATTTCAAAACCACATGTCTCTCAAACTCTTTGATACTCATATTGGTGCCCAATGTATTGAAAGTATTTGTGAACTCTGGCATTGTTTGGCCCCTCTCTTTCCGCAGTGTGTCCCATCTCATGTACTGGCAATATTTCTCCTTGACTGCATCCACAAAAAAATCCCAAGTGGGATCGACCCCATATATTCTAGACTCATATGTGGAAATTTTCTCCTAGTAATTTTCCCACCAATGTTTGACATGAGGGAGAGCCTTAAGGAGTGCGCAGGTGATCGTTTCCCTGTCGGAAAAATTGTAAACAAAGAAATAATATTCTAATATATTTAACCATTTTTCTAGGGAATCTGCATCTATTTGTACTTCAAATATGAGAATATAAAAATCAACTTGTACCTTGAAAGGAGAGTTTCCTCCAAAGTGGTCGCTTGATGAATACACGCCAACTGTTATCGGTAGGGGTTGAAGGATGTGGGAAAATTTCTCCATCATTTTGTCCCTTTGTCGCATGAGAGCTTGCTCAAGAAACATATTATTAGGATCTTTTTCTCTATCATTTTTATTTTCTTCCACCATGGAGGGTTTCTTTGGAGTGCGAGAGGGATTTTCCTCAAGAGAGACAAGCTTGAGACCCAACTTGCTATACTCAGACCTTGTCAGGGACATGCACTGAAAAAATATCAAGAGCAACATGCTCTGATACAACTAATCTGGATTATTTTTGGAACGAAATGAGAGCGGAGATATAATAAATAAATGTACATAGATATATCAAATATCCAATAATATAAAAGATATATATCATAGATATAATCATAAACAAAGAGATAGAGTAATATATAATTTTTATTAATGAGAAAAATGTACAAAACTGTAGAAATACAGAGTGAAAGACTCGTTAGAATGGTGGCATATTATCTCAGAGAAGAGATATGATGGATACACTCATTCACAAGAAGATGATTGTTAAAATGAGGCTCCAAAGACCTTTTTAACATAAATAAAATCCAAAACCCTAACCCCGGAAAATGAAAATCCAAAAGGTTTGCGAGCCCCAATGGGGGTAGTTGATACGTCAACTTCCCGGGGGCATATGTTTTTCATACAATATTCCTTTGGTGTGTTTGATACCTTGTCAGAAAGGTCTATCTAAGAAGTACAATTTTTTTTAGGGTCAAGGAAAATTGTTGGCAAACCTTGTTCCCCAAAAGTCCAAAAAAACCTCGTTTAGGGCCTCAAAACGGCCTTGGAAGTTTGGGACTCGAAAAACTGTAGAAAACTTCCAAAATGGACAATTGTATGTGAGCAAGTTGGAAGAGGTGGGTATCCACCGATATCCACATGGATCAATCCTCCCTCCTTAGGAACCAATGGTCTCCATTGCGTTGAGTTCCCAAGGAAGAGGGAAATCGTTTGTTGAATCTGAATCTTGGTGAGTTGCTTGCCTTGCTAGAGAAGTTGCGCTACTTGGTTTGTGGAAGGTTGTCATGAACTTGTTGTTGGCAGTGTTGAATCTATCCAACCAAGCCATTGTATCTTGTCTTGACTAGGCAGTGTGTAGGCACTGTCATAGGTGAAGAAACAATATATTCTTTCTCTTCTGAAACCTACTTCTGTTGGATATAAAGTTCTTGGGACAAGGCTGCAGTGGTTGTAGTGTCTTTCTGTTCACCTTTTGAACAAATTGTGAAGAGGTTGAATTTTGTAGTATGAGAGATTACCTTGTGGAACTGTTTTGGTGGGACAATAGTTAGAACTACCTATGGTATCCTGTAGAGCTGACCCTCCAGAGTAATAATGACACTACGTGGTCAAGACTCATAAACAACATGATGTTTCCACATATATGGTTGGCCCAAAATAACATCAGGGACATCAAGAGGGGAAACGTCACACAATACCTCATCCTTGAAGGGATGGATTCCATAGGACAAGTGGCGCTATATGGCTGCAGGTGTGGTGTTCTCAAGAATCCCAAATTTTTTAATACCTCTTCTAAGATGAGGTTCTTTGGGCTTCTTCTATCAACAATAAAATGAAATCGGGTCCCCTTCACCCACATCTATGAATGGAAGAGGTGCTCCCCCCTCTTCGGGATATGTTGGTTCTTCTAGTTGAATTGTTAAGGTCATGACAGTAGCATTGGGATCTATGTCAATGATATGTCTTCTCCCATTATTTTCTAAATCAGACTCTGAATCTGGGTTCAGCTATTTTTCTTTGATCTTGGCCACCAATGATTGTTTTGAGTGGCATTCATCGGTGTTGTGCCAGGGGATTTTATGGAAATTGCACCACTTTCTAGTGTCCTTATTCATCTTTCCCTTACCCTTCTTCTCTTGTAGCTTGGGATGGTTTTTCAAGAGCCTATTTGTTAAGGCCATCTTTATCATACTTTGGTTGTTGCAGATATACGAACCCGAATTCTTGTTTTTTATGGTGCCTAAATTTCTGCTCAATTTTGACAGCATATCAATAGGCATCTCCTTGTGATGAGATGTCCAGAAAATCTATTTCGGTTTGGATGTACCTATCCAAAGTCCCATGGTATTTCAGAACCAGATGTTGCTTGTAGTATTTGATACCCAACTTCGTGCGCAAGGTATTGGAAGTATTTGTAAACTCTGGCATTGTTTTCCCCTCTCTTGTTGCAATGTGGTCCATCTCATGTACTGGTCATCATAGTTACCAATAGGGTAATATTTCTCCTTGACCGCATCCAAAAAAAAATCCTAACTGGGCTCGGCCCCATATATTCCAGAATCCTCTATGGATATTTTCTCCCAGTAAGTTTCCCACCAATGTTTTACATTGGGGAGATCCTTAAGGAGTACGAAGGTGATCTTTTCCCTATCAGAAAAATTGTGAACAAAGAAATAATCTTCTAACAGATTTAACCATTTTCCTAGGGAATTTGCATCTATCTATCCTTCAAATACGGGAATATCAAATTAACTTGTACCTTGAAAAGAGAGGTGTCTCCAAAGTGGTCGATTGATGAAGACACGTTGACTGTTATTGATGTGGGAAAAAGTCTCCATCATTTCATCCCTTTGTCACATGAGAGATTGCTCAAGCAACAGATTAATAGAATCTTATGCTCAGTCGGTTTTATTTTCTTCCACCATGTATTCTTTCTTGGGCATGCAAGAGAGATTCTCCTCAAGAGAGACAAGATCGAGACCCAACTTTCTATACTCGAAGCTCGTCGGGTACATGCACTGAAAAGAGATCAAGAACAACCTACTCTGATACCACTAATCCAGATTATTTTTGGCACGAAATGAGAGAAGAAATATAATAAAGAAATGTACAGAGATATATCAAATATCCAATAATATAATAGAGATATAATCATAAACATAGAGATATAGTAATACACAATTTTTATTAATGAGCGAAATGTACAAAACTGTAGAAATACAGAGTGAAAGACTCACTAGAATGGTGGCGAATTATCTCTAAGAAGAGATGTGACGGATACACTTATTCAGAAGAAGATGATTGTTACAATGAGGCTCCAAAGGCCTTTTAACATAAATAAAATCCAAAACCCTAACCTCGAAAGATGAAAATCCAAAAGATTTGTAGGCCCTGATGGGGGTAGTTGATACATCAACTTCCCGGGGGCGTAACATTTGCATACGATCTTTGTTTCAAGTGTTATATACCTCGTTGGAGAGTTCTATCCAAGAAGTAAAACTTCTTCTAAGTACTATGGAATGTCGTTTCCAAACCCTTACCTCTAAAAGTATAAAAAAAAAATAGTTTAGGGCCTCAAAACGACCCCAGAAGTTTGGGACTCAAAGAAATGTAGAAAACTGCCAAAATGGAAAATTGTATGTGAGCCACTTGGAAGAGGTGGGTGGCCACCGATATCCACCTAGATCAATCCGCCCTCATTATGAAGCAATGGTATCCATTGAGTTGAGTTCCTGGGGGGGAGGGGAAAGTGTTTACTGAATATGAATCTTGGTGAGTTGTTTAAACCAACTTGTTGTATCTTGGCTTGACTAGGCAGTGTATAGACACCTTCGTAGATAAAGAAACAATATATTATTTTTCTTCTGCAATCTTCTTCTGTTGGATAGAAAGGTCTTGGGCCAAGGCTATAGTGGTTGCAGTGTCCTTGTGTTAATATTTTGAACATATTATGAAGAGGATGAATTTTTCAATATAAGAGATTACCTTGCAACACTATTTTTGTGGGACAGTAGTTGGAACTACCTCTGGTATCCTATAGAGCTGACCTCCCAGAGTAACAATGAAACTATGGGGTTGAGACTCATAAATAGCATAACATTTCAACATATATGATTGGCCCAAAATAACATCACAAAAATCACGAGGGGAAACATCACATAATACCTCATCCTTGAAGGGCTAGATTCCATACGACAGGAGAAATTGTTGGTTGACATAGAGATCTCATCCCCGACGAAGCCACTCGATGTTTTTTAGATGTGGGTGTGGTGTTGTCGATAATCCAACTGTTTGACAAACTCTGCTAAGATGAGGTTCTTCTGGCTTCCGCTATCAAAAATGAAATGCAACGGGGTCCCCTTCACCCACATCTGTGAATGGAAGAGGTGCTCCCTGTATTTAGGATATGTTGGTTCTTCTAGTTGAATTGTTGTGGTCATGACTGTAGTAGTGGGGTCTGCGTCCATGATCTATCTTCTCCCATTATTTTTTGAATCGGACTCTGAATCTGGGTTCAAATATTTTTATTTGATCTTGGCCACCAATGAATGTTTTGAGTGACATTCATCAGTGTTGTGCCAGGGGATTTTGTGGAAATTGTACCACTTTCCAGTGTCCTTCTTCATCTTTCCCTCACCTTTATTTTCTTGTGGCTTGGTATAATTTTTAGGAGGATGTTTTTTAGGGACATCTTTATCATACTTTGGTTGTTGTGGATTTGCAGACCCGAACTCCCATTTGTTTTGGTGCCTAAATTTTTGCTCGATTTTGAAAGCATATCAATATGCAACTCCCAGTGATGAGATGTCCAGAAAATTCATGTCAGTTTTGATGTACCTATGTAGAACCCATCGATATTTCAGAAGCAGGTGTCGCTTGGAGTCTTTGATACCTAGCTTAGTGTGCAAGGTATTGAAATTATTTTTGAACTACGACATTGTTTGGCTCCTCTCTTTCCATAGTGTGGTCCATATCATGTACCGGTCATCATAGTTACCAACAGGGTAATATTTCTCCTTGACCGCATCCACAAAAAATTCCCAAGTGGGCTCGAACCCATATATTCTAGAATCCTTTATGGAATGTTTCTCCCAGTAAGTTTCCCACCAATGTTTGACATGGGGGATATCCTTAAGGAGTGCAAAGGTGATATTTTACCTGTCATAAAAATTGTGAACAAAGAAATAACCTTCTAGCAGATTTAACCATTTTTCTAGGGAATCTGCATCTATCTGTCCTTCAAATACGGGAATATCAAAATTAACTTGTACCTTGAAAGGAGAGGTGCCTCCAAATGGTCGCTTGATGAATACATGTTGATTTTTATCAGTAGGCATTGAAGGATGTGAGAAACATTCTCCATCATTTCATCCCTCTGTCACATGAGAGCTTGCTCAAGCAACATATTAATAAGATATTTTGCTCTGTCATTTTTATTTTCTTCCGCCATGGAGGGTTTCTTGGGAGTGCGAGAGTGATTTTACTTATTGGGGATAAATATATGCACAATTAATTCCCACATTTAATTATCAACCGGGGCTCGTAAGCTTCGAGGTGCAGGCGCAGGAAACACAGGATCAGAGCCTAGTCTAGCTTAATCTAAAGCCGCCAAAACAATCTTCAAACCCACACTGTAGAAAATTAACACTAAGGATTCATCACTGAGACACGGGAATAACTTAGTGCTATAAAGGCTTATATCACATTCTTTCATGCACTCATGGTGATGTTCATGTGATTAATCGCGAGTAGCTTACTTAAGTTTCCTATCCTTCAATGGATTCCAGTAGTGATTAAAAAGATAATCAAATGGATAAAAACTAGGTAAAAGGAAATGAGATCTAAAATCAAACTTTGTCCTCAATCAAATGCAATTTGCCAATGCCTTGAGTGAGAGGGTGTTGATTTGAGTTTTATCTATTAAGAATCGATTTGTAGAATACAAATTAATTGCAGAATGCAAAGACACAATATATGACTTTCAAACTAAACAATAATGCAAGAAGAAAAGAAACTAAACGTAATGCTAATATACAAAGAAAATAAAATATAGCAACACTTTCCACTCTAAGGGGCCCTTCCCAGGAGGTTCGTGCTGCTAAAAAGACTCAGATCAAATGGAGATGGTTTCCAACGCTTCAGCAACAATCAATTCTTCATTGAGACCAAAAACTCTGTTTTTACATGGCTAGCAACTCAAAGCTTTCTCACAAGAATAAATCGCTCCTTTAAAAAACATTCATGAAACTAATGAATCTTTATCATATCCATATGAGGCTTATTTATACATGATTAATCATTGAGAAATGGATGGGACCGAATCTCAATGCTCAAATTTCAAATTTACAATTTTAGATAAAATCCTCAAAAATTTGGGTTTTATTGCAATTTGGGCATATTCAAGTTATGGATCCACCCATATCTTTCCAACCAATTCTAAATTTAGAAAACGGTTTCTGAGTTTTGTAGCTGGATGATATTTGTAAAAACCCATTTTTAAGTTTTGCAAGATATTCTCCCATGTGCCCAGAAATCGAGGCGCAAGTTAGCAGTTTGAGTTTTGTTGTTAATTTTGGCAGAATCATTCCCCCTGAGATGGAGGTCCACACGTGCAAGCTGGGTGAATTTTGTTCCACGTTTCCACATGAAAACATCATTCTGGACAAAACCCATGTACCTGATTTTCCTCTAGAAGCTTTCCAAAATTTCGAATTATGTCTAGTACCGGATTAGCATAGGCTGGTACTGGAATAAGTGGAGCCTTGGTACCAGAATATACTAAGTACCGGATCATGCTTCTTAAGATTCAAATTGATTAGGATCATACATAATCAATCATTTAATCGAATTAACTCAATAAAATTAAACAAATCATGCCTTAACCATAAGTTACCTCTCTATGCACATGATCAAGGTCATTAATTGTATTTATGGATGAAACAGTCAATTAGATACACAGATCATAGGTAAAATTGACTCAGACATGGATAATATAGGGTAATAGAAGTGTCAATACTGAGACTCAACATTCCCCCATGCTTAAGTCATTGCATTCCCTGAAGTTAAGTCTTATCCAATTTGTTTTCAATCAAAGTTAGGATAAAGGGTTGGATGCGACTCTAATATGATTATAGGATAGTGGCCAAGAGTTTTCATAATGACTTTGACTAATAGGCCCCCTTGGCTAGATTACCTTTAAAACAAAAGTGATATAAGCTTAATTTAGATATCATTTGAAGAGAGGAACACATAAAAGAATACATCCCAAGATGATTAACTTGTTGCTTATCCAAGTTTGTAGAGATGGAGCTCTTCTTGTTTAGGTAAGGTGAATTACATATAATGAGGGTCCCAATTCTCATGCAAACCTATTTATTTTAAAGATAGAACTATAAAGTGGATACTTGAAGGTTCTTAAGAACATCATCCGAGAGATATAAAGGTCATCTCCTAGCCTTGATTTGATAATGATTGCTTCAGAATGATACCCAAGGATTTATGTTCAGTTTTAAGTGTGCCACTTTATGTTTTTCAACTCCCTTTATCCGGCATAGCCCCGTTGCCAGCAGGCCTGTTCAGTACCCCGATGGGTTTACCTTAGTACCATACAAGCATGGCCCTGCTGACAACAGGCTTGTTCAGTACCCCGACGAGATTACTTGTACTGCTTGATACTTCCTTTTTATTATATTACTCAAAATATTTAGAATTATGTATACTGCTCATTGACAGTTTTAGAGTATAAGGAAGGCAGGTGGTACGAGAGTGTTTTAGAGTTATTAGGCACATAATTAATTGTTTGCAATTATCCCAATGGTGACATCATCCACATTCAACTTAAATCTCAGCTATTCAATGTATAATGTAACGTCTCGGATAATGACTAAGAGGTCCCTCTAGTTAATCCTATTAGGGTTCTCATGAAAGTTCATTCCGGTTTTGCAAGGGCGGTCCACCACATGAGGTTTTCGTCAATACCTTCAAAGAAAAACTTGTAAAGATAAACTTGGATAAAAACTTGTTTGAATCAACTAGGTTAGTATTAGACATAATGGTGTCACCACTTTTCAATGAATATTTCAATTAGCAATCACTTCTTCAAAATTATGAGGTAATAAGACAAGTGCACCCATTATCATATAGAGCTAAATGTGAAAATATCTTCCTAAAGGATAGCAAGGATGATTCATTTAGGGTTGAGTGTAGAAATGTAGGAGGAAGATGTACATGAGAGTAAAAACAATTCAACACAAGACTTAAATGATCCTTGATAGAAAGAACATGAAGATATTAGCCCATACCTCTAATTACCTGAAGTGAAAACAATGTTAAGCACATGACACAGATCATATCACTTTGGCATCAGTACCAGATAAGTAATGGAGTAGGTTTCTACAGTACCAGAACAGATAGTATTGGAACAGAGTGACATGATGGATGATTTTTTCTCATTCATGACGACAACCACTTCACCAAGGAATTCAATGATAATATACAAGGAGATATATACGAGGGATTGCAAAATTTCATGGTAGGGAGCGTGAAATAATTGAAAGTAACCATATGTTTATTGCATAATTAGTCTAATTTATTTTAGTAAAATGAAAAATGTTGAGTTTATAAGTCCTATTACTTGAAGCATTTAAATCGAGTAGCAAAAACTTTGAGTATAGGATAAGAGCTACCAACACCTCATTACCAGTACCGGATCACCTGAGTACCAGATGGACGCAGGGTTGTGCTTCAGTACCAGAATAGCGCAGAGTTGTGGTTCAGTACCAGAATAGTGCAGACCTCCTCCAACAGTACCAGATGAATGCAGAGTTAAACATTGTTTGCAGTACCGGATGAATGCAATTCTGCAGTACAGGAATAGAATGGTACTGGAATTCTAGAAATGAATATCAAATCCCAACACTGAACATGTTGATTTGGTCTCACCGATGGAAGTTGAAAAATAATATGAAGGTTTCAACAACCACTCCCCCATGCCTAAGTTTTTGCATGGCCTCATGCAAACAATGTGATATGCTAAAAAATAGTTGCTCAAAGAGTTGTGATTACCTGCTAAAAACAAACCAATAGAACTAATTAAAACTGGATTTTTATTCATGCTTAAAAACAGAAACTTTTAGGGAAAATGTCAAAAGTTGAATTATTAGCTATGAATGAAACAGTTTGGACTTAACATTCCATTTCAACTACTTTTAAAAGATCACTTCATCGATCATCCTTGTGAAATAGCGGTCTTAAAATAGATAGGTAAATATAAAACATGAATGCATCATTTTTAACAACTTTAAGGAAAAGAAAATTTTTGAAGAAATAGGTCATGAAGCACTCCCTTAAGTGTTATCTTCCGTTGAAAAAGATGACTTTTCCTCTTTTGAAACCCTTCCAGTATTATGTGTGCATTCAGAGGATGAAGAGATTCCCTTCTCATAAGATTCCAAACAAAATCATCATAACTTTTAAAAAGAAATCTACTATAGGAACAAAAGATCTTAAACTGATTGCTTTATTGGCTTTTGACATTCCCATTTATGAAAAGTATGAAAGATAGGTTGCATTGTACTTATGTGCAACATTTATTTATTTATTTACCTATCCTACTCTAATTAAACAAAAGAAAATGTCCTTCAAGTATAGGAATACTTCCAGTGAAGCCATGTGCGTAACAAGGTTAGAAATATATCCATACTCGGGTTTAAAAGATAAATTTTAATGCATACCAAAGTATGAAGGACCAACTTCTTTGATGATGAGATCAAGCAATAATGAAAAATATAAGAGTGGTGTGACCTAATAACTAATTGAAACCATATTTCAATAGGATCACTATATTCTTGTTTCTCTTCTTTGTTTAGGTCACACTGAATATCCTCCTCTACCATGCTATGCAAATTATTCTCTTCAAGATGATTGGTCTTTGGAGTACATACATGATGTGCTGAGAAGCATGCTAAGGACTCCTCAATATCAGGTTCTAGTAGTTTCTCTCCATTGAATTATTCTTCAGTCTCCTCTATAGGTTGGAAAGGGTGATCAAAGGAGGCTTCTAGATCTTCTTGTGGATGTAGCTTATGGAAATCTTGTTTTTCTATCACTTCTCGAGAGGCGGATAGGTTCTTGACTGCTGTCAATATTTGTTCTTTTTGCGAGGCAAAGATTGAGATCCCAGCTACTGCTAGGATGGAGAGATTTCTTCCAAACTCTTGATCATATTTGAGTCCTTGTTGTTGGTTTAAGGGTCCTATTTCACACATGGATTAGTGTAGAGGGGGGGTTCTTACAATGCCCAAATTATTATTTTTTAAATCATAAGGAAATTAAAAGAAGCAAACTAAAAGAAAATGTAAGCAAACCAATTATATACTTGAAGTGCCACCGTGCTACTAGGATCTTGTTGTCACCAAGTTATTTGTTCACACAAGTTAGCTTCTCTTCTCATATATATAAAAAATGGCTAATGCTAATAAAACACAAATTCTAACTACTAAAAGCAAGAGGACAACCTAATTTTGGAGTAACCCCACTAAAGTGGATGCGTTGTCTCTTCCCTCACGTATTACCGTCTTCTCTCTGCCCTTAGGTCGTCCTTAAAATAACACCACACTTGCATGAAAGAAACACAAGAAACACACTTGCATGAAAGGAACACTCAAGGCTTTGGAGAAATAAAAGAAACCTACCTATGCTCTAATCCCTTTAGCACCTCCCCAGCAACGATGCCAAAATGTTGGGCTAAATATATGCACTATTAATTCCCACATTTAATTATCAACCGGGGCTGGTAAGATTCGAAGTACAGGCGCAGGCACAGGAAATGCAGGATCAGAGCCTAGTCTAGCCTAATCTAAAGCTGAGAAAACAATCTTCAAACCCACACTATAGAAAATTAACACTAAGGATTCATCACTGAGACACAAGAATAACTTAGTGCTATAAAGTCTTAGATCACAGTCTTTCATGCACTCAGGGTGATGTTCATGTGATTAATCATGAGTAGTTTACTTAAGTTTCATATCCTTCAATGGATTCCAGTAGTGATTAAAAAGATAATCAAATGGATAAAAACTAGGTAAAAAGAAATGAGATCTAAACTCAAACTTTGTCCTCAATAAAATGCAATGTACCAATGCCTTGAGTGAGAGGGTGTTGATTTGAGTTTTATCTATTAAGAATCGATTTGTGGAATACAAATTAATTGCAGAATGCAAATAGACAATATATGACTTTCAAACTAAACAATAATGCAAGAAGAAAAGAAACTAAACGTAATGATAATATACAAACAAAATAAAATATAGCAACACTTACCACTCTGAGGGGCACTTCCTAGGAGGTTAGTGCTGCTAAAAAGACTCAGATCAAATGCAGATGGTTTACAATGCTTCAACAACAATCAATTCTTCATTGAGATCAAAAACTTTGTTTTTACATGGCTAGCAACTCAAAGCTTTCTCACAAGAATAAATCTCTCCTTTAAAAAACATTCATGAAACTAATGACTCTTTCTCATAGCCATATGAGGCTTATTTATACATGAATAATCATTGAGAAGTAGATGGGACCGAATCTCAGTGCTCAGATTTCAAATTTACAATTTTAGATAAAATCCTCAAAAATATGGGTTTTATTGCAATTTGGGCATATTCGAGTTATGGATCCACCCATATCTTTCCAACCAATTCTAAATTTAGAAAATGGTTTCTAAGTTCTGTAGCTGGATGATATTTATAAAAACCCATTTTTCAGTTTTGCAAGATATTCTCCCATGTGCCCAGAAATCGAGGCGCAAGTTGGCAGTTTAAGTTTTGTTGTTAATTTTGGAAGAATCATTCCCCCTAATTTGGAGGTCCACACGTGTGATATGGGTGAATTTTTTCCCATGCCTCTGCATGAAAACATCATTCTGGACAAAACCCATGTACCCGATTTTCCTCTAGAAGATTTCCAAAATTTTGAATTATGTCTAGTACCGGATTAGCACAAATTGGTACCGGAATAGGTGGAGCCTTGGTACCGGAATAGACTGAGTACCGGATCATGTTGATTAAGAGTCAAATTTATTAGGATCATACATAATCAAGAATTTAATCAAATTAATTCAATAAAATTAAACAAATCATGCCTTAACCATAAGTTACCTCTTTGTGCACATGATCAAGGTCATTAATTGTATTTATGGATGAAACAATCAATTAGATACACATATCATATGTAAAATTGACTCAGACATAGATAATATAGGGTAATAGAAGTGTCAATACTGAGACTCAACATTCCTCAAAAGAGACAAGCTCGATAACCAACTTTCTATACTTGGACCTCGTCGGGGACATGCACTGAAAAACGATCAAGTGCAGCATGCTCTGTACTAGTGATCTAGATTATTTTTGGCACGAAATGAGAGCGGAGATATAATAAAGAAATGTACAGATATATATCAAATATCCAATAATATAATAGAGATATAATCATAAACAAAGAGATACAGTAATATATAATTTCTATTAATGAGCAAAATGTACAAAACTATAGAAATACAGAGTGAAAGACTCGCTAGAATGGTGACAGATTATATTTAATAAGAGATGTGATGGATACACTCATTTGCAATAAAATGATTGTTAAAATGAGGCTCCAAATTCCTTTTTAACATAAATAAAATCCAAAATCCTAAACTCGGATGATGAAAATCCAAAAGGTTTGCGGGCCTCGATGGGGGTAGTTGATACATCAAATTCCTGGAGGCGTAACTTTTGCATAAGATATTCATTTGGGTCGTTCAATACCTCGTCAGAAAGGTATATCCAAGAAGCCCAACTTCCTTCAAGGGTAAGAGAATGTTTTTTGCAAACCCTAACCCCAAAATTTCCAATAAAACGTTGTTTAGAGCTCAAAACGACCCCGAAAGTTTGGGACTCGAAAAACTGTAGAAAACTACCAAAATGGAAATTTGTATGTGAGCTAGCTGGAAAAGGTGGGTGGCCATCGATATTCACCTGGATCAATCCTCCCTCCTTAGGAATAAATGGTATCCATTGTGTTGAGTTCCCAAGGGATAGGGTAAAGCGTTTGTTGAATCTGAATCTTGATTAGTTGCTTGCCTTGCTAGAGAAGTTGCGCTACTTGGTTTGTGGAAGGTTGTCATGAACCTGTTGCTACCAGGGTTGAATCTATTCAACCAAGCTATTGTATATTAGCTTGACTGGGAAGTGTGTAGGCACCGTCGTAAGTGAAGAAACAATATCTTCTTTCTCTTATGCAATTTTCTTCTGCTAGATAGAAAGGTCTTGGGCCAAGGATGCAATGGTTGTATTGTCCTTTTGTTCACCTTTTGAACATATTGTGAAGAGGTTGAATTTTGAAGTATGAGAAATTACCTTGTGGCACTGTTTTGGTGGGGCGGTAGTCGGAACTACCTTTGTTATCCTATAGATTTGACCCCCCAGAGTAACAATGACACTATGGGGTCTAGACTCATAAATAACATGACGTTTCCATATATATAGTTGGCCCAAACGAACATCAGAGACATCAATAAGGGAAACATCAAAAAGTACCTCATCCTTGAAGGGATGGATTCCATAGGATAGGTGACACTGCTGGCTGACACAGAGATCTCATCCCTAGAAAATCCTTCTGATGTTGTATGGTTGTGGTTGTGGTGTTGTCAACAATCCCAACTATTTGATGACCTCTGTTTAGATGAGTTTCTTCTAGATTATGCTATCAATAATGAAATGCAATGGGGTCCCCTTCACCCACATTTATGAATGGAAGAGGTGCTCCCCCTCTTTAGGATTTGTTGGTTCTTCTGGTTGAATTTTTTTGGTCACGACAGTAGCATTGGGGTCTACGTCGATCATATGTCTTCTCCCATTATTTTCTAAATCAGACTTGGAATCTAGGTTCGACTCTTTTTCTTTGATCTAGACCACCAATGATTGTTTTGAGTGACATTGATCAGTGTTGTGTCAGGGGATTTTGTCAAAATTGCACCACCTTCCAGTGTCCTTCTTCGTCTTTCCCTTACCTGTGTTTTCCTGTGGCTTGGGTTGGTTTTGAGGAGGATTTTTGTTAGGGCCATATTTATCATACTTTGGTTGTTGTATATTTGCGGACCCGAACTCTCATTTGTTCTGGTGCCTAAATTTATTCTCTATTTTGACAACATATCAATAGGCAGCTCCCAGTGATGAGATGTCCATAAAATCCATTTCGATTTAGATGTGCCTATGCAGAGACGCTTGATATTTCAAAACCAAATGTTGCTTAGAATCTTTGATACCCAGCTTGGTGTGCAAGGTATTGAAATTATTTTTTAACTCCATCATTGTTTATCCCCTCTCTTTCCGTAGTGTTTTCCATCTCATGTATTGGTCATCATAGTTACCAATGGGGTAATATTTCTCCTTGACAACATCCACAAAAAAATCCTAAGTGGGCTCAGCCCCATATATTCCAGACTCCTCCGTGGAAATTTTATCCCAGTAAGTTTCCCACCAATGTTTGACATGGGGGAGAGCCTTAAGGAGTGTGAAGGTGATATTTTCCCTGTCGGAAAAATTGTGAACAAAGAAATAACCTTCTAGTAGATTTAACCATTTTTCTAGGGCATTCTCATCTATCTGTCCTTCAAATACAAGAATATCAAAATTAACTTGTACCTCGAAAGGAGAGGTTCCTCCAAAGTTCCCTCTCGATGAAGACACGTCAATTGTTATCAGAAGGCATTGAAGGATGTGGGAAAAATTCTCCATCATTTTTTCCCTTTGTCGCATGAGAGCTTACTCAAGCAATAGATTAATAGGATCTTCTGCTCTATCATTTTTATTTTTTTTCTCCATGGAGGGTTTCTAGGGTGTGCGAGAGAGATTTTCCTAAAGAGATATAATCTCGAGAACCAACTTTCTATACTCAAACCTCGTCAGGGACATGCACTGAAAACGATCAAGAGAAGCCTTCTCTAATACCATTGATATAGATTATTTTTGGCATGAAATGAGAGTGAAGATATAATAAAGAAATGTACAGAGATATATAAAATATCTAATAATATAACAAATATATATCATAGATATAATCATAAGCACAAAGATACAATAATACACAATTTCTATTAATGAGAGAAATGTACAAAACTGTAGAAATACAGAGTGAAAGACTCGCTAGAATGGTGGCAGTTTATCTATGAGAAGAGATGTGATGTATACACTCATTCGCAAGAAGATTATTTTTAAAATGAGGCTTCAAAATCCTTTTTAACATAAATAAAATCCAAAACCTTAACCCTAGAAGATGAAAATCCAAAAGGTTTGTGAGCCCTAATGGGGGTAGTTGATACATCAACTTCCCAGGGGCATAACGTTTGCATATGATCTTCGTTTACAACATTCAATACCTCGTCAAAAAGGTCTATCCAATACATACAACTTCCATTAGGGGTCAAGAAATGTCATTGGAAACCCTTGACCCCCAAAAGTCCAAAAAAACGTCATTCAGGGCCTTAAAACGACCCCAGAAGTTTGGGACTCAAAAAACTATAGAAAACTACGAAAATGGAAAACTGTATGTGAGCCAATTGGAAGAGGTGGGTGGACACCAATATCCACCTAGATCAATCCTCCCTCCTTATGAAACAATGGTCTCCATTGCATTGAGTTCTCGAGGGAGAGGGGAAAGTGTTTGTTGAATCTGAATCTTGGTGAGTTGCTTTCCTTGTTGGAGAAGTTGCGCTACTTGGTTTGTGGAAGGTTGTAACGAGCCTGTTGTTGGAAAGGTTGAATATGTTCAACCAACCTGTTATATATTGGCTTGATTGGGAAGTACATAGGCACTATCGTAGGTGAATAAACAATATATTCTTTCTCTTCTGGATAGAAAGGTATTGGGCCAAGGATACAGTGGTTTCACTGTCTTTATGTTCATCTTTTGAACAGATTGTGAAGAGGCTGAATTTTCAAGTATAAGAGATTAACTTGCGGCATTGTTTTGGTGGGAGAGTAGTCACAACTACCTTTGGTATCCTATAGAGTTAACCCCCCAGAGTAACAATGACACTATGGGGTCGAGACTCATAAATAGCATGAAGTTTCCACATATATGGTTGGCCAAAAAGAACATCACAGAAATCAAGAGGGGAAACATCAGACAATACCTCATCCTTGAAGGGATGGATTCCGTAGGGCAGGAAACATTGTTGGCTGACACAGAGATATCATCCCTGGTGAAGCAACCCAATGTTGTATGGTTTCGGGTGTGGTGTTGTCGACAATCCCAACGGTTTGACGACCTTTACTGAGATGAGGTTATTTTGGCATCCGATATCAACAATGAAATGAAACGGGGTCCCCTTCACCCACATCTGTGAATGGAAGAGGTTCCCCCCCTCTTCAAGATCTGTTGGTTCTTCTGGTTGAATTGTTGTGGTCATGACAGTAGCAGTGGGGTTTGCGTCGATGATATTTCTTCTCCCATTGTTTTCTGAATCAGAATTTGAATATGGGTTTGGCTCTTTTTCTTTGATCCCGACCACCAATGAATTTTTTGAGCGACATTCTTCGGTGTTGTGCCAGGGGATTTTGTGGAAATCGCACTACTTTCCAGTGTCTTTCTTCGTCTTTCCCTTACCATTTTTTTCATGTGGCTTAGGATGGTTTTTAGGAGGTTGTTTGTTAGGGCCATATTTATCATACTTCGGTTATTGCGGATTTGTTGACTCGAACTCCCATTTGTTCTAGTTCCTAAATTTCTGCTCAATTTTGACAACATATCAAAAGGCATCTCCCAATGATGAGATATCCATAAAATTCATTTCAGTTTGGATGTACCTATGCAAAGCCCCGTGGTATTTCAAAACCAGATGTCGCTCAGAGTATTTGATACCCAAATTGGTGTGTAATGTATTGAAATTATTTTTGAACTTTGACACTGTTTGGCCCCTCTCTGGTTGTAGTGTGGTCCATCTTATACTGGTCATCATAGTTACCAACAAGGTAATATATCTCCTTGACCGCATCCACAAAAAAATCTCAAGTGGGCTCATCCCCATATATTCTAAACTCCTCTGTAGAACTTTGATCCCAGTAAGTTTCCTAGCAATGTTTGACATGGAGGAGAGCCTTAAGGAGTGTGAAGGTGATCTTTTCCCTGTCGAAAAAATTGTGAATAAAGAAATAACCTTCTAGCATATTTAACCATTTTCTAAGGCATCCACATCTATATGTCCTTAAAATATGAGAATATCAAAATTAACTTGTACCTTGAAAGGAGTGGTTCCTCCAAAGTGGTTTCTTTATGAAGACGTTTCGACTATTATTGGCAGGTAATGAAGCATGCGGGAAAAATTCTCCATGATTTCATCCCTCTATCTCATGAGATCTTGCTCAAGCAACATAGTAATAGGATCTTATTCTCAATCATTTATATTTTCTTCCTCCATGGAGGGTTTCATGGGCGTGCTAGAGGATTTTCCTTAAGAGAGACAAGATCGAGACCCAATTTTCTATACTTGGACATCATCAAGGACATACACTAAAAAATGATCAAGAGCAACCTACTCTGATACCACTGATCTAGATTATTTTTGTCTTGAAATGAGAGTGGATATATAATAAAGAACTGTACAGAGATATATCAAATATCCAATAATATAACATATATATAATCATAAACACAGAGATACAGTAATACACAATTTCTATTAATGAGCGAAATGTACAAAACTGTAGAAATACAGAGTGAAAGACTCACTAGAATGGTGGCATCCTATCCTTGATAATATATGTGACAACTACTCTCATTCAAAAGAATATGATTTTTACAATGAGGCTCCAAAGGTACTAGACACTAGACAATGATTGCAACAATTACCTCTTTAAGACACTATACAAGTTACTTAGTTATGTCTGTTGCAAATTGCAACAGTAATCCAGTCTTATAACAAAAATAAGTATTTACAACAAAAACAAGATAAAGTGCTCAGAAATACCACAATTGACCACGAAAATTAAGCATACAACCAATAGAATACTATCCAATTTTTAGATTTAATTTTTGAGTGAGTTAAGCCACCTTTAGATGAATGTATGCAATAAATTAATGTTGTTTTAGATGGATGTAGAAATTTTTTATAAAAAAAAGAAATATTGTGAGTTTTCTAGGGTTAGCGTTATTATAATTAGTAGAATTCTTGAGAGTTTTGAGAAATAGGCCTTATCAATCAATTCACAACAAGAGTTTTTTTTAATATTAGTGCCTTTCTAGGGTTATGGAGTCTCAAATGCAACCAAGATTGAAGGGTGATCTACTTGAAACCAAAAGGTAGGATGTAAACCCTAAGGTGCAAGAACATTTAGGCCATAGGCTTTAGATCTTGAGGAGAAGGGAATATAGGGTGCAAGCACATTTGGGCCCTATAAATCATTTCTCCCTTCTTGTATCTTCAACTAGGTCAAGGATCAATTATCTAGGGATAAAATCCTAAAGTTCTAGTAGTTTAGAGATTTAGGGTTCTGACCCTAGCAAGGAAATTTAACCAATTCTAGAAAAATATAAACTTGTTATAGGAAGAAGAACTTATGTTCCTCTCTTAGGGTTTCAATAAGTAATACTTCATGCAACAAAATAGTAATTTCACCATAAACATCAATAGAATAAACAAGAATTGCATAAATTTACTTAATTCATCCGAGAAACCAAGAGAATTTCACCCTAATTGAAGAAATTTCCATCCAAAATCAACAAAATAACCATAAAAGATCATTTCCAAGCATAGTGTGTGAGAGAGAAAAGCTAGTAACCCTTAAGGGCCAAAAATTTCAGAAGTAGCACTTCACAAAATGGTGAGGAATGAAGATGAAATGAAAAAAGGTATCACTAGCTTTATTATATGAGGCTAGCACTCCTCAATTGTCCACATAACATAACATAAAAAAAAATGAGTGGGTTTGACCCCTCATTTAACCCTTTACAAATGCTAAAATGCAAAAAATAAATTACAAGAGGCCACACCTGTGAGACGTCAATCCCTCTTGGGCAAGGAATATGACTCCAAATTACATGTGGCACCAATCTAGAGAAAGGTGGCAGAAATATATGACTCTCCTCACCCCAAGTCATGCCAACCATCCATGTTTTCACCAAACCCTAACTACGTCAAACCCTAGAAGGTGATATCATCACCAAAATAGGGGCAGTGTCCAAGATTTGGGTGTTGTGTCCAGGTCCTAGGGTGTTGCATATCATATTTTTCATGTATCTAACTATATGTTGTTGCAAATTCCATGATCCTGGTGAATAATGAGCTCTGGGGTGCTCTGCCTAGCCTGTGGGGCTTCTATTCCATCTATGTTTCATCATGACTAAATCTTCTCCTACCAAGCCCATATGTCCATAGTTCAGGGTTCCAAGGGTGTGAGATCTTATGTCTAAGGGTGGTGAGTCATTGGATGACCCATTTCCCTCCATCACACATGCTAAAGTCTTGAAAATAAAGGTACAATGTCTTGGGTGCAATTCCAGGACATCCCTCAAAGAACCATGTCGGGGCCATCCAAGACAAATCAAAGTATAAAACATGGTTATTCAAGGTTCTTAAGAAACATTAGTCCTTAAAGCATGAAAATTAAGTTGAAACTTAAAAATAAGCCATGTAAGACAATTCACCTTAGTATCCCCTTCAAGCACAACACTAGCCCAGGACCTCGTGTGAGTTGACAAGTTTAAGTATGAGAGGGATTTCATCCAACCCTATTAAGTGTGCCACATAGATAGGAAATAAAATAACCCAAGTAGAGGGATAGGTCCCGAGAGTGACAGGAAATAAAGAAACCCTTCAAGAGTAAGTTTGATAGTGACATGGTGTCATTAAATCCATTTCTATGAGTTCCTTTGTGGAGGGTGTCCTTGCTATTGATTTTCCCCATATTTAGGCACTATTTTTTCCAAAACCCTTTATCAACCATATTTCTATTCTTCTTTATCATATTTTCAAATCATATTTTATAAGGTTTCAAGCTATAGCATTTCTATTTGGGACCGGGGTGAGCACTAAATGGGTAGATCTCAAGTTTGGATTGGATTTTGTTAGTCATTTTTCTATCATTACTTTCTTTCTTTAGCATTATTTTCTTATTCTATTTTTAGAAACTACAATCAAACTTTGGGCGGGCCTTCAACCCCTCTTCTCATGAGAGAATGGACCATGACCCATTACCAAAGTTTAGTACACTATGAGAGGCTCAAGGATGGAAAGTGTTAAGTATGGTAGGGAACAAAACATTACCCTTGTGAGGGCCCCCCAGTAGTACCCCTTTCTCCAAGCGGTGGCAATACGAGACTAGGGCATAGAATCTGAACACCAAGGTGAAACAAGGAAACTAACACAATTTCCCAAAACGGTGATCCATTATCAAAATTTAACCAAATATCCTCATCCACATGCCAAACAAATTAAGCACAACACTTTGCATGAAATAAGGACTAACATACCTCATGGTGGCAATGGCTTACCACCTCCCTTTCTCTAGGTTGCTTGGATGTGATGAGCCTTGGTTGACCTGTAGCTATAAAGGTGAATGAGAGGGGTTGTTGGGATGCCATCTGTGGACATGTTGATCATCATCATGGTTGGGATCATGTTCTCCATTGTGGGCCATGAGACATTATCTCCTCTAGTTACCCCTAGGTATGTAGGGATAACATAGAGTAATTTCAACTTTCTGTGGAACATCATTTTCTCTCTTCATGTTGTCTTCATCAATGATGGATATTTTCAGTGCATCATCATATCTTTTATACTTTCCTTCATTTACTTTCTTTGGTGTCTCTATATATTTTGAATGTTCTTTGGTGGTCATATAACTCTTATCATAACCAAGACCAGTTTTAATGAGTGGTGATCTTTGGAATTAGATGATACCATCTAATATTCCAGTTCTCTTTTAAAACTTCAAGCTTATATTCAACTAAGAAGATGACTTCTCCAATTCCTTTCTTATGGAAACAATTTCAGCTTCTAGTTTCTCGCAATTTCCTTCCTTTTCCTTCAGTTGGATTCTCATCACTTCTTTCACCTTTTTTCCCTTTTTCTAGTTGAATATTTAGGCTGATAATAGTATTCTCTATTTCTCAAGGATTTGTGACATTTTTTTATTTTGCATCACAATCCTCCTCTTCATATTTTTTCAATTGCTCCTTTTGTTTCAAATTATTTTTCTTAAGCTTCTTTATTTTTCTTAAGGCACAAATGAGTTCTAATTCAAAATCTACTTATGCATTTTTTTCTACATTTTTTTCCTCTTCTAAATACATCATTTATTTCCCTTTGTATTCATTTTATGATGTATCAATTTCAATTTCCATGTGTGCTCCCAATATCTACCTTCTAGTGGTCATACTGTTTTCAAAGGAGCCTTCTTGGATACCAATTGTTGAGCATACACTTATACTAAGAGGGGGGGTGAATCCATATAAGAATTTTTTTTAATTTTTCAAGCATTCATCAACCATAATAAAATAATCACATATTAACTAAAAAAACATGGAACATAATATTTACGTGGAAACACTTTTGGGAGAAAACCATGAAACTTCTATTTATAATTATTTGTTGGAACCAACCTACTATTACAAATATTTGTACCCACCAACCAACTAGAGAAACCAATTCCCACATGTACAAATATTGGTAGGAACCAACATACTCTTATAGATATTCATAGACGTGAATCTACTGGAGACACCAATCCCCACAACTAAGCACCAACTTAGCAAAAGACACCAATCTCTTACAGATCTTCATTGACACCAATCCCCGCCGCTAAGTACCAACTTAGCAAGAGACACCAATATCTTACATATATTTTTTGGAAATGTTGTTTTCATTGATGTAAAAGATAGGGGGATCAAAAAATATGTCCAAGATAAACGTTACAAGCCTAAAAATGTCCAAGATAAATATTGAAAGATGGAGATTGTTGAAAGTATTATTTTTGGTCAATTTGTATACCCTATCTTTCAAGGAATTTTTACCCTACACACCTATCTAAAATTGGATCACAATTTATATGGTTGGAAATATTTTTTTAAGACCTTTCCAAAGGTATATGGAATTACATATAACTCCCTAAGAATGAGGAGATATGAATTTGTTTGTCCAACAACCCAACTAGAAAATTGAGGTCGGCTCATTCAGTCTTTACAGGTCGGCCCGGAAAGTCGAGACAAAAATACTATAAATATAGGATATAATTTTTCATTTTTAGAGAAACAAAGAAAGAGATAAAGTATGAGGCACACTAAAGGTGTTGGGGTGTCTCTTTTGTATATAGAGATGTGCAAGATAAGTCTAAGGGACTTTCTATGGGTCTTCCTTATTCTCAAGGTATGCTATAAGGTTGGTGATGTTGTCGTGAGGTTGTGATGTTGATGTGTGCACTGCTATGAGGTTGTGATGTAGTCATGAGGTTTTGATGTTTCCATGTGTACTACTATCAGGTTGTGATGTTGTCGCAAGGTTGTGATGTTTCCATGAGGTTGTGATGTTGCTATTAGTAGATGTTGTCATCAATGGATGTTGTCAATAGTGGATGTTTTCATCGATGGATGTTGTCATCAGTGGATGTTTCCATGAGTGAATGTTGTCATCAGTTGATGTTACCATCAGTGGATATTTTCATTAGTGGATTTTGTCACCAATGATTACATTCTGGGAATGAATCCATGAGGCTTGCTAGGGTTTGAAGGATTGTCTGTGGAATGAATCATCCAGGTGAAGTTAGAAGTATTCTATGTATGAATATCGTAGATTCATGTCTACACATATCTTATTTAGTTGTTGCTCAGTTTAAGAGATTGGTGTCTCTAGTAGGTTGTTGCCTACATATTAATGAGTTGTTTCTTAGCTAAGGACGTTGGTGTCTCAAGTAGATTGGTTCCTACAATATTTGTAACAATAGTTTGGTGCCTACAAACATTCATAAAGATAAGTGTGTATGGTTTTCTCCCGCAATTCTTTCCACGTTAAAATATGTGCATTGTAATTTGAGTTTATATGTGATTATTGTTTCTCAGCTAATGAATTATTTATGAATGGTCAAATAAACACAAAATTATATTATAATGATTCGCACCCTCCCCTCTTAGTATAAGCATAAGTTCAACAATTAGTATTAGATCAAGTTCCTTTAGAAACAATTTAACCACTAGAAGTCAAATCTTGAGCACATATGGATTGTAAGGAAGGTCTCCCTAAAAATAGAGCTCTTTTTTTTTATGAAAAAAACTATGCAACATGAATTTAATAATGAGGATATATTTGGGAATCAGTTACAATAGGTTATACAGATAAATATGGGAAGGATTCAAGTGAAAACAATGAAAAAGCAATCGAGGTCATCTTGAGTGGCCTACAAGATTATGAGATTTTCAAGGTAATGAAGTGTACACCAACTAAATAGATTCGAGAAAAGATAAAAAAACATTTATGAAGAGAGATGCAATGAATATAAATACGGTGATTGTTCCTATTGTGAGTGATTGTTCCTACTATGAGTTAGAGACAAAAGAAGAACAAGTTGTGAGAAAGCTAAAAGGAGGATCTGGAAAATTAAAATAAATGGAAGACAATGATGATAAAGAAGAATCTCTCTCCATAACCATGGAAACAAAAATCATTGATGAAGAAAATGAATATTAAGAAGAAGAAGGCATTGATGGGGAAGTGAATCTTGAAGCATAACTCATTAGTTCCTTAGAAGAAATAGACAAACTCAGGGAAGATAATGTAAAGAAGAAGAAGCAATTGAAGATACATGAAAAGAAGGATCATGGCCTTGAAGAAATAGAGAAGACAATTATTATCCTGAAGACTCAAATAGAACAGGAAAAGAGGATAGAAGAAGTGGTGAGAAGCCAGCTGAAAGAAAAGGAAAAAAATTGCAAGAAGCTAGAAGTTGAAATAGTTTTCTTAAGAAAGGAACTAGATAAAACAACTAATCAGTTGAATAGAATATTGAATTTTGGAAAGAGTATTGAAATATTAGATAATATTCTTAGTTTCAAAAGCTCACCATTCAAAAAGGTAGGTCTTAGCGGTGATGATAAAAAGAAAAACCACAAAGGGAGATGCAAGCACTAAAGTCACAAATACATAAAAAAAGAAAATGAAGAAAAGCCTAAAATCTATGCTAACATTCTCAAAGGCTCCACCAATAATGAAAGCAATAGCAGGAAAGGAAATGTTGACCATCAAAAACCTGATTCTTCTCACAAGAACAACAATAATGAGTTTAGAAGAGTTGTTCCACCACGAAGACCTTTCACAAACCAGTACCAAAATCCCTTTCTTGGATATTGTTTTTCTTGCAATAACTTTGGTCATAAAGCAGTAGATTATAGAGCTTATGAAAGAAGTGATCATGTGAGAGATAGAAATAGAGGTTCTTACAAAACCTCAAAGGATGATTATGTGAGAAACAAAACTAGAAGTTCTCATGGGTTTGCAAACATAAATTGCAATTCATTTTCTCATCTACATGATATTGAATTTTATTAGTGCAATAATGATCTAGGTGGATATCGGTGGCCACCCACCTCTTCCCAATAGCTCACATACATTTTTCATCTTGGAAATTGTTTTCTATCTTCTTGGGTCCTAAAATTCTGGGGGTTGTTTTGAGGCCCTAAACAACATTTTTTGGGCTCACCACAGTCACACTATAAACAAAGTTAGTGTTGTGACCCAAGAGGGGCATATATATGGCTAAATGTATATGATATGAACAAAAGGGGGGGGCATATAGGGGCCTAAATGTACATGTAATGTGTAAATACATATGTAATAGGGTCATCCTAGTGATAAAGGGGCCTCGTGTGCAAGTGTGAATAATTATATATAAGAGATCATGTATTCATTATTCAGATGTGAATTGTGAAGTATGAAAGGTATTTGGTTATTTGGAGGGGGTTACCCTATTCTTTAAGGATTTATTGTGTAACTTATCTATATTGGAGTTGTGCTCCATTTTGACATTTTGTACATGGTGTGTAACTATGTTATTTTTTATATTTTGAGCATTTTGGATCATAACATTTGGTATCAGAGCTCAAGGTATTGGGGTTTCGCTGCTACATCTGAGGCACCTTGGAATTTTCACTATAATTTTTTTATGGCGTTTTAGAAGGAACCCCTTGGAGGATATTTAGTAGATGTATCAAGGTACGTATGGATCCAATTTCAGCTCCTGAGACCTTATACTTTCATACATATATCCTATGTAATATAGAGTTATGGAATCATCCTAAATTTAGTCATCTCATAATTTTCACTATAAATTTTTTTGTGTAACGTTTCAGACCCTAAAATCTAGAGGTTCTTCATAGAAATTATCCAGGTATCTGTGATAACAATTTCAGCTTCTGGGTCATCTTACTTTTGTAGATACACCTTGTGGAAGATAGGGTATCAAATTAGTCCTATTGACTAGTCTCAAGAAGGTGTTCCAGGTAAAACAATCATAAACTCTTTCCAGAGAATCCAAATTGAGTGAGACCAACTACATTGGATAGTGGTTAGTCTGTATTATTTATGATACAATTTTTATAATTTCATATCAATTATGTTTTGTGGGGAACTCGATACAAGTGATATCTTCTGGAAAGGAAAAAATCAACAAGGTGTGGGGAAGCTACCATAACTTCCACTTGGCACATCCAATTTTGGTCATACCTATGGAATTGCAGATAAGTAATTTCATAGGAATAAAGATTGCAATTTCAGACTAATAAGGGCTGAAATTGTAGAGATACATCATAAGTAAGGTTGTCCAGAAGGACAGGCTCCAAATCAAGGTTTCAAAGACATCAATTAAGAATCAATGGAAATACCTAAATTTATAGGATATGAAGATAAAGATGAAATCAATCTTATGGAATGGTTGAGGTTGGTAAAATAATATAATATGACTCCTAGGAAAGAAAGAGATTATTTTTTTGATGAAGCTTGGAAGTGGTGGATGAGTGTTGATCAAAATACTAGATGGCACTGCACATGGGAAGAATTTGAAAAACTCTTCTCAAATAAATGGATTAGGGATACAAAATGAAGGAAATGTATAGAATTCAAGATGAATTAAAATAAGAAAAGGAAGAGATTAAGAAGAAGGGTGAGGATATATCTAAGACAATATCCCTTAATGAATCACTCATTAAGGAGGTTAAGAACCTAAGGCAAGAAAATACTAGCAAAGGCAAGTGGGAAAAAGATGAATCAAGAGAAGATTTGAAAAAGAAACATGAAGAGATATGTAGATTATGAAGCCATAATAAAAAACTATTGGATGAGGTTAAGATATTGAAAGAAGAAAAGAAAAAATGTCAAAATAAAGAAGAAAGAAGAATCTTGGATGAAGAATCTACCAAAATACTGCAAGAGGAAATTTGCAAGAAGGTTGAAGAATCCTTAAATACAGATGAGGTAAAGTCAGAAATGCAAGCCAAAATTGAAGAAGGATGTCATAATTTGTTAGATGGGATCACATTGCATCTTCAAAAGGATAAAGAAGACAAGATTCAAGAAGGTCAATGGAAGATACTTGAAGAAGTTGAACTCCATCTATAGGATGTACATGACAAATATGATGGTATTATCTCAAAGGCTAGAGTAATCAAAGACCAAGCAAAGATGATCGAGGATTCCATTGTCATTGAAAAGAAGATAGATGAAATGCATGTGCAGAGTGAAGGAAGACCATCAAATGTGAAACTGTATCGACACCCTCATTACAAAGAAACATTTCAAGGAAGACAAGAAGGACGATATCAACATTATGAAGGAAGAAGATGGAATACTTGTCAATATTCATGGAACAAGAGATCACCAAACTACTCTTCAACAAGATAGTATTAGAGACCAACAACGACTACAAATTGGAGAAGCTTCAACAAAAATACATGGAATCAAAGGAAAGAAAATTATTCAACAACTAGAAACCAAGGATTAAGACCGAAAAGAAATGATTTTGGATGGATAGATCATCAACAATAGAATGAAGAGATAAGGAACATAAGAAAGTCATACTACTTGGTTTCATCACATGTGAAGCCTTTAAATGCAAAGCTTTGAGGACAAAGCTTGTTGAAGGAGGGTACTATGTTATTACCCAAGAGGGGCATATCTATGGATAAATGTATATGATATGACCCTAGGGGGGGGAATATAGGGGCCTAAATGTACATGTAATGTGTAAATACATACGTAATAGGATTGGCCTAGTGATAAAGTGGCCTCATGTGCAAGTGTGAATAACTATATATAAGAGATCATGTATTCATTATTGAGATGTGAATTGTGAAGTATGAAAGGTATTTGGTTGTTTGGAGGGGGGTCCCCTATTCTTTAAGGAGTTATTATGTAAATTATCTATCTTGTATTTGTGCTCCACGTTGACATTCTATACATGGTGTGTACTTCTGTCATTTTTTTATATTTTGGGCATTTTGGATCATAACAGTTAGAGTGTGAGGAAAACATGTGTATTCCTTGGATAGACCTTTACAACAGGCTATCGTGCGCCTAAAATGGAGATTTTATGCAAAATTTATGACCCCAGAAAGTTGATATACCAACTTAACCCATCAGGGCCCACATGAATTTTGGTGCTTCATCTCCTAGGGTTAGATTTTTGGATGTCTATGGTTTTATGATTACTTCTTGATGCTAAAAATGCCTGGAGGCCTCATTGTAATGTGATCAGGAGAATGCGCATAGATGCCACATCTCTTCTCATGGATTAGATACCACCATTTGAGAAATATTGTTTCATTATGCATTTTACAGTTTCAACGGATTTCTTTATTGAATAAAAGTTAAGTTTCACTGTATCTCTATTATTGTTCATTATATATTTGTTTTAATGTTATAGATATGTGTTTCATTTTTTTCCGCTCATAAATCCATATCAGTGGTATTAGAGAAGTTTTCTCTTCATTTGTTTCTCTGTGCATGTCCCCAACGAGGTCAGGGTATAAGCAGTTGGGACTCGAACAAATTGAGCCTTTGCAAGATCGGCCTTGTCAAACCTGATGGTCGCCCATGGAGGAAGAAAAGAGAGACTATGGGATAGGATATCCCTTTAAATTGTTACTTGAGGAACCTCTCTTGCGACAGAGGAATGAGATGATGGATAATTTTGTGCAAACCCCTCCATTAATTCCAAAAGGAGATGCATCTTTCTCGAGCAAAGGCGTCACCCCCTTGAAGGTATAGATTAATTTTGATATTCCTATATTTGAAGGTTATTATCCTCATTTTGTGGGATAAATAGGGAGATGATGTATCAAGGCCCTCAGGTTGCAGATATGGAGTGTCGAGAGACCACTTAACGAGCAATGTCCACTTGCACATATAGAATCCCACTCTATCACCACATTATGATCCATTGCTAGTGCATCCACTACACCAGCTAGCTTATGGAAGACAAATGGCACTTGCTCCATGCGGTACAAGTCAGGTATTGTTGTAGGTAATCACCCTAGTATTTGAGGCATTTAAACATGTTGTATTTAAGTTTCTTTTGATTATAGAATGCATGCTTGGACATTATGATTTTGACCCTGTTTCATCTTGGTGAGTATCATAGAATTCCTAATAAGTGGCCAAACTTTGGGGAATTTTTACAACTCGGGGTCCCTTGAGGGGTTATCGTACCATTCCTGGCCATACTTTCCATGTTCCGTTCATTTCATTCCCATCATATTGTCCTCTTCCAAGCCCTTTTACTTTAGTGACCCAAGAAGGGCATATACCTTATTTCATGGGAAGAAAGGGACAAAGGCCCAGAGAGATTGTTGTTGGATAAATATATCAAATACTAAATACAGACCTTCCACATGCTTCTCCTAGGGATCCCTGAGAAATAAATGATACACTTTTCTATAAGAAATGGGGGACCTACAAAAATAAATGATAGTGAATTCTTAAGGGGTTAGATGGAGGATGGGAGGTCTCATGATGAGCCGGAATATCATGATCATTGGTATTTGGTAGTATGACATTACCATCATATTTTCACCAAGCCAGGGTAGTGGTTCTCCATTACATAACTGAGAGAAAGGGGGTATCATCACAATCCAGCCTTCTCATTTCTGCAAGGTATTTGTGAATGACACCATCATTATATAGACACCAAGATAGGATAGTGGCCTTCAACTTGTTCCTTAAAACATGAAAAGAATATTAAGAGAAAGGAATATCTAAGAAGAAATAATGCCAAAAAGATGGGCTTGGAAAAAGTGCATCTGAAACAAATGTGCCACACAGCCTCTACAAAGACACCCATAAATCAGATAATACAAACCCTTGTATGTCATAAAACCCATTGAACTATGAAGTTTGAATCCCTTTCTAATTCATCATCTATTACATAACCTTGAAAGGCCATCCTTGGGAGCATCCCCTAGTTGAGGGTTTTGGTCTACCCAATAGGACTTTTATGACACCCCTCCCATACTTAAACTTGGTCAATTGTATAGCGTCTTAGAGCATTTGTTTAATTTTATGAGGTATTTTTGATGCACATGATTAGGTGCCTTTATTATTAGATGTGGTTTACTCTTATCATGATATCTTTGACTTGATATCTTTGGAGGGTGTACCCATTTGTTTTGCAAGACCTTTCTTGGTGGCCAGTTTTGGGAGAACAAGCCTAGCTTGGGCTTCCATGGGGAAAAATCCCAAAAGTTGGATGTTGTATGTCTGCACACCGAATTATAGATACATGCCTTTGGAGGCTTACATGGCATCATGGAGGGCCTTCCCCAAACCTTATTACCCAAATGACTTGCCTAGGAGAGGTAAAAAATCACTTTTTTAGGCTTGACGTCATGCTTGAGGGGGTTTGGTGGAGATGGAGTTATTACACATTGACAGTTGGAATAATTTGACTAGAGGAGACATGTATTTACTCTAGCACATGAAGAGGAGGCTCAAGGAGCCCCAATGACATCTTTCTTCTTCTCCAGTGACTTGTAAAAGTGTCAAAACATACCCTAAAGGGGTGAAGTCGTCTTACTTTTAGGGTTTCTAATGTGATAAGGTAAAAATTAAATATTAGTATTTGGTTCAAGGGGTGAGATAAGAGTTTTTGACCTCTTATATTATGTTTTACCCTTGATAAGTGGACAAACTATGTTTTAATACTTGTGTATAAATAGAGATCATGTGAATCTCATTTCATAAAATAACTCTCCCATTTGGAGAAGTACTTGCCTGAAATTTTTGCTACCCTTGGGTATTTTCTCTCTCTTTTTAACTTTTTCATGGTTTACTATGATACTGGTGGAAGGAAGTGGTGAGATACCTCCTATGGATCATTTCTCTTGCATATTGGTGGATAATTCTTGGTAAAGTAGAAGTTTATCTTGTTGATTCTTGCTCTAGTTGAAGGGTTTCATCTTTTTATTGTCTTTTTTTCTTAGTTGCAAGGTTAACTAGTTGAATTTATTGGGGATTATAAGTGCATACAACCCCACTAAGCTCATCAAGATTTTTCTTGGAAATAATTTATTACTTAAGGAAGTGTTAGGAGAAGTAAAAGGGCTTACACCCTTTTAGCACTTTCCTAGTTAGATTTACATTCCTTGGGCAGTAAAAGGGTTTACACCCCCAAGGAATTAGTATAGTTAACTCACTCTTTTACTCCATACCCCAATAATCAAGGCACTAAGCATTTATGTTTTTTCATTGAAGAAATAAAATAGTGCATTGGGAAACGTGAATTTTCATCATTTCAACTTTATGCAATTTGGGTTTTGTTCCTTGCGCCTAGAGAACCTCTTAGCCACTAGGGAATCCCCTATAAAGGGTTATTTATTGATGATGTTATAAACTTTAATTTTCATCCATTAGGGATGCAGAAACCCTAAACTTCTTTCACTCATAACTTGTTTTTCAACCATCAAAATTAGCTAAGAGTTTGCCACTTTTATCTACTTGGTCTAGCGCAAATTTTGGGTGGATTCTTTGTGAGTTTTGGTGGTTGAATTAATTGTTGTAACAAAAATTTTACTACAACGATAAGGAAGAAAAATATTTCTTCAAACACCTATTATTACAACCTTCTTTCAATTGCTAAAGTCTAATGCTATCTTACTTGGGTTGATCTAGATATTTCTAGTTTATCTCTTTCTCTTTCAACTAGACTTTTAACAACTTATTTTGCATCATTCATTATCATTTTTATTTCTGATGTATATTGTTACTAACTTATTCAATTAGGGACAACAATATTAACTTGATTTTCCATCATATACTTGGGCTTGTATCATTGTTTTCATTGTGTCTCGGAAAAGTACAATCAACATTTGCAAGGTATACTACTTCTTGGCAACTCTTGGCTACCATCAATACCTTACTCAATACCTTATTCACACATAGAAACTTGACCTATAGGGGAATTCATTCACACATCACACTTTCCATCTCATTCCCCCCTAGGGTCAACAGGATTCCCCCGTTGAGGTGACCACCTCACCTCTAATGTGATAGGAACACCTGCCTAAGGTGACAGTGGGTAGGTGCTATCTTAGTTGTCACCATTTGGTGGTTGGGTTGGGATTTTCCCAACCTAAATATTTTGTGATAACATTTTGGCATTGTTTTCGGGGAGGATTTTGAATCCTCTTCTGAACCTTAATGACACTTTGGCAAGCTATCCCAAAGCATTTACTCTTATCTTGTCTGGCGAATCCATTAAAGAATATTCCCTTTTCCATCCTTGATGAGATCTTCTTGAAGCTCATCTGGTGACTCCATTGATTTATTAACCTAAGTAATGGAACCATGGACTTATGGGACTTACCATGGGATTTCCATAAAGTCTATCCTTCTTTGGATGTTCATAATTTCCCTCGATATCCAAATCATTGCTCCCCAGAGTGGAGGGAAAGTTTCCCTGAATTTAATGGTGATCCAACTTTAGCAGACACTCATATCGTCAATTATATGAAGTATGACTCAAGTATAAATGTATTGCATGAAGATGTACTAATGAAAAATTGTGTATCTTCTCTAGAAACAATTCAAAGGAATTTGTTTGCACACTCATGTGATATGAAAAGTATCTAGTTTTCTACAAATCTTGTTGAGTAATTTATCAAACATTACAGACCAGCCATTCGGGATTTACAAGATGTTTTCCATGATCTTGAAGATGCTCTACGGATAAAAGGTTTTATTGTGGATAATGAGACATTCGATGAAGATGAAGTGATTGTATCTTCCCTTCCACTTGATGAAGACATCCAAGCCCCTATGAGTCATGAACCTTTTGAAGAACCTGATGATGATTTGTCACATAACTCTAGAAGTGAAGAAGTATTAGAGGATCCCTTGAATATGATATATCCTTTTTAAAAATGGAAAACAAAGAACTTTGTAGTAAGGATCAAGCCTCTTGTAATGATGAGGTGATGGAAGAACGTGCCCATGAAGAGAAAAAAGAATCATTATGAAGTGCAACATGTTGAGGAATCATTATCCTTGTTCCCTCCTGATGAAGTTGAGGTTGTCCAGTCGTTCTCTCCTCTTGTTCATGAATTTGAAGAAGTAACTAGCCTCAGTGAATAATTTGAAGATCATGTTGAAGTCACCCCAACCTCTTCTCTTCCTGCGCATAAAGAAAAATAGCTAGTCATTTTCATTCATGCTAATGATCTTATGAAAGAACCTTTATATATTATTAAGGAGCATATAGACACATTCATATAGACTCACAGACACAGGTGGGATATTGGTTGTCTCACTTTTGATAGAGACCCTATTTACGACATTGAGGGTGGTCCTCAAGAAAAGGGGTTTGAGTTGTCATATTCAGATGACTACTTTTCATATGTATATGATTCATATGTTTGGAAGCCTGATGATGACATGATTACACATCTATTTGAGGATGCCTGGTCACATCATTTTCAGGATGATTTCCAGTCATCTCTAAGGACTCGTGATGCATATCTTTTAGGGGATGCACACTTGTTGTGTGAGGACTCCCAGCCACCTTCATCCTCAATTTTGGAGGAATACCAGGACGTGGCCATCTCAAAGCGATCAAAGGTTCACTCTACAAAGAGGAAGTATTTTCATATCGAGGATTTATAGAGAGATTCAAAATGGAGAGGTCATTTTTTTCTTTCTCTAGACCTGATGTAGTCCCTTACCACATATCTTCTCCGAGAATCCCTATAGTCTTCTTCTGATCTCTCATGTCCTTTCAGTATTCAACAAGTTGTGGATATTTTTGTGTGAATGAAGGTGAACCATAGTCTATATATGATAGTCCTCTTTAGATACAGGTTGATCAAGCTTCTGGATATGACTTCAGGAAGGATTCCTTGGATTATTAGAGTTGCAGATATTATTTCCAGCAAGATTTCTTCTCTCCCACCCATCTCCATGAGTTTCATGACACGATTGATTATGTATCTATTTATGCTCATGATAATTATGTGCTTGACTTATCATTATTGTTTTACATAATCAATAATAGGGGGAGATACTTTGATGGGATGATCAACTGGTTTCACTAGTTGTATGACTTCACCTGACATCATCTATCGCTTGATATTCAGGGTCCCAATGCCCCCAGGTAAGTAAGTAGGTCATATTTCTTTCCTTGCACTTGCATATTGATTGCTCATATTAGTTTAGATTCATTTCATATTTCATTTTTATCTATTTTCAAATTGATTTCATGCTTAGTTTAGAAATTTAAAAAAAAATGCTAAAATTTTCTTTTATATATTAGTTCCCATTTGGATTTTGATGTATATGGACGAAGGGTGATAGAACCACCCTAGTTTTTATGTTTTTTTCTTTTAGTGTAGGCACGGGTCTACTAGGAGATGATGTGGTTCTCATGCACTCTACAACTATCACATGTTCCCAGGTAGGAGCTAGATGTTATCCCCATTTTGTGGGATAACTAAGGAGATGATGTCTCGAGGCCCTCAGGTTGCATATATGGAGTTCCCATATACCACATGACTAGTAGTGTCCACTTTCACATACGAAGCCCACTCTATCACCACATTCTAATCCATTGTCAATGCATCCACCACACTGGATAGCTTCTGGAAGGGATATGGGTCTTTCTCCATGCAGTACAAATTAGGTATTGTGGTAGGTAATCACCCTAATATTTGAGGCATTTAAACATGTTGTATTTAAGTTGATTTTGATTATACAATGCATGCTTGGACATTATGATTTTGACCATGTTTCACCTTGGTGAGTGTCATAGACTTCCTAGTAAGTGGCCAAACTTTGGGTAAGGTTTGCAACTGGGGATCCCTTGAGGGTTTATCATACCATTCCCTACCATACTTACCATGTTCCGCTCATTTCATTCCCATCATATTGTCCTCTTTTAGGCCCTTTGACTTTAGTGAACGAAGAAGGGCATGTACCCCATTTCATGGGAAGAAGGGGATGAAGGACCAGAGGGATTATTGTTGGATAAAAAGATAAAACACTAAATATAGACCTTCCAGATGCTTCACAGAGGGATCCCCGAGAAAACAATGAAACACTTCTCTATAATAAATGGGGGACCTACAAAAATAAATGATAGTGAATGTTTAAGGGGTTAGTTGGAGGTTGGGAGTTCTCATAATGAACCAACCTATCATGATCATGGGTATTTAGTGGTATGGAATTACCATCATCTGGTCACCAAGCTAGGGTAGTGGTTTTCAGTCACACAACTGAGAGAAATGAGGTCTTATCATGAGCCAACCTTCTCATTTCTGTGAGGTATTTGAAATCTTATACTCCAACCTCTTATGATTGCAAATGACATCATCTTACTTTTAGGGTTTCTAATGTGTTAAAGTGAAAATTAAATATTATTATTTGGTTCAAAGGGTAAGATAAGGGTTGTTGACCCCTTATTTTATGTTTTACCCTTTCTAAGTGGACAAACTATGTTTTAAGAATTTTGTATAAATAGAGATCATGTGAATCTCATTTCATAACATAACTGTCCCATTTGGAGAAGTACTTGGCTGAAATTTTTGCTACCCTTGGGGATTTTCTCTCTCTTTTTCATTTTGTCATGGTTTACTTTGCTATTTGTGGAAGGAAGTGGTGCACTACCTCCTATGGAGCATTTCTCTTGCATATTGGTGGATAATTCTTGGTAAAGTAGAAGTTTATCTTGTTGATTATTACTCTAGTTGAAGGGTTTCATCTTGTTATTGTATATTTTTCTTAGTTGCAATCTTAACTAGTTGAATTTATTGGGGAGTATAAGTGCATACAAACCCACTAAGCTCATCAGTTTTTTTCTTGGAAATAATTTGTTACTTAAGGAAGTGCTAGGAGAAGTAAAAGGGCTTACACCCTTCTAGCACTTTCCTATTTATCTTTACTTGCCTTGGGGACTAAGATGGTTTAGACACCCAAGGAAGTAGTATAGCTAACTCACTCTTTGACTCCATAACCCAATAGTCAAGGAACTAATTATTTACTTTTTTGCATTGGAGAAATAAAACAGTGCATTAGGAAGCATGTTTTTTTGTCATTTCAGCTTTCTTCAATTTGGGTTTTGTTCCTTGTGCCTAGAGCACCTCTTAGCCACTAGGTAATCTCCTCTAAAGGGGTATTTCTTGTTTCTGTTATAAACTTTCATTTTCAGACATTAGGTCTGCAGAAACCCTAACCTTCTTTCACTCATAACTTGTTTTTCAACTGTCAAAATTAGCTAAGAGTTTTCCACTTTTATCTACTTGGTATAGCACAAATTTTGGGTGGATTCTTTGTCAGTTTTGGTGGTTGAATTTACTTCTGTAAAAAAAAAAATCTATAGACATAAGGCTGAAAAATATTTCTGCAAACACCTTTTATTACAACCTTATTTCAATTGCTAAAGTCTAATGCTATCTTACTTGGGTTGATCTAGATATTTCTAGTTTATCTCTTGCTCTTTCAACTAAACTTTTAGAAACTTATTTTGAAACAATCATTATCATTTGTATTTCTGATATATACTATTACTAACTACTGAAATTAGGGATATCAAGATTAAATTTATTTTCCATCGTATTCTTGAGCTTGTATTTGTTTTTTCCTTTTGTCTCGGGCAAGTACAATCAACATTTGCAAGGTCTACTACTTCTTGGAAACTTTTGGCTACCATAAAGACCTTACTCAAGCCCTTATTCACACATAGAAACTTTACATATAGGGTCATTCATTCATACATCACATGTTCCATCTCATTCCCCCCTAGGATCCCTAGGATTCCCCCCTTGAGGTGACCACCTCACCTCTAAAGTGACGGGAACACCTACCTAAGGTGACAGTGGGTAGGTTCTCTCTTGGCTGTCACCATTTGGTGGTTGGGTTGGGATTTTCCCAACCTACAACTTGTGTGAAAACAAAGGTAAAATAGATGTGGATGTTGTAGACAAATGGTTAACCCTTCTAGAAGATTTTTTTTTCCATAAATTTTTTGATAAAGAAAAGATTACATTGGCACTCCTTAATGTCGTCCCCCATGTCAAATATTGGTGGGGTAATTTCTGTGAGAAAAAGACAATAGAGGAATATTCTACATTACTTTTAGTCTCACCCACTTGGGGTTCTTTCAGGGATGTTATTCAAGAACAATAATACCATATTGGAAGTTATGAAAACTTATATACAAGATGGACCACACTGCGGCAGGAAAGGGACCAAACAATGCCAAAGTTCACTAATGTCTTCCATACCTTGTGCACCAAGATGGGTATCAAATAATCAGAGAAACATATGGTTATCAAGTACCACGACGGTCTGCATAGATGCATCCAGAAAGAAATGGAATTTCAAGACATCTCGTCCTTGGGGGTGACCTATTGATATGTTGTCAAAATTGAACAAAAGCTTAAACAAAAGATGCAGTAGTTTGGGTCTGTGAACCCCTCACAACAGAAGTAATTCAAAGCCATCCCCAACAAGCAGAACAAAAAAAATAGAAAGGATGAACAACCTTAGTACAACCAGTCTAAGCCACAAACAAATAAGGACAATGGGAAGACAAAGAGAGACACTAGGAAGTGGTTCAAGTTCCATAAGATCCCCTGGAATAACACTGCAGAATGGTGCTAAAAGAAGTCATTGGTGGCCGAGGTGAAAACCTCTAAATCAGATGTGGGTTATGAATTTGAGTTAGAACTAGAAAAAGGGAGAAAGATCATTGACACAAAACCTAGTGCCACCATTGCTACCACCGTGATATAGATTGGTGAACCTGATAAAACAAAGGAAGGTGAGCGCCTCTTTCATTCAAAGATGTAGGTGAAGGGTACTTCGTTGCACTTCATCGTTGATAGAGGTAGCCAAAAGAACCTCATCTCAGTAGAGGTCGTCGAGTGGTTGGCTCTGTCAAAAACACCGCACCCACAATCATATTCCATCAGATGGCTCTTCCAAGGGAGTGATCTCTACATTAGCCAACAGTGTCGCCTACCCTACGACATCAAGACCTTCAAAGATGAGTTATTTTATGATGTCGTTCCCCTTGAAGTTTGTGATTTTATTTTGGGGCAACCTTATTTATGGAAACATCATGTTGTATATGAGTCTAGGCCTCATAATTTTATTATTAGTTTGGGCAGGATACCCAAGGTATTCCCACCTACTACCATTTCCTTGATCACTTCCAAGAAGTGCAGGAAGGTCAGCTCTCAGACCAAGAATTTTGTCTTCTTTGCTATTCTCGCTCAAAGTGAGTGGAAGTTTGAATCCATATCCATGGCCTCTGTGACAGGTCTCTCCATGCAGCAAAAGTAAGTGGATAAGGTCGTGGAAGAAAATAAATACATCTTCTCCTGGCCCACTAGAGTACCTCTACACTATCATATCAATAATTCAATTGATTTGACCCCTAGCGCACTACTACCAAATGGGATAGTCTATCATTGCTCTTTGTCAAAAAATGATTAAATCAAGCATTAGATCCAAGAGTTTCTTGAAAAGGGGCACATCTAACCAATATCATCATCTTTTGGAAGCCCAATCATGCTTGTGCAGAAGAAATATGGGACCTGGTGACTATGCATTGATTATCGGGCCTAAATAAAATTATAGCCAAGAACCAGTACCCAATTCCCCAAATTGAATATCTCCTTGACCATATAAAGGGGGCCAAATACTTCAGTAATATTCATCTGAATTCCGGCTACCACTAGGTCAAAATAGAGTATATCGATGTATGGAAGATTGCCTTCAAGTTCAAATAAGGTCTTTTTGAATGGATGGTCATTCCCTTTGGTTTGAAAAATTCCCCAACAAATTTCATGAGGATGATGGACAATATCTTGTGGCCTTTCACCAATTATTTTTTGGTGGAGTATTTGGATGACATCCTCATATTCAACCAGAGTTGGGAGGAACACTTGTAGCATATTCAAAAGGTTCTGCACACTTTGCAGCAACACAAGCTATATGAAAATTTGGAAAAATGCTCCTTTGGGATGAACATGGTCCAGTACCTAGGATACATTGTTTATAAGCATGGGGTGCATGTCGATCTAGTAAAAATGAAGGTCATTCATGAATGGCCAGCCCCAACCACACTCACTTAGCTTCATAGCTTCTTATTCCTTGCCAATTTCTATCGCATGTTCATGTTGGGATTCCCCCACATTGCATGGGCCTTAGCCAAGTGACCAGGCGTGGTGGGAAGGAAAATTTCAGGTGGGGCCAGTTGCAACAAAAATCGTTCGATGATTTGAAGCAACACTTTTTCTCAGCCCTGGTGCTCTCATTACCCGACCTGCAATAGCCTTTTGATATTGAGACATATGCTTTAGACTATGTTGTGGGAACAATTATCACTTAGCACAGACATCCCCTAGCCTATCATAGTGAGACACTATCAGATATCTTCCATTAGTACCCCATCTATGAAATATAAATGTACTCCATTATACAATCCTATCGCCAATGGAGGCATTACATTCTCAGGAAGGAGATAGTCATACACACTGATCATAAGCCTTTGCAGTTCATACAAGCACAAGGAAAATTACAGAATGATCGCCATCAGAATTGGTCCACATACTTGCAGTAGTTACATATCAACATCAAGTATAATATATGGAGAACCAACCACGTCGTTGAGTGCCTTAGTATGGCTCCATTTGTAGCACTAACCATGGTGCTACACTCCTGCAGACATGAGACCTCTAGATGGCCCCAAATCTACAAGAGAGATCCTGACTTCACCACTACCTACCATATGCTGGGAACAAACACAGTTGTCACTAATTTCCATCTTCAAGGAAAGTTGTTGTTCCATATGAACCATCTCGGTGTCCCATAAAGCGAGCGAGCGAAGATGATTTGGGAATCTCACTAAATTCAGGTGGCAGGACACTTCGACGTAGAAAATACAGTGGCAGTGATGCAACAACATTTCTATTAGACGAAACTTCAATAGGATGTGAGAAAGTATATCAGGTACTGCATGGCCTATGCCATTACTGAACTGGCCATTAAGACACAAGGCATGTACACCCCTTTTAATACTCCCAGTAGGCCCTTGGAATCCATCTCTATGGAATACATGTCAGGATTTCCTTCAACCCAGTAGATAAATGACTATGTTTTGTGGTTGTTGATCAATTTTCTAAGATGGCGATTATGGCCTCCTACAAGAAGAGCATCACAGTGGAGGCTACTTCCAATCTCTTCTTCGAACAAGTGTGGGTACATTTTGGGATACCACAAACCATCATATCAGATAGGGACAATCATTTTCTCATCACATTTTGGTCGATCCTCTAGCTATGGCTAGACACCAAGCTCACCAAATCCACTTCCTTCCACCCCCAAACGGATGGCCAAACCGAGGTCTTCAACATGATGATCATGCATATTGTGCATGTAAAATTCCAATCATCCACACACATGGGATGAGAGTCTTCCATATGTTCAACATAGTTACAATAGACCCATACATGGCTAAACCGACCACTTCCCCTTTCAGGTGGGGTTGGGATTTCAACCATTGGGTTCCATGTATGTTTCACTACCCCTTGCGTCCACACATACAAAATCATCCCATTCTCAAAACAAATCCGAAAAATCCATCTAGTTCATTGAACGAATCCATCACATCCAACAACGGGTTCAAGGTATTTTTCACAAGTCCAATGCCAAGTGCAAGCAGTGCCATGGTCAACAACAAGTTCCACACAAGTTTCAGGTGGGAGATAAAGTTTGGTTTCACTTGCAGAAAGAACACCTTACAAGACCCCATCGGAAGCTTCGTCTAGTCCGCTATAGACCTTACACCATCACCAAGGCTATGGGTGACAATTATTTTGAGCTCAACATTCGCCCCTTCCTTGGCTTGCACCCTATGTTTAATGTGGATCTCCTTCAGCCAAACGTTCTACCATTATTGGACACCTCAAAGATAGCAGAATAGTTGACACCGATAGAGCTCAACCATGAATGAATGGAACACACATCCACTAATCATATCTTGGACACACAGGTCAAGGGAAGTTGCCTATAGAAGCTTCATATTTATCGTGTTTTCAAAGAGGGGCATCTCTTGCACCAAGGCAAGTGGCTCACCTGGGGCTAAATTCAACAAACATTTCCTCATCTTATGGGAGGACTCAAAAAAATGGAGACCATTGGTTCCTAATGGGTTAGGATTGATATAGGTGGATATCGGTGGCCACCCACCTCTTCCAACTAGCTCACATATAATTTTCATCTTGGCATTTTTTTCTAGATTTCCAGGTCCTAAACTTTCAGGGTCATTTTGAGGACCTAAACTACGTATTTTGGGCTCGCCACATTCATACTTTAGACAAATTCCAAGTGTGTTGTAAACATGTATTTATCATATAGACCTTTCCAACAGGCTATCATGTGCCTAAAACGAAGATCGTATGAAAAAGTTACGACCCCAAGAAATTGATGTACCAACTTACACCACCGGGGCCCACATGAATTTTGGTGCTTCATCTCCTAGGGTTAGGTTTTTGGATGTCTAGGGTTTTTTTATTACTTCTTGATGCTAAAACGTCCTAGAGGCATCATTGTAATGTACTCAAGTGAATGCACATAGACACCGCATCTCTTCTCAGGGATTAGCTACCACCATTCGAGCAACATTGTTTCATTCTGCATTTTACAATTTCAACAGATTTGTTTATTGAACAGAAGTTAAGTTTCATTGTATCTATGTTATTTTTCATTGTATCTCTATTTTATTGTTATATATATTTGTTTCATTTCGTTTCGATCATAAATATGGATCAAATAACTACGAGAACATAGCATGTGATTGTATAATAAGTATGATAAAGTCTCCTAAACAAAAGATGGAAGAAGATGTTCTTACCAAACATAGAGAAGAATACACCAGAGTGTAGAAAAGGAAGAAAGAAGAACTGAAGAAGGAATAATGTGGACTTGCACTTTATGATCAAAATGAAGGGAACCAATGATACATTGACAATGGATGCTCAAAACACATGACAGGGGACCAGACCAAGTTTCTCACCTTGAAGGAAGGAAAATGAGGCAGTGTTACTTTTGGAGATAAGGCTTCTGCAAGGATAGTTGGAAAAGGTATTATTAGTCTTGATAATGGAAAGAGTAAGACAAGAAATGTATTGTATATTGAAGGGTTAAATTGCAATCTTCTAACTGTCATCCAAATGTGTGATCAAGGTTACAATCTCTAACAAATGAAAATAGAACCTCAAGACATGTATACATACTTGATAAAGTCAAAGGAATTTTTTTTTGTATGGAAATAATACATCTTTCATATTGTCAGTAAAGGGAAGCACAAGATCAGGGGGAGTATCTCTTTTCCATTGATGTCAAAGGGGGGGAAGTTTCAAATAGAGGAATAATTGCATACAGAAGGAGAGTTACAGGCATGGGAAGTATTACATAATTGACTAAGGGGTGCCATCAATGACCAAAGGGGAGCTTGTTGTAAATATTTTTGGCATTGATTTCAAATATGGGGGGATCCTACAAGATGTACAATATAAATATTACAATACTATAGATGCCCAATATAAATATTGCAATATGGAGATTGTTGAAAGTATTATTTTTGGTCAATTTGGATACCCTATCCTTGAAGGTATTTTTACCCTACATACCTAGCTCAAATGGGAGCACAATTTATATGGTTGGAAAGATTATTTCGAGACCTTTACAAGTGTATATGGAATTCCATCTAACTCATTATGAATGAGGAGATATGAATTTTTTTGGTCGACAACCCAACCAGAAATTGAGGTCGACTCAGCCAGTCTTTACAAGTCGGCCCAGAAAGTGGGGATATAATTACTATAAATATAGGATATATTTCTCATTTTTAGAGAAACCAATAAAGATATCAAGTTGGATGTGTGCTAAAGGTGTTGGTGTGTGTCTTTGGGATCTAGAGTTGAGCTAGATAAGTGTAAGGAATTTCGATGGGCTTTCTTATTCTCAAGGTATGTTAAAAGGTTGCGATGTTGTTGTGTTCACTACTGTGAGGTTGTGATGTTGTTGTATGAACTACTATGAGGTTGTGATGTTGTTGTGATATTTTGATGTCATTGTGTGCACTATTGTGAGGTTTTGATGTTTTCGTGAGGTTTTTATGTTGTCGTGAGTAGATGTTTTTGTCAGTGGATGTTGTCATCAGTGATTACATTATGGGAATGATTCCATGAGACTTGTTATCGTTTGAAGGATTGTCTGTAAAATGAAGCATGCATGTGAATTTAGAAGTATTTTGTGTATGAGAATCATGGATTAGTTTCTATACATATATTATTGATTTGGTGCATAGTTGAGGAGATTGGTGTCTCCAGTAGGTTGGTGCCTGCATCTTGTTGAGTTGGTGCATAGATAAGGATATTGGTGTCTTCAGTAGGTTGGTGCCTACAATATTTGTAATAGTAGGTTGATTCCTACAATCTTTGTAACATGAGGTTGGTGCCAACAGATAATCATAAAGATATGTTTTTTTGTTTTCTCCCACAAGGGTTTCCACGTCAAACTATGTGCATTGTGATTATTATTTCTCAAATAATGAATGATTGATGAATGGTTAAATAAATTAAAAATATATATTATATTGATTCACCCCCCCTTAGTATAAAAATATAATTTCAACAATATTCATAGACATTGATCTACTAGAGACATCAATCCCCGTCACTAAGCACCAACTTAGCAAGAGACACCAATCCCAATCGCTAAGCACCAAATTAGCAAGAGACACAGACCTCTAAGCTTCACCAACCTTCACCAAGTTTGATTCCTATTTCTTCCTTCACTAGGTCTTCTTATTTCTTCTTCCTTTACTAGATCTACTCATTGCTTCTACCTTCACCAGGTATTCTCACTACTTATGCCTTTAACAGGTCTGACCAAAATTGCAATTTCCAAATGGCAACTTTCCCAACTTGTTGTTTTGGGTCTATTCCCAATTTTGCATGCCACATATCCAATTTTGAACACATGAATCTAAAAATGTTATCTGAGGTACTTTTGTATGTCTCGTTTGTCTCTACAAAATCTCAAGGTATGAAACATCCCATAAAATAAGTTATAGCAAAAGTTCCAAGATGACTTTTTGAAACTAATTTCAGGAGCATTCAGGGAACCTAAATTTAATAGAGCATATCTCTGAAAGTGTAGAGAACCACAATCTCATATTTTTACCACATGTATACCAATATCTCTCCTTTTTCTATGCAAAATAATAGGGTCGGAAACATCACAGAAAACAAGTTATAGAGAAAGTGACAAGATGACTTGTTTGAAAGTGATTTCAGGAGAATTTGGAAAGCCTAACTTCCCCATAGCATGTCTCCAATATAGTAAACCAAAATATGATATTTTTACCACATGTACACCAAAATCTCTCCTTTGTCTCTGCAAAATATCAGGGTCTAAAACATACCAGAAAATAAGTTATAGAAAAAGTACCAATCTGACATGTTTGAAACTCATTTCATGAGCATTCAGGAACCCTAACTTCCACAGGTCATATCTCTGAAATTATAGAGAAAAAAAATATGACCACTTGTACACCAAGAGCTCTCCTCTGTCTCTGAAAAATATGAGGGTTTGAAACATCACGAAAAATAAGTTATAGCAAAATTTCTAAACTTACCTAATTTTACCACATGTACACCAAGATCTCTCCTCCATCTCTTCCAAATTTCAGGGTCTAAAATGTTCTAGAATTCTTTTTATCTAAAAATGTCAAGATGACCTGAAACTGATTTCACTATTCAATCTTTGCTAATCCATTTTTCACACACTAACTTTCTCTCAGTGCTTTCTCTTTTTATACCTTTTCATAACCCTTCATGAAGGTACATGTCCATTAATTAAATAATTAATTCCCAATACCATGGGAAAATACCCCAAACACATGGGTTTCAAATCAACATCATAACATTAATTACATCATTAATCCCTTGAAAACAATGACAATAATTCCAACACCGGTACATGCCTAGTTGAGTGGAAGGAAATCATCGACATTGAGAAATAAAATAACGAAACCGTCTCTCTCGAAATCTGTTGAGTTGTGTTGAATATCCCACATTGACCCTCCCCAACTAGACCAAGAGAAGGCTCACTACCTTTGATTCCAACCTCATTTGTGTAGGTCAAACCAAAATAGAAGAAGCAAAGGGGTATTTTCCCATATATCACTAGTAGACAAAATCGGGGAATTTAATTGTCAATTCCTTGAATTGAATGAGAAAATGTGAGAACTACGGAGGCCACATGTCATCCATCCCTACATGACCTATAACTATTGTTTCAATATTAAATCTAGCTGGGTTGTGCACCATAGATTATTAAGATATATGAGAGGTGCTTGGAACCCTATTTTTAAACAAGGAACCTTTCCTTAGTGTTGATGTCACCTTAGCCATGTAATGTGATTCAGCATTGAGTTCCAATTTGATATTATAGAAGAAAATTTTGTTGAAGTATAATGCAAGTCTCCTAATACGCTGAACTAGAGAATTTGTTTTTCTCCCCCGAGGATTGTCTTGTTCCTTAACAACTCTAATAACCAACAATGAGTCTCCCAACATTTCCAAGATTTTGATTCCTTCATCCTTGGGAATGACGAGGTTTCATCATAAGGAATAGGCTTCCAAAATATTCTTAGATATGTTCCCAAGCCCCAAAGCATAATTTACTATCTGATTTCCTTCAAGATCTTAAATAGTCGCCCCTGCTCCTGCCACCCCTAGGTTGTTTTTGGAAGCTCCATCAAAGAAGATCATGTGAGAGTGTTGTTGAGTATTCCAGGCTAATAAATCCAATGGTTGCATCCTTATCATCCAATATGGTTTGCAAAGGTCCCTGTTTCACTTGGAAAGGGAGTTGTATTGAACTATATTGAATTGAGATACCCAGGAGTTTTATAAATTTTCCATCTCTTGATCCAGGGATTTAATCCTTTCTTGCATATTTTCATATAGTAATGAAACGATTTTAGTTGTTTTTTGAATTGGTTCACTCATTTCAATATTGAAAATATTTTTATTCCTAGCAAGTCAGGTTTTCTAACATGTGAATTTTGGCAGCTCTTCCCATACCTTTAGTAGATTCACCTTATGCTTCAAATTCCCTTGATACATGGAATTCCATTGGGAAAAAAGTTTTTAGCAAGATTGATGCTACCTAAATCTATGACGAATACCCTATAACACATGTTCCCAGACTTCTTCATAGTCATTGCATTCAATAAATAAATAAATAAATAAATAAATAAATAAATGAGTAATTGTTTCTTCTATAGTGGTGCACAAAACGCGACTATGATGGGCTAGCTATTCCTATTTTATTGAGATTATCTATAGTAAGAGTTTTCCCATGTGCCATAATCCAGCTAAAAATTTTGATCTTAGGTATCCTGTTACTACTCCAAATTTCCTTCCAAATTGAATCTTAGGGAGGAAAAGGAGATGACTCCAGTTTTGCAAGATAGATATCCTTCACAGAGAAGGTCAAGCCCCCCCATCCCATTATATCCTTATCATTTTTATTTATAGGGGCACAACTAGACAACGCTTGAACAAAAAGTATCACACAAGGGGAGCAAGCGGTTTTGGGGGTGCTCCAAGGTTATATCTAGTCTACTTCCTAATGAATTCATCCTATTCTGAGATATCATATAGGGTCTGAAAATTATGAATTTCCATCCAAGCCTTTAGAGGTGACAATTCTTCCTTGAGGGACAGTTTGGGATTCCCATCAATATTTTCCTCCCATATCTTGACCATTTTCGCATTTCCTGGCACCCAAGTGAGATTCTTTGTAATGAGAGGGATAGCTTCTTTCAAAATATGTTGAATTGGGGATCCTTTAACCTATTTTAATGGGAGTTCTACACATATTAACATGGATCCTTTGTATTTTTTTTTCCATAGAACCTTTTTCTACCATTCCAATTTTTCAGAAATTATCCTCCACGACATATTTTCCCCCATTACCACATTCATCAATGTTGGGTCTCTTATTCCAAGTACTCCTTGATCCTTTGGGTTTCTGACCATTTTCCAATTGAAAAGACGATATTTTTTCTCCTTGGATCGACCTCATTTTCATAGAAATTTCATGATATGCATTGAGATCCGATTCGTGATGAATTGGGGTACCAAGAGGGTAGAGCATTGATAAAGGGGGAGGGATGATAACACTTCCTTGATTAGAAACACCCAAATGACTAGGTTGATCCATTGAGAGCCCCATTGATCAAATTTAGAGTTAAAGTTTTCTATAATACCATTCCAAACCTAAGAGGAGGATCTACTGAAGGAGATGGGGATACCCAAGTATTGAAAATAGGTCTAGTTCTCAGCCAAGGGAAACAAAAAAATCTCTAGAGATTTTTCACATAATCTGTAAATTCTTTTCCAGCCATATATTTGACATTTCCTTCTATTTATAGAACCTCCAAAAGAATCTATAAAATTTCCCAATATTTATTTGAAACACATGGATGTGATTTGGGAATTTCCACCCATTAACAACATTTTGTTTGCAAATTGACAATGTTTTTTTTTAGTCCTCTAACCATATGCACCCCTGGAAGATTCCCCACTATCCTTTCAAATTCCAATTTGTGGCTTAAAGAGTCAGTCAAAAGGATAAAAGGTAAGGGTGACAAAGGACACCCTTGTCTCAACCCCCTACTACTCTGAAAAAAAGAGGAAGGTCGACTATTAATGAGGGGGGGAATCCACAACAAGCTAATGCATGAGGATACCCACTAAATAAAAGACAATATGAAACCATTTTTTTCCTGAAAAGAAATAGAATGCATGACAAGGTCAAAATCATTGGCCATGTCCAACTTTATTACCATTCCTTTTTCCCCATTGCTTGACTAGAATGTATGGCTTCCTGCACTAAAACATTGTTATTGAAAATTTGTTTATTTTACATGAAGACGCACTACTACATATGTTTTTGAAAAAATCCACCTTATCGTCGGACATTACCCATTATTTCTCAAAATTTCGTTATATTTTTTTCTTGGTCCCCCGACATTTGTTGGACCTACGACATAGTTTAGTATTCATCGCATTTTCAAATTGTATTCGATGGTTTTCAATACTAATGAAATCACCATCGTGACCAACCATTGCCCCATAGCCTACCTCTGTGGCACCTACATGGCACTTCCATGTCAGCAACTTTTTATGTCATAGGTGTGTTTGGCACCTAATTGGGCCTTAATTATTCTAGATAGAGGGATAAAAATGTTTGTCACGGGATTATTATTCCTGCATTGTCTCAATCAATATGTCAATTATGTTTTCTATGATGGATAAAAGTGTTCGGCTCAGGCTAATTATGCATGTGTTGTCTCGATTGAGACATCAATTATGCCTGCTATGGGGGATAAAAATGTATGGCATGGGATAATTATGCCCACTTTTCCTCCAGATGTCAATTAAATGTGTGTTGGCACAGGGGGCACACCCAGGGTTCAACACTACAACAGTGCACCAACAAAACCCTAACTACCATCCCTTTCGGCAACACCTGCGAAGTAGATGAAGTCTCACCCGAGGTAGAGGAAGGGATGGTTGCAGGACTCAGTTGTTTGCAACCTTAGCTGGGACACATATTTTTTATTCTAACACTTAACAGAGCACTCAGCAGTTAACATTCATCAATAACCAGTCTTAGTTACAGTGCAGTTAAACCCTAATTACAGAGTATCACAGTACTCATTCAAAGCTAAGGTATTTAAGCACTAAGCATATGTACATGAGTCATATATAACATCCATCCATATTATTAAGCACTAATCATCAATAGATCATTCATATATATTAAATCACTAAAAAAGTAAGCACAAAAACACATCAATAAATTGCACAAATCATAGCAACACAACATGTACGTGGTTCACCCCCACCCTGGGGCTACGTCCACCAAATATTCTCTTCTTTATTATCCTTGGTCAAGCTTCTTATAGGCACATAGCATCCAAGTTATACTCCGCAAAAGACAGGATATCTGCACGCATTCTGCCAGATCCTCCTTCTTCTTACTAGGGTACAACACCAAGCCTTCACACAGTCTCTTACAGTTACTTGCACTAGCCTTGCAAGCCTCAAACAATATGCACAAAGCACTTACAACTCTCGATCACATAGATCCAACTCTATCTCTTAGCACATTGGCCTACCACCTCTCTCTTTCCCCTAATTAGATCACTTAGCTACTTATTTATACATTACAAAATAGGCCTAAATATGGGTAAACCCATGGGCCGACATCCCATACCCATTACATAATCATGAATCCCAAAAAGGGCCCTAAAAGGGGCTGAGATCCCATGATATCCACTTTGTCTTGTGCTATGCCTTTGACAGCCTGTCGAAGTCCCAAAATTAGATCAAACATGACCAAGAATCCTCAAAACTTGGTCAAGGGCCAACAATCCCCCAACACTCACTTGTGACTCGTACCGAGTCACTCTGATCTGATTAGTTCTGCTTCAAAAGCCTCAAGCTTAGCCTGAGCTACTTCAACTTGTTGTTGTGCCACGGCCTCCTATTCAACGAACTCTTGGATGATGGCTTCGTTGGCAGGTCCCTCTAGGCGATGTTCAGCTACAGTGATGACTTTCTCCAGTTCCTCTCCTTGGCCTTCGATCTCTGTGAACAGTTGGTAAGCCTCATCCTGTATAGGTTGGAGCCTCTGAGTTACTTGCATAACTATGCTATGAATAGTGTGGACCTGTTGTTGGGAAGTTTTCTTCTCTTAGGATCGCTTCATTCTTTCCACAGCTGATAGGGGCTTCAACTACGCCTATATTGTCTCTGTTTGTTGCTTCACTTCCTGTAATTGTGAGTCCATTGCCTTCAATTCTAGATTATCAGTGAGACTCTCATACGTATGGGCACTACGATTACTCAGTTTCTTTCATTCCATTGTAAGGGTTTTTATTCTTTCAACTACGCTTTGAGCAATTGCTTCTCTTTGATCCCTTACATCCTGCGGGGTGTCGGGTACAGTGCAGAGCTCTAAGTCTACTATTCATTGTTGTAGTTGTTGGATAGCTTCTATGAGCTGCTCTACTTGATGTGTGACTTGGTCTTCTACCTATGTTTCTAATCCTGTCACAGAGTGGAGGGATCTGTTGACTGCTTCTTTCACTTCGAGTTGCTATGTGAGCAACCATTATTTTTCTTAGCGTATCTGGGATTTCTCTTCTTCAAACTTTGCCTAGAGAGAAACCTTCTCTTGTTCTGCAACTCTGTGTTTTTCTATGATTACGCCTTGCACTTGCTTCAAGGACTGAGTGGCTTGTTCTGTTTCTTATTGAGAGTGACGAAGGCGAGCTTAAACCGCATCATCTAGTCGGCGAAGTTGGGTTGGCTCATCTCCCAACTCTGGTTCTCCTGATGGTAGGGGCACAGTGGACACTGCGCGGTTGGACTGAAGAGCCTATTATACCCCTAGAAATTCAACTTTAATTTTGTGGTACATTTCCCCCTGCTTAACTTATTGTTTCTCCATGATTTCTAGCGAAGCGTCTTTTAGGGCTGCTATGATGAAGTCAAAATCGTCGGTAGTGAGAACAGTCTTCATCTTGGTCACGGTGGCTTTTGATTTCTTCTGGGAAGAAGGTTTCAGGGGAGTAAACTTCCTCTTCTTTAGGGGATCGGTCTCATCTCTAGGTGGCGTTACTTCGCCTTGCTTCTATTTAGATCATTTTCCATTTATCTCTGCTACTTCATCATCATCCCCTCGGTCAGGTGATACTAAAGTAGTCTTTCCTGAGCCACTGCTTAAATCTTGGACCTCTTTGGTCTTCTTCATTCTGCTGGGTCTGTGTGTGTCATGTTATTTGTGCGTGGTCTCTGGGCTGTCAGGGTCAAATATATCTGCAGGGTCTACCAGAATAAGGAGGTCTGTCGACCAGTCCTTAGTGATCTCCTCAAGGTACTCTTCTGTGACTTTGTAGTATGACTAAAGTTTCTCCTTATGTTCATCGGCTCGCACTGTAATGTAGATGAAGTGTCGATCTGCACAGAATTTTATCAAGGGTCGGAACCTCTGTAGGGTGTTCAAATTCATGCGAGGTTCATCTTCGATGGATCTCTTTAGCTGAAGGTAATATGTGTGAAAAATAGCATTTGAATGCCATTGTTTGTTCATATCACTCGAGTACCAGAGTTTGATGAACATTGTAGCAAGCGGCTCGAATGGTTTAATATCCGAAAAGGTAGAACCTTCCGACATATCCCAGGCAACAAAAGCGATGAGGATCAGGAGACAGCTAAAGTGAAACTTGTAGCCCTTATCATGTGCTTCGCGGCAGTCTAGTTCCAGCTGATTAACTAGGTACTTCACCCAGTTCATCTGTAGACCTTCCACGCACTTCCCTGCGAAGTCAATGACAAATCCTGTGACCTACGTCGGTTTGTTCTTTCATACTAAATTTCTGGCTATTAGCTGGCAGGCTAGGCGCACTGTGCCATTCTGAATGGAGGCTACCTTGTAGCCTGGTGTCCCCTTTTCAACATCATCATATGTATCCTTGATTTTATGTGCTAGTGCGCGATCTGTGGCTTTTCCTAGATAGAACTTCGGCAGGTCGAGTCCTTTCATACTTAATCCAGTGATCCTATGGATCAGCGTCGGATCAACTGTAATACGGTGGTCTAGCCATAAGTAGCCGCCATGGTAACATGAAAGCAATAGCTTGACACAGGCGTTGACTTCCTGGTGCCTTCCAAAGTGTGGGATTTTCATTACATTTAATAGGGTGGACTGCGCAAGGTTCATTGTCCACGGTTGGGGGATTATCTTTAGTTCTTCCCCTTCATCCTGGTCAGGTATTTATATGGGGCGAGAATACTATAGTTCTTGTGATCTCCGAGATTGAAGTCACTGAACTTCAATGCTGTGATCTTGTCCTGTTGCACTCAAGTTGTGTGTATCCCCTTCGGGAGGTATGCAGTAACCATGGAGTACTCGAAATCTCTTGGCACACTATCTCGACTCATCGCGCCAGCCAGAGGAGGGATGTAATCAGGCAATATGGTCGAGATCATCTTCGCATTGGCTAGGTCATCTCTGTGTTTGGTTCTCTTTTCCATTGATGGTCGGGATGGTCCAGCTCCGCAAGTATTCGATGGAGAGGCTTTCACTCCTCTCGTTGATGATGTTTGTACACCCATAGACATCACTCTTTCAGACATGACTCTCTCAGTCATGAGGTCGATGAGTAATTCCTTCACAGACTCTTCAAGTGCGCTAAGTTCTTTGAACATACACGCTCGTGGTTGAATATCTCGGGTTTGAAGAATAATTGCTCAATGCAACAGGATGGATGGAAATAGCACGATGATCATTGTGCGAAATCAACTAGTCTGTGGGCTTAGATAGTCACAGTTGACAAAAGTGTTCTCGTTGCATGGCATGATGGGATAAATATATAACTTGCCAACGAATATATTGCAACGAGTGAGAAGCCTTCATTAACTCAGTTATGTCCATTATGGTGAACTTTCTGACCATAAATGCCTTTCTACCCATTCAGGTCGTCAATCTAACGGTTATACTATTTCCAATGGCTATATTTCTTCTCCATGGCAAAGTGCCATGTGACGTTGTTCTGATATCCCAACAAAGTTCCAAGTTTTCAAATTTTCCTTTTGCAAAGTTCCCTCTGGAACCTTCTGTAACTTTTCAATCTTAGCTCTCTTCTTACTTAGTTTTCGAGACTTCTTTCTAGTGAGCTTCGTCTCGGTATTCCTTTTTCCATTATGATTCTTATCTTCTTTTGGTAGAGTAAATTCACACTGGTGAGATTCTTTCCTAGAAATCAAGGGTAATACTTCATCTGTATCTGGAATAGGTACTTCAGTCTTCTGTGGGTCTTCTAGTGTTCTTCCCACTTCGACATCCAAGTCTCTGGTTTTAAATAGCTTTTATTGGTTCTCATGTTCTTCAATCAAGTGTGTGATCCTCCTAGTCATGAAATCTTTCAATTCTTGCTTCTTTTGTTCGAAGACATCTTTTTCTTTCTTTCTGGCTTCATCTCCTTCAATCAAAGGTTTTCCTAGGAACATAGAAAATGGAGCGTTGTTCTCAATAAATTTAACAACTTCAAATTCTTCCTCCGTCAAAGTTCCATGAGCACTTATAGATATCTGGGTAAGTATTCCACATAGGGTTATTAGTTTTCCTCTGAATAATCCTATTCCTCCCAATGAAGGAATCATAGCAGGATCCCCTAAAACTTCCCAAGTTATTTATGTCATGATATTCACCTGTGTTTCCTCATCTAGAACACAATCAATGTTGAAGTATCCTATTCTTGTTTCAATGCACTCTTTTTCTTTGAAGATCTCTGATAAGCTGATATGTCGGTGGTCAGTTAGGGTTTCTTTCATCTGTAGCAATACTTTTTCTGATTCTTTATGGGGTTTTGTCATGGTTTCAGTTGCTTGACCTTTATCATGGTCTTCTTGTCTCATATTCATCCTTTCAACCTTAGCAATCATTCAAGGGAAATCCAATACTTCATGGTCCATAGATTTGTAACGTAGGCAACTATGTCTTCTACCAGGAAATTCCTTAGCAAGATGTCATGGTCTTATGCAACTATAACAAAGGGTTAATCCTCTCTTTCTCTTAAATGATCCCCATCCTCTCCTGTACTGTGCACTAGGATCATGGTAGCTAACCTGCAAAAAATTATTTCTAGGATCCTACATCCATTTTTTAGTCTAAACATTCTCTCTATGCATAGGTATAACATATCTTTCACTATTCTTATCAGATCTACTCATATCAAATCTTCTTTCTTCTATCAGTGCCCTAGTTTTCAAGCTAGGACAAATCTTATCAAACATACCTAGATCCATACTTTAGAAACAAAAATTTCCACTAATCTTATCTTCCGCAGAGCACAAAGGTTCTAGATCTAAAACTTTTCACTATTCTTACCTCTATCAGAGTACAAAGCGTTCAGATCTTACCTCTTTTCTTCAGGTCGGAATTATTTTCTTAGCACAGAGCTTCACAGATCGAGTAGAATACTGCGCACTAGAGCGACAGATCTACGCACAGATATTTCACAATTTCAGGTCAGATCTTCGCACAAAGCTTCTTTTTCCTCAGTTCCCAGCAATCACAATTTCAGGTCCCGGAAATGAAACCATTTGTTGGCACAGGGGCAGACCCAGGGTTCAATGCTACAACAATGCACCAACAAAACCCTAACTACCGACCCTTTAGAAAACACCTACAAATCAAATGAAGTCTCACCTAAGGTAGAGGCAGGGGTGGTTGCAAGACTCATATGTCTGCAACCTTAGCTGGGACACATATATGTGATTCTAACACTTAACAGAGCACTTAGCAGTTAACATTCATCAATAGCCAGACTTAGTTACAATGCAGTTAAACCCTAATTACAGAGTATCACAGTACTCATTCAGAGCTAAGGTATTTAAGAACTAAGCATATGTACATGAGTCAAATCTAACATCCATCCATATTATTAAGCACTAAGAATCAACAGATCATTCATCTATATTAAAGCACTAAGCAAGTAAGCACAAAAACACATCAATAAATCGCACAAATCATAGAAACATAACATGTACATGGTTCACCTCCACCCTGGTTCTACGTCCACCAAATCTTCTCTTATTTATTATCCTTGGTCAAGCTTCTTACAGTCACATAGAATCCAAGTTCTACTCCACAGAAGACAAGAGATCTGCGCACACTCTGCTAGATCCTCCTTCTTCTTACTAGGGTACAATGCCAAGCCTTCACACAGTCTCTTACAATTACTTGCACTAGCCTTGCAAGCCTCACACAGTATGCACAAATCACTTACAACTCTTGATCACATAGATCCAACTCTAGCACTTAGAACATTGACCTACCAACTCTCTCTTTCCCCTAATTACATCGCTTAGATACTTATTTATACACTACAAAATAGGCCTAAACATGGGTAAACTCATGGGTCGACATCCCATACCCATTACATAATCTCAAATCCGAAAAAGGGCCCTAAAAGGGGCCGAGATCCTGCGATCTCCGCTTCATCTTGAGCTCCTCTTTTGATAGCCTATTGAAGTCCCAAAATTAGGTCAAGCATGACCAAGAATCCTCAAAACTTGGTCAAGGGCCAACAACGTGAATGGACAAGAGATATGATTACTAAGTACACATATTAATGGATGAACATAGTACAGATTAGAGGTTTGCATGATGTGGGCATGTTGGACGATACCTAACCTAGATCAATTATGCTTCTAGATAGGCTATGAGTGAATTTCAAGTTAGATGTTGGTTAATGTGACCTCTGAAGTCATATGATGGTTGGTCTTGACTAGTATTTGCATGTCCCATAGTTACCCTTTGTATCACGAAGGGGCAGTAGTGCATGGAATAATGAGTATCTCGTTGATTGGTTAAGTATGTGTAATCAAAGTTCCTCAGGGGTTTGTTAGGACATTGAATCCATTTATACATTCAAAAATGCAAGTTAAAAAACATAAAATTGTGATTTTTCCTAGATTTAGATCACCATATTTAGGTGAAAATGTCAATTAAGTGTAGAACATTTAGACTACACCACCATGGGAAAAACTTGGGAAGGCTTCATGTGGTTGACTCAAAGGTCATAGTATTGCACCCATATGCATATGGTGCCACTAGTCAAGAAGAAGCACTCCACATCAATGTCAATGGTCCAAGAGGCCATAAGATAGAGAAAGGGGGAGTCTCCAGCAACGGGGGGAGGACCAAAGAAAATGGAGAACATCTTGAGGGGAGGAATCAATGATGCCAACAATTTCAAGGGAATGTGATAGTACAAGGAGATGGAAGACAAAGTAGTTTGTGAGAAGGAATATGTCCAGGTTGGTCGAGACAAATGGGCATTGAAGCTGTTTGACCCATGTATATGATACCATGGCAGTTTCTTAGGAACAAGGCCACAACAATTGGTAAACATATACCTTTTTGGTATCAATCATGTCCATCCCCACCATAGTATTTTTCCTTGAGCTCGTCCCCAATACTTCCCCTACTATCTTCCCAACTAATGGTGCACCCTCCATATCCATAATGCATTCAGTATATTCTATTAGAACCTTCAATGCACTACCAATTTTGGAACCCATTGGCACTATAATATGCTTCAGTACCCACCCACGGTGTGAAGCTAGTGACTGGATAAAACGCCATCTTGAGTATCGATTGCAACAGATGATTGGATACAACAAGGCGGAGTGTGCGTCAAGTACTAAGAATCACCTCAAAGTTATAACATCTAGCTGGAGGAATTGTGAATACATGTAAAGTTAGTTATGATCCACTTATGTAAGAGACCTATGGGTCACTGATCCGAAATTGGATCCAGAAGCCTGACATGGCTTAAAAATGCTCAAAAATCAAAGTGCTTGGAATGCAACGAAACCAACGCCATTGCGTCTGTCTCATCTTCCTGATTCCGACGGTATATTTACTTCATCAAACGGGCTCCGTATGCGGAATATATCGTGTTCTGTCCAAAATTACAAAAAGGAAAAAAAAGGGGGATGACTGTACAGTCCGTATAGTCCACGTGGCATGCTGACTGTACAGGTCATACAGTCTATACAGATGATGTGGCAGCTCCAGGAGGTGACACATGGTAGAGCATGACAAACTGATTTGGCGTATGGGAAGATAGTTGGGCCAATCCATGGGTGACATGTGTCACCACTGTAAGGGTGACACGTGGCACGGATGACGTTAGCAGGTACGATGGCAGACACGTGGCAGGGTTGACAGGGCAGACACGTGGCAGACGCATAGGATGACATGTGGCAGGATGACAGGGCAGTACGGCATTTGACACGTGGCAGGTGACGTGGACGAATCAACGATCGACATTTGGCATGTATTGGTTGGTTTTTGAGGTGCCACGTGGCCCAGTCATGGGTTTCCATGTGGCACCCTATGGTTGGCTCTTTGGTTTATGTAAAAGTTGTTGGCGTGCATGGGAGTTGAACCCCCGACCTCCCATAGTGCAACGGACTAGCAGGATCGGGCTAACCGCCCTGCCCGTGGGTGGTTCTTGTTATATAAGTGGCAGAGTTTATATTTGAATTTGGTTTAAGTGCTTGTCGACGGGGGAAAGGGTCGGGGCTTAGCCCCATCCCATGGTTTCAACCTCGACGCTAACACCTGACATGACCACGGTTTACCACGAGCGCGGGAGTAAACGGATGGAGCCTGGCCCTTGGTCCCCGGGCAGGTCACATGACCCAAAGATGATCCGACGAGAGCACAGGGGGGTTACAACTACTAGCCTGTGGCCTTATGCCTACGCGCCATGACCAGGAGCCAGCAGAGAGAGAGGGCCAGCGCATGGGCACGTGGCCACATGGATGGCCCATATGACCGCGAAAAGGGGGCGCGTGCCCAGGCCTCGGGGGCTTATCCCCAAATTTAAACAAAAGTGGATTTTGTTGTTATAGTTTGTATTTTTTAAAAGATTATAAGCCTGATATTAATAGATTTTCTCCATTTTTGGGAGATATTGGGCATTTTTGGAGCCCAAATTTTGGGAGGAAGTTGGAGATGAACAACCAACTTAAAATCTATATAAACCAGGCCTGTTTGAGGCCATGGGGGACAGTCAAGGATAGAAAAAAGCAGAGTTATGTTGAAGGGAAGCCAAGCCAAAGCCATTTTTATGCAAGGAAGATATTGAGGAGCATACGTTGTTGGGTCATTTCTGGGAGCTCCGGACGTCCATTTTGCGTGTCGTTTTCTTTGCAGGGTTCTAGAGATCTAGAATAACATGAAGAGATCAGTCTTGTAGCCATTTGGCATTGCAGCGATGTATTTTTGAGCTTTTGAACATAAATAAAGAAGCCTCCCCCACAGAGACAAAGGCCCGGAGATGTAGGCAAAGTTGTGCCGAACTCCGTTATCAATCTGCGTGTTATGGTTTATTGTGTATTATTTCATTTCAGATCTGCATATGTGTATATGGCTGTCATAATTCCTTTTCTTTCCTCATTCTTTCATTAAGTTTTCTCAAATGGTTAATTAACGCATGCAAAATTAAAACTCAACCATAGTCATTAAAAGATCCAACGGATCAGTCACGGTGGTCCCCATGGGGAACATAATATATAAGGTTGTAACTACTAGCAGGAGGAAATATGAATACATGTAAAGTTAGTTATGATCCACTTAATTAAGTGACATATGGATCATGGTGGTCCCCATGGGGAACATAATATATAAGTTTGTAAGTAAAGATATAGCAAAGGAGAGGCTTGTTAGAGATTCCTCGAGAGGAATCTTCGTAGAGGATAAAGTTGTAGAATTTGTATTACAGTTTTCCTAGTTTTGTATTGAAGATTGTATCTATGATGTTTGTCATGTAAATACCCTTCTATATTTATGAGGAATTAATGGAATATCGTAATTATTTTGACTCATACTTGTCTTATATGTGATATTTAGTTATTTTCTATAATATTTAAGTGATCTTTAATTCATCTCTTCAATAATGTTTGAATCTATCTACAAGAAATATTTATATTTCAGTTTTTTTTTATGAGACAAAAATCATTGTATTGATATTTCTTGTGGAAATGGCATACACATTGACAAGATCCATTCTATGTTTAATGTTAACATCCATTGTCTTTATAGACTTCCTCTATCATATAAGACTATATCCTATGCTTATGACTTTGACTCTTACAATCATCCTTATACAGGTCACTCTTTAAACAAATAGTTCCATAGCTTCATATTGATGTTGAGACAAAACCATGAGACAAACTCTCTCTAAATTTACATAAACAAAAATTAAAACAAGACCAAAAATAAATTCATCAAAAAATATATAAGAGTATCAAATTTGTAGGAGTATGGTCCTTAATATAATGAACTAGAAAAAACACTTCCTCCAAAATGAGTGCTTCCTTTGATAATTGATCAACTTTGTGGTTAAATTATCGGTAGACATGAGTGAATGACGCCTCTTCAAAAAATATTTTATTTTCAATAATCCCATTGAAAATAGGCCCCAGATCCAAGTTGGAAATGTTACCTTTAACATTTTCCCAATCCATCAGAATTTTGGAGTCACGAAAGCCCTGTAGCCTCTTAACCTTTCTGTCCACTGCAACCTCAATTAGGATCCAAATGGCATAGAGTTTTGCTCTATTATTTGTGCCCAAACCTGCCCAATGTTGTATTATACCTTAGATTTGAGTTGTGCAAGTTTTGGGAGATGTTATTTTATCATAGTAGACTTGTTCATGTTGTTTATTTTGCAATTGCAAGTTTAGAAAGGGAGGAAGTGCAAAAGAGGCAAAGTTTGCCTTGTAATTTGCAAGGTATAAATTGAACTAAGTGACTAAATGAAAATGCATGCCCAAGCTTCACTGTAGCTCCAAAAGTTTTTTTATAATTTTTAATATGGAGTTTACATGAAATGTAAATTTACCTATGCATCTAAAGTTCAATAGAAGAAAAAGAGAGATTTCTTTCATGCACCTATAATTGGGATTTCATGTAAATATGTAGGGAAAACTGCCTCAGCCTAAAATGTATTCCCTAGTCTCCAATTTGAGCCAACTTTGGTGGTTCATCTTACATTAGTTGTAGTTTGTGATTTCACACCTGTCTGTAAACTTATATTGGTATTTTGAGACACAAATCTACCTAGTGTGCATAAAGGATAAAAATTGCATTGTAAAACGAAAGTGCCAAATTGTTAAAGTTGGCTATATTAAAATACTTGCCAAAAGTTGGATAAGGATCAATAAATTAGGATTTAATTTGTAAATTGATCTTTCCAACATGTATAACCTATTTGTACAATTAGTAGCGCATTTACACCCAAAAAAGGATGATTTATATGCATAAAGATACATGTAATTTTGATGAATCATAGGATGGTGGGTTAGGAGATAAACGAAGGTCATTTTTGTATTAATAGTCATCAAAGAATATTCTATGCAAAAATAGGCAAGAGATGCATAGAAAAACTCTGGAAATGCAAAAATTGTTTGTAAAAAGTAACCCAATGTTGTATTATACCTTATGTTTGATTTGTGCAAGTTTTGGGGGATGTGGTTTATCATAGTAGACCTACTCGTGTTGTCTATTTTGCAATTGCAAGTTTAAAAATGGTGGTTGTGCAAAAGAGACAAAGTTTTCCTTGTAGTTTGCTAGGTATAAACTGTACTAAGTCGCTAAATGAAAATGCATGCCCAAGCTTCTTTGTAGCTCCAACAGTTGTTTTATAAAGTTTAAGATGGAGTTACATAAATGGTAAATTTACCTATACATCTAAAGTTCAATTAAAGACCAGAAGAGGTTTCTTTCATGCACATGGAATTGGGATTTCATGTAAATTTGAAGGAAAACTGCCTCAGCCTCAAATGCATGCCCAAGTCTCCAATTTGAGCCAATTTTCATGGTTCATTTTGCATAATCTATAGTGTTTTATTTCACACATGTCTATAAAATTATATTGGAATTTTGAGACATAAAACTATCGAGTGTGCATAAAAGATAAAAATTGCATTGTAAAACCACAGTGCCAAATTGTTAAAGTTGGCTATATTAAAATGCACGCCCAAATTTGGCTAAGGATCAATAATTTAGGATTTAAGTTGTAAATTGATCATTCCAATATGTATAACCTATTTGTACAATTAGTAGTGCATGTACACTCCAAAAAGGATGATTTATATGCACAAAGATTCATGGCATATTGATGAATCAGAGGATGGTGGGTTAGGAGATAAACTAAGGTCAATTTCGTATTAAGAGACATAAAAGACTCTTATTCTCAAAAATAGGCAAGAGATGCATAGTAAAACCCTGGAAATGAAAAAATTGTTTGTAAAAAGTAACCCAAAGTTGTGTTATACCTTATATTCGAGTTGTGCAAGTTGTTGGGAATGTGGTTTATCAAAGTAGACCTGCTCATGTTGTTTATTTTGCAATTACAAGTTTAAAAAGGGTGGTTGTGAAAAAGAGGTAAAGTTTTCTTTGTAATTTGCAAGGTATAAACTGTACTAAGTCACTAAATGAAAATGCACGCCCAAGCTTCCATGTAGCTCCAAAAGTTGTTTTATAAGTTTTAATTAGATGGAGTTACATAAATGGTAAATTTACCTATGCATCTAAAGTTAAATGTAAGAACATGAGAAGTTTATTTCATGCACCTAGAATTGGGATTTCATGTAAATTTGAAGGGAAAACTACCTCAACCTCAAATGCACGCTCTAGTCTCCAATTTGAACCAAATTTGGTGGTTCATATTGCATAAGTTGTCATTTGTGACTTCATACCTGTCTATAAACCTATATTGACATTTTGAGACATAAACCTAGCTGGTGTGCATAAAGGATAAAAATTGCATTGTATAACCAAAGTGTCAAACTGTTAAAATTGGCTATATTAAATTGCACGCCCAAAGTTGGCTAAGGATCAATAGTTTAGGATTTAATTTGTAGATTGATCATTCCACTATGTATAACTTGTTTGTACACTTAGTAGTGCATTTACACTCCAAAAAGGATGATTTCTATGCACAAATATTCATGGCATTTTGATGAATCGGAGGATGGTCGGTTAGGAGATAAACCAAAATCAATTTTGCATTAAGAGTCATAAAATATTCTTCTATGCAAAAATATGCAAGAGATGCATAGTAGACCTGCTCATGTTGTTTAATTTTCAATTGCAAGTTTAAAAAGGGTGGTTGTGCAAAGGAGACAAAGTTTTCCTTGTAATTTGCAAGGTATAAATTGTACTAAGTGACTAAATGAAAGTGCACACCCAAGCTTCCCTATAGCTCCAAACTTTGTTTTGTAAGTTTTAATTAGATGAAGTTACATAAATGGTAAATTTACCTATGCATCTAAAGTTCAATTAAAGAACACGAGAGGTTTCTTTCATGCACCCAAAATTGGGATTTCATGTAAATTTGAAGGAAAAACTTCCCCTCCCTCAAATGCATGCTCTAGTCTCAAATTTGAGCCAACTTTGGTGGTTCATCTTGCATAAGATGTAATTTGTGATTCCACATCTGTATATAAACTTATATTGGCATAAGGATACATAAACCTACCTGGTGTGCATAAAGGATAAAAAATGCATTGTGAAACCAAAATGTCAAATTGATAAAGTTGGTTATATAAAAATGCACGTCCATTGTCGGCTAAGGATCAATAATTTAGTATTTAAGTTGTATGTTTATAATTCAATATGTATAACCTATTTGTACAATTAGTAATGCATTTACACTCCAAAAAGGATGTTTTCTATGCACAAATATTCATGTCCTTTTGATGAATCAGAGGATGGTGGTTTAGGAGATAAACTAAGGTCGGTTTTTCATTAAGAGTCATGAAAGACTCTTATATGCATAAATGAGAAAGAGATGCATAGTAAAACCCTGGAAATGAAAAACTTGTTTGTAAAAAGTAACCCAATGTTGCATTATACCTTATATTTGAGTTGTACTAGTTGTTGGGGATGTAGTTTATCATAGTAGACCTGCTCATGTTGTTTATTTTGCAATTGCAAGTTTAAAAAGGGTGGTTGTGCAATAGTGTTGTGGTAAAGTCTCCCTCGCGGATAGGTGAAACCCCCTTTGGATCAAGACCCCTTTTTGATCCAATATAGAAGGAAAACAAATGGTGTACTACTTTCCCCCTAGACCTATTTCAACAATTAGAATGAGAAGAGAGAGACACATGACTTACCTTTCTATGTCGGTTGTCCTCGTTGCTCCAGCCTTTGATCTTGATGTCCAAGCTCCTAGGTGTAAGAAAAATCCCGCAAGGAACAAAGTGAAACCTCCTTCTTTCAGATTATACTATTAAGCGATAACATATCTATCTATGATGAATTATACAACAATAGACATGCATATATTGAACACATATGAATGAGAGGAATAGGCCAAGTTATATATTAATGGAAAGAAAATAACAGTGAATCACTTACAATCTCAATCCTTATGTTGCAACAACTCCTCCAAGCTCTCCTTTCAAGCCCCCTGAATGTCACAAAATCATAGGTATGATGCTATAAGTTCTCTCTCCTCTTTCTCTATAATTTCTCAAGATCAGAAGTATGATACTCTCACATTCTCCCTCCCCCCTTTTCACTCAAGCATGGCCTTCATTATATAGGATTTGAGGTATCACAACCATAGGATAGTTTTGAGGAGAGGATGTGGTCAAATGAGGATTTGGCTCAACCAACAAGATTGACATTGACTTGAATAGGAGATAGCTCAAACCAATCCCTAAACCAACTACAAAATATCAGAAACAATATCACAAAACAAGGCATGATGGTTGCAACAACTTCATCTCCCCACCATACATGTGCACAGGGTGATGAACAAGGGATTATCGCTCCCTAAGACACTCTTGGGGAGTGATGGTCACAGTTTTATTCCTCCTTGTATATGGGAAGGGGGGATATGAAGATCAATCAATGCCAAAATCTCAAGGAAAAAGGTTGTATTTCAACCTCCAACTTATATGTTTCCCTTCCAACTTGTCTAGGGGTCTTAACAAACACTTATTCATTTGGGTTAAGTTGTGAAACTTAATTTTTACACTTAGGAGGGACATTTGGTAGTGCGACACTTAGGTGTGTAATAGATGCCCCCTCAAGTGTGAGGGAAGAAGAAAAGCTTATGGATGAAACACTTTACAAAAATATGTATGTGAGGGTGCTGGAATAGGAGAGTTGGATGGAATATGCAAACAAACATCAAACAATATATACATATCATCCCCAAGGTAGGCATACCCATGCTCGGAATACACTGACTCAAAGCATGGTCACCAACCAATACATTGTGGATCCATGAAAGCACTGACTAAGGATATGGGCAACAAATATAAAATGTGGATCCATATCTCTGTCATGACTCAATAAGATTATATACATGAAACAATACACAATGGATCTACGATATGAAAAAACATAGTCACATACCAATACAAAGTGGATATATGTGATAACATATATATTAGTAATATGTCCAGCATGATGCCCATACTATAATATTTTAAGTACTCAAATAGTCTCCATCACAACTTGGGTGCCTGAGGATTTCCCGAGGTCTTCGTCCTGATACCGGAATGGTACGATTCTAGCCATGTGAATATATGTGGTGATGTCAAACATGGTAGAAACCACTTGATTATCAGTCATTAATGTATATCGTTAACAAGTGCAAGGGAATTAATCAATGATGACAATGACTCCCAAGGTACTCTAGTAAATTCCAACAAATGTGAATAAATGATTTGAAGTCGAAAATTCATGGAATCGTTTGATCATAGGTTAATGATGTAAAGTTATTGTCGAAAGTAAGGAGACCTATCATTGAGGCATGCAGGTTCCAAGGTACTGATTGGTTTCTAAGTCTAATTCCTAGATAATGTATTGAAGTCAATAAGAATAGACTCGTCGAAGGAGGGCCATGATGTTTCCCACATCATCAACATGAACATGACACAGGAAAGTGATGTAATATGATAGATCAAATGAGCACAAATGGACACGATGATAAAATTTGGTAATAAACTGACTTGGAAACATTGACTCGACTGATATATAGATCAAAGAATAGTGTGGCAATAACTAGGGCACTCTTCAAGTGAGCTGAAGGAGCATGATGACTCATAGGATTGGTATGACTTAGAGACAAGCAAATTACCCAATTTTAAGACAAGACACAAACAGTTTCCATGTTCAAGGGTGAAAACAAACAATTGTCATAATGCTTTCCAAAAACTGACCCACTTCCCTCACTTTTTCTCCCACCATGATTGGAAAGTACATATTTATTTTTTAACGAGATTGAGGAGGATAACAGATGCTCAATATAGCTCATCTTTGATGAGTCCCTCATCACATGTTTAATGAACCTGAAGAAGGAGAGGTTCGGTCCCATATGGGTCCTTCAATGTATAATTTTATGAGCCCAAAGAATATAAACTCAGTGGTATTTTCATGTTTAGAGAGTCTGAAAATATCTTAAAGAAAACTCTAGGGTTGTTAATTTTCGTTAATTTAGTCCCCCAAGCCCGAAAAAGTATAAAACAATACAAGGGAGAAATCTTCTAGCCAAGGTTGACTACAATATTCCTTTTTCATAATTATTCCATCTGGTCCGAAAAAGGGTTAAACTTACACCAAATAGACTCCCTTAAAGGATACTCACTCAACAATTTTTTCATGTTTAGAGAGTCTAAAAAAAACTTAAAGGATACTCCAAAGAGTTCATTTTTCGTATAATTTTTACAAGCCCGAAAAAGTGATAAAAGTATGCTCGAAGTATTTGATTCATTTTTCAATGAGATTAAAATAGAGAATGAAATTGTGCTCGGGGTTGGTTTCATTTTAAATGAGCTTGAAACTGGGAATCGAACTGTGCTTGTGGTTGGTTTTATTTTTAAACGAGCTAATGGACTAAGCCAAAGGATTAAGTTGACCTAGGTTATTCATGTGCATTTCATAGTTTAAAGTAATTGCAAACTCAAAAGAGGAAAAACAAATGTGATAATCACTGAACCTCAATCAACTATAGCCACAATCAAGTATGGAGGATTCTAATGTAAAGTTTTGAGACAAAACAATGATAGAAAGCAGGAGAAATAGGCTCCAAATTCACCCAAAAAAAGGACTATCGTCCATGTAACCATGAAAACAAGGTGATGATTAGGGTTTCATCACTCCCCAATACACTGACAGGGAGGGATAATCAGGGTTTCATCACTCTATACTCCCTTGTAGAGGGGAAATGAAGCCTGTAAAGTGGTGAAAAACTCAAACTTTACCCAAATATGAGATAAGGTCAGGTGTTTGGCTCAGAGATCTTCCCAATGATGATGTGGGAATGTGAGAGATCAGAGAATAAGCATCAAAACAAAAAATATTAATTAAAAATAAAGACTCAAAAGGATATAGAAAACCAAGGAAAGACTAAAGAGAACTTTCCCCGGTGGATTTGCCAATTTTCTGTTGTGGTAAAGTCCCCCCTACAAACAAGTGAAACCCCCCTTGGATCAAGACCCCTCTTTGATCCAAGACATAAGGAAAACAAATGGTATACTACTCCCCCCTAGACCTATTTCAACAATTAGAATAGGAAGAGAGAGACAAATGACTTACCTTTTTATGTCGCTTGTCCTCATTGCTCCAACCTTTGATCTTGATGTTCAAGCTCCCAGGTGCAAGAAAAGTATTGCAAGGAACAAAGGGAAACCTCATTCTTCCATACTATATTTTAAGAGGAAAAATATCTATCTATGATGAATTAGACAACAATATACATGCATATATTGAACACATAGACATGAGAGGAATAGGCCAAGTTATGCATTAATGGAAATAAAATAACAGTGAAGCACTTACAATCTCAATATTGATGTTGCAGCATCTCCAAGATCTTCTTTACAGCACATTGAATGTCACAAAATCATAGGTATGATTCTCTAAGTTGTCTCTCCTCTTTCTCTTGAATGTCTCAAGATCATAAGTATGATACTCTAAAATTCTCCCCCTCTTTTCATTCAAGCATGGCCTTCATTATATAGGCTTTGAGGTATCATGACCATATGATAGTTTTGAGAAGAGGATGTGATAAAATGAGGATTTGGCTCTACCAACAAGATTGACCTTCCCTTGAATAGGATATAGCCCAAAACAATCCCTTAACCAACTACAAACCCTTGGAAACAACCTCACAGAATAAGGAATGATGGTTGCAACAACTTCACCGCCCCACCATAATTGTGCACAAGGTGATGAAAAATGGATTATCGCTTTGTAATACACTCTTGGGGAGAAATGATCAATGTTTTATCCCTCCTTGTATATGGTCGGGGGGGGTGATGAATCTCAATGAAGGCCAAAATCTCAAGGAAAAAGATAGTATTTCGACATCCAATGGATATGTTTCCCTTCCAAATTTTCTAGGGGTCATGATAAACAATTATTCATGGTGATGAAGTTGTGACACTTAAGTTCAACACTTAGGTGTGACACTTAGTTGTATAAAAGTCGTGACACTTTAGTGTGACATTTGATAATGTGACACTTAGGTGTGTAACAAAAAGAGGTAAAGTTTTCCTTGTAATTTGCAAGGTATAAATTGTAATAAGTCACTAAATGAAAATGCACGCCCAAGCTTCCTTGTAGCTCCAAAAGTTGTTTTATAAGTTTTAATTAGATGGAGTTACATAAATGGTAAATTTACCTATGCATCTAAAGTTTAATTGAAGACAGGAGAGGTTGGATTCATGCACCTATAATTGGTATTTCATGTAAGTTTGAAGGGAAAACTTCCTCAGCCTCAAATGCATGCCCTAGTCTAAAAGTTGAGCCAACTTTGGTGGTTCATATTGCATAAGTTGTGGTTTGTAATTTCACACATGTCTATAAACTTGTATTGGAATTTTGAGACATACACCTACCTAGAGTGAATAAAGGATACAAATGCATTGTAAAACCAAAGTACCAAATTGTTAAAGTTTGCTATATTAAATTGCACACCCACAATTGGCTAAGGATCAATAATTTAGTATTTAAGTTGTAAATTAATAATTCCAATATGTGTAAGTTGTTTGTACAATTAGTAGTGCATTTACACTCTAAAAAGGATGATTTCTATGCACAAATATTCATGGAATTTTGATGAATCGAAGGATGGTGGTTTAGGAATTAAACTAAGGTCAATTTCACATTAAGAGTCATTAAAGACTCTTCTGTGAAAAAATAGGCAAGAGATGCATAATAAAACCCTTGAAATGCAAAAAGTATTTGTAAAAAGTATTCCAATGTCCTATTATACCTTAGATTTGAGTTGTGCTAGTTTTTAGGGATGTGGTTTATAATAGTATACCTACTCATGTTGTTTATTTTGCAATTGCAAGTTTAAAAAGGGTGGTTGCGAAAAAGAGGCAAAGTTTTCCTTGTAATTTGCAAGGTATAAATTGTACTAAGTCACTAAATGAAAATGCACGCCCAAGCTTCCATGTAGCTCCAAAATTTGTTTTATAATTTTTTATTATATGGATTTACATAAATGGTAAATTTACCTATGCATCTAAAGTTCAATTGAAGAACATGAGAGGTTGCTTTCATGCACCTAGAATTGGGATTTCATGTAAATTTGAAGGGAAAATTGCCTTTGCCTCAAATGCGTGCCCTTGTCTCTAATTTGAACCATCTTTGGTGGTTCATCTTGCATAAGTTGTAGTTTGTGATTTCACACTTGTATATAAACTTATATTTTCATTTTGAGACATAAGCCTACCTGGTGTGCATAAAGGATAAGAAATGCATTGTAAAACCAAAATGCCAAATTGGTAAAGTTGGCTATATTAAAATGCACGCCCACAATTGGATAAGGATCAATAATTTAGGATTTAAGTTGTAAATTGATCATTCCAATATGTATAACCTGTTTGTACAATTAGTAGTGCATTTACACTTCAAAAACGATGATTTCTATGCACAAAGTCTGATTCGGATTATTTTCGACACAAAATGAGAGCAGGGATATAATAAAGAAATATATCGAAATTTTTCAAGAGATCCAATAATATAATAGAGATATATCAGATGTATATAAAAAGAGTCACATATATAAAGTAATACACAATTTCTATTAATGAGTGAAATGTACAGAACTGTAATATTACAGAGTGAAAGACTCACTAGAATGGTGGCAACTTATCTCTAAGAAGAGATGTGATGGCTACGCTCATTCGCAAGAAGATGATTGTTACAATGAGGCTCCAAAAGAATTTTTAACATAAAGAAAATACAAAACCCTAACCCCAGAAGATGAAAAGCCAACATTTTTGTGGACCCCATTTTGGGTAGTTTGGTGTATCAACTTCCCGGGGCGTAACTTTGGCATATGATCTTCGTTTGGGGTGCACAATATCTCGTTGGAAAGGTATTGACGAGGAGTGTATTTTGGGGGATCAATCAGAGCCTTTGGCTATTAGTGAGGATCCCATTCACGAAAAATCTTCATTTAGGCCCTCAAAATGGCCCCAGAAGTTCAGGACCCGAAAAACTACTAAAAATAGTAAATTGCAAACAAATTGTTTTGAGCCAGTTGGAATAGGTGGGCGGCCACCGATATTCACCTAGTTCAAAGTCACTAAATGAAACTGCATGCCCAAGCTTCCCCGTAGCTCCAAAATTTGTTTTATAAGTTTTAATTAGATGGAGTTACATAAATGGTAAATTTATCTATGCATATAAAGTTCAATTGAAGAACATGAGAGGTTGTTTTCATGCACCTAGAATTGGGATTTCATGTAAATTTGAAGGGAAAACTGCCTCATCCTCAAATGCACGCTCTAGTCTCTAATTTGAGCCAAATTTGGAGGTTCAGCTTGCATAAGTTGTAGTTTTTGATTTTACACTTGTCTGTAAACTTATATTGTCATTTTGAAACATAATCCTACTTGGTGTGCATAAAGGATAAGAATTGCATTGTAAAACCAAAATTCCAAATTGGTAAAGTTGGCTATATTAAATTGTATGCCCATAGTTGGTTAAAAATCAATAATTTAGGATTTAAGTTGTAAATTGATCATTCCAATATGTATACAATGTTTTTACAATTAGTAGTGCATTTACTCTCCAAAAAGAATTATTTCTATGGACAAAGTCACTAAATGAAAATGCATGCCCAAGCTTCCTTGTAGCTCCAAAATTTGTTTTATAAGTTTTAATTAGATGGAGTTACACAAATGGTAAATTTACCTATGCATCTAAAGTTCAATTGAATAACATGAGAGGTTTATTTCATGCACCTAGAATTGGGATTTCATGAAAATTTGAAGGGAAAACTGCCCTAGCCTCAAATGCACGCCCTAGTATCTAATTTGAGTAAACTTTGGTGGTTCATCTTGCATAAGTTTTAGTTTGTGATTTCACACATGCATATAAACTTATATTGTGATTTTGAGACATAATCCTACTTGGTGTACATAAAGGATAAGAATTTCATTGTAAAACCAAAATGTCAAATTGGTAATGTTGGCTATATTAAATTGCACGCCCGTAGTTGGATAAGGATCAATAATTTAGGATTTAAGTTGTAAATTGATCATTCCAATATGTATAGCCTATTTGTATAATTATTAGTGCATTTATACTCCAAAAAGGATGATTTCTATTGTAATTAAATTTACATATGTCATTTAAAGTGCAAATGAAGAACATGAGAGGGTTCTTTCATGCTATTAGATTTATGATTTGATGTAAATTTGAATGCAAATCGACCATAGAGTAATATTTGTATTTAAATATTTAATACCTACATGTTGAAAGAGGGAGAGATCCTAGATACAAACATGAAGTAAAAGGTTAATGGAGTGATATAATGCTAAGCTCTTATTGTGATAAAATGGTTGTAGATAAACAATTCTACGCTTGTCCAATTTTCTAGGTATGTGTTCTCTTTGTCCAAACGATTTTTAAACCTATAAATACACTTTTCATTATCACCCCAACAAAAATATTTTCAAGGTTCTACTATCAATAATTATTGAGGGGCCCCAACATAGGAAACGCTAGTCCAAGAACATACGTAATATGTTATTCCAATAGATAAAGATATCTATATAAACCATAATGCTCAAGATATACTCAATGCATATGCTCCTAAGATTGGATTTCATATACCTCTATCCTAATTTAGGCCAACAATATTTGTCATAATGCTACCATATTTATTTTCAATGTTTGGATAACATAAAGAACTCAACTCAATGTACCTTCAGAAGCAATCACCGTAAGTATATACTAAATATTCCACTACAAATTTCATTGCAAGGCATTGTTCATAAATATTCATGTACTCTTCCCAAGTGACTGTAATAACATCAATGAAGTTTCACCGGTAGACATCATGTAAATCACAATGCCTTCACTATTTTCAAGTTCTTATGATCAGCTCCAGTTTGACTTATCAATCATTATTTGAACCACATAAGTGATAGAAATTTCTTAATTCACATAACACCATTTATTAAATATACATTTGAAGCACTTACTTTAATGATATGGGATAGAAAAACAAATCCACAAAATCTAATGCTTTGAACCTTGGAATTACCATGCAATATTAACTCACAATATGCCAAACAAGGAAGAGACGAATAAAATAATTTAGGTTCTAAATTAGTGGCACAAATTACCAGTCAACTCTCTACCAAAATGTTACGAAATTTTTTTGCTTCCCAACAATTGAATCGTACGACCTTAGGGAATCAATGAAAACTTGATGCCATGGTAGTATGGCCTCTACAACCCATGCATAGTCTTAAGGGAAGATGGAACATCTTGTGTTCAACCATGGACAAGCAAAGAACTTGTTGTGGCTTCCCTCAACAGTGAATAAGCTTGACAAAAAGAATTAGAAACTAGATAGATTTATGCAATAGCTTAGTAATGGTAGCCATGGACCTACGATCTCAAAATAAAATGAATGGTGGTGAATAAACATTTGTTGGAAATATTTTTTTTCTAAGGAAGAAAGGAATTATGAAGTAAATCTACAGAGCTATAACAAAGATTGAATTTTCACACAATTAAAATAACCAGGAAACCATTGAAATACGTAGTATTAATTGGAAAATGAATTTTTGAGTGAAGCTAACATAAATAGAATGGGGAATTCTTCATTTTAACCATGAATTCAACTATAGGAATCATATTAATCTTATCCAAGAAAAACAATAATTCACACACAATATTTTCTTCTTACCATTATTAACAATCACCATTCACAACTCAAAACAAAACATTAAACAAAATAAGAGCATCATTCCACACACACAAATTACTCCACATCCACAAAGAAATCCATGCCCAAATACAATGTAGTTACCCTTGAACCCAAATGGGAAACCCAACTTTAAATGGTTGCTCAGTTTTCACTCTAAATATTTTAAGAAGTAAAAAAAATAATACATGTATTAAAAACATTTAATTTTCCTACATAAATATACATGACTTCAATTGAAAATTCAAGGTTTTCCCAAGAGTAGTTGCTATTAACTATGCATCCACATGTAGTGAAAATTCCCAAAAAAATCGGGATGCATTATCATTGATTTGGAATTTTTTTTAAGAAACCCTATTATATGTTCATGGAAAATGTTTATATTTAAGTGAAAAAAATAAGTGTATGCATAACTATAACAATAAAATATGCTACAAGTTTTTTTTATTTTCAATGAAAATATGAAAATTTGTAGCCTAAATTTCTTCAAAACAAATAAAATATAGCCAAATTGGTGAAATTCATCTTAAAAAATAACATTGAATCAAAGCAATGAATGTAGCATTGACCACTGCAAGAAATCTCCCCAAACATTTTGATTTCTCAAGAACCCTCAACAATTGATCATTGCAATATTTATAACATGTTTGTGCAATTAGTAGTGCATTTACACTTGAAAAAGGATTATCTATATGCATAAAGATTCACAACATTATGATGAATGATAGGATGGTGGGTTATGAGGGAAACCAAGGTAAGTTTTCATTTTCATTAATAAAAGACTTGTTGACGGGCGAAATTGACCGTCCGTCAACTGGGAGAGTGGAACCAGTCCGGGGTTGTCTAAATAACCCAAGCCGTTTGGAATGGATCACCCTGGCGAGTTTAACGGCTCCGTTGGCCACTCTAAGGTCTTCTATGAAAACCAAAGAGAAATGATCTGAGCTAAGAAATCTAACTAAAGGAAACTAGAAACTAATAAAACAAAGAAAAAGAACTAAAACTAATGAAAGCAACTAAACGAATAAAACAAACTAAACTAAATACACTAATCTAACTATAAACTACTAACTATTATATATACAAGATACTAATTATGATTATAATAACTCAAATCAACTATCTAATTACCAATTTTATTACAGTTTATTCACAAATATACATTGCATACAATCTACAGATTTGGATAAAACCTGTGAAACTAATTTGTTTGTTGTCCCAAGACAGCAAAGATAACTCTTTTTTGATTTTATGATTTATGAATAAGAAAGTAAACTAACTGAAATTAAACGATCTAATACATTAATTAACTTAAAAACTAACTAATATACTAAGCAAACAAATGACAAACAAAACCTGGAAACGCTTCAAGTCTGCCCTGCGTATGATGACTTCGTAAGCTGGTTGGAGGAAGAAATTCACACCGTTTAGCTTTTAAGCTTCTCACAAATGATCAGCTATGCTTCTTCTTGAAGTATGTTACAGGACAAACAAGACATAAAAGAATATCATAACAATTTTCTGATTATAAATTCCTGCAAAAGGGAAACCTATTATGCAGCAAATCTATACATTACAATCCAATCTATGAAGAAGACAAAGCTATCA